>JARHVA010002398.1:1895000-2027500 GCA_037957365.1 Torreya grandis
TTTTGACTGGGATCCTCACCTTGGATAGGTCCATGCTTAGTTTGCCACTAACATCCTTTTAGAAATTTGACCCAAGAAGGATGTCGTATGATGCTGGGACATCAACCACTAAGACATTCATCTTGATTCTCTTGGCTGGGAAGGGTGTGAATGGAAATTGGGCATCCTTAATTTGTCCTAGTAGTGGCACTTGTTTGTTCTCCATGGAGAAACATCTCCCAAATTTCTTAGTGTGAGACCAAGAGATTTTGCCACTTTGGCAGGCATGAAATTGTCTAAAGATTTGGAATAAATGATGCAATTACTTAGCTTATGATCATTTATCAATAAGGAAACATATAAAGGCTCTATTTTCCTAGGGGCAGCAGGAGGAGTAATAACAAGATTGTTGGGGATGGACATGTTCCTTGGGGGATCATGAGTTACCTTCTTAGCATCTTGTCTTATAGGGATGGTTTAGTTTTTTACACATTGAACCAACTTATCCAACTGATCAAGGTTGGATTGCAATAATTCCAATTTAGACATTTGAATTTTGGTTTTCTTTATATGGTCGATTATGTCAAATGTCTAAAATGAACTACGAACAGAGGATGGGAGTTCATCCTTTTGATTTTTGGGAGGGGGAGGACTGGTCTATGAATTTGAAGTAGAAGTTGTAAGGATGTTTGATGTACTTACCTTTCTTGCAATCACCAGGTCCTTTGGCTGGAAAGGCAAAGTGGTTCCATGCTTAAAAATTGAAATTACTAGTTGAGGTCACTCCTGTCTTCTTTTTATTAGCTTGTTGGGCTGACTGATTCTTGGACCGGGTGAACACAACATATGATCCCTCATCTACTTTCCCTTCACTTTTGGTTTCATCTTGGTAATTTAGGAAACCAATATTGGAGTCACCAGCTGATTCTTCTTCATTTGTTGCAAAGAGATTAGTGTCATTTTCTTGATCAAACTCAGGTTGGAAAGAGAAATCATGTTTTATTTCCAGATATCCAACTGTTGAGTTGGATGGAGGTGCTTCAATGGCAAGGTTCCCCTGTGGGGGAGGAAGATGATTTGTTTGCCCTTGATTTTTGGTAGCATTGCCTTAAAATGGTTGGTTTTGAAATGTCCTCCTTGGCACATCTTTGTATGAAGGAGCAGATGACATTCCTTCCACCATTTGCTTCTTAAGAGCTAGAAACTCATTTGCTAGCTTCTGTACCATTGGATCAATGGTGAATATAGGTGAGTACACAGAATATGAAGGGGATTTAATTTTGTTAGGATCTTTCTTGCCAAGATAAGGTCATCTTCTACCTCAATAGCCAAATCTTGAGCAGCAGCAAGGTCTATGTGGCCTTTCTTTTCTCAGTAGAAAGCTCACTTTAGGAAGCTATGAGTTGATGAAGAAATATTTAAGGCTCTCAGGTGTTGGCTAAGTAATTATAGGAATCCTATTCCTCAACTTGTCAAACTTTGTTATGAAATCCTTCATAGGCTCATGAGGTTCCTTATTCATCTATGTGAGCTGGGCTAGCAAGGCATGCACATCTTTTGTAGGCTTGAACCTGGCTTCAAATTTAGTTTTGAGTGTCCCAGTCCATCACTGATCGAGCCTGTATATGGTAGAACTAGTCTACAGTAGCACTTTGTAGTGTTTCCACAAACAACTTAACTGTTATGTCTTCATATTCCACACCCATCACACCACAGGCTATGCTGAAGGATGTAAATGTTCATCAGGATGAACTCTCCCATCACTAAAGAATTTGGAGAAATTGTTCTTTGAACTGTGTGGTAGCTCATCTAGAGTTGGAGTAAGATTGAGTGGACCAAAAGAGTTACCCCAGGGACCTTGAGCCACCATGATTTGATTATGGAAAAGGGAGATAACAAATTTGGGTGGAGTATGTATAGGCAAAGCTCTGGTAATAGTATAAAAGGAAGCTCTACCTTGTGTTGGTGACCTAGTACACGTAGGAGGAAAATCAACTCAATCAAAATTGCCCTGCTGCACCAACTCAAAAATAGTGTCAACGACACCTTGGGCTATCTATTTTTTGGTATAACATGGATTTTCCAAATTGTAGAATAAAAATGGATAAGGATAGTGACTACTTTAATCTAAAACTTGAGGCTTCAGACTACATGTAATGTCCCCTATGGAGTCACCAAAAAAATTGTTGGGTGAATATTTTGTCACCAACTAACTAATGAGCAAAATAGGTCTCTTTAACCATAGCAAGGGAGATTGATCAGCCAAATGTGCAAGTTTACTACATCAGAGGTGGATGAATCTCTCCTCTCATCAAGGGGAGGTTCCTTATTAAATATGAGGAGTTATATATATATATATATATATATATATATATATATATATATATATATATATATATATATATAAGCAGAAAATAACACTTAGGGGTAGGACTACACCATCCATCTCTTTTTTTTCAGAGATGATGTTCAAAAATAGAGGAGAAAATCTTAGTGTAAAAACTAAAAGCACTTCTCTTCTTTTATAAGTGATATTACAAGAAATAGCAGGAGTTCTTTCACGTAGTGACAAGTAATTGGTAAAAAAAGGGTGTGGTAACTAGCATAATGATCTTGTATACATATTTATACATATATAGATGTATATATACACACACATATGTGTATATATATATATATATATATATATATATATGTATGTATGTATGTATGTATACACATATGTATGTACACACACACACACACACACAATAACATCCAACCAGGGTTTGTATTAAACTAGGGCATAGTATTTTTATGAAATTTAATCCACTAAACCCTATTGGCTCAGCATCCAGAACCAAATTAGTTTGAGGTCATAGGGATTTAGAAAGTGTTTTGGCTTAGTTATATGGATGACCAATCCATCTATAGAGCTAATCCTATGTTTTATTTCAAATTTTCATACATTTTAAAACCCTACAAATTTAAACCATAAATAGTAAATCCACAAGCATATGAAATAAATACTTCACCAACTTAGTAAGTCACTTTCAAATCTAAGTCAAGATGAACTTGTAATCATTTTCCTCAATCTATAATTTTCCTTCTCTTCTTCTATCATACCCCATTATCCTCTCAAATCAACTCTTATTTTCATCTACTTTGCCCATCGAGATTTGCATGAAAATTTCCCAACTCATAGTCATCATGAAAACTTCATGCTTTTTCATTTTAATAGTGACTTAAAACAAATTAACTAGCATTAACAATACTTAATGATTCCATAATTCAAACTTCCCTATTTATTTAATCATTAGTATATTCATTTAAAAATTATGCATGTCAACCTACATTTTATGATAGAGTATTCCACTCCAAAGTCCACTTAAAACATTATTCTCAATAATAAATATTACTTCCACTTCAATGTAGTTGATGCATGCCAATAAGATTAGGGATATATATTAGGATAGTATTTATGATAATCCAACCTCATATAAATAATAAAGGAAATTATCCCATTTTTAATGGAAAATTGACTAACACAATGTCAATTATATTATTATTAAAAAATATAGATAATTATTTATTTTAATCATAACAAGATAATCATTTGTGTTATTACTAGTTTATATAGGCTAACTATGTCCTTTTTTATTTTTAATAGCTTGGAATATATGGATATTATTGAATATAAATAATAGTGTTGGGTGAATATTTTGTCACCAGGTAATTGATGAGCAAAATAGGTCTCTTCAACCATAGCAAGGGAGATTGGTCGGCCAAATGTGTAGGTTTACTACATCAGAGGTAGACAAATCTCTCCTCTCGTCAAGGGGAGGTTCCCTATTAAATATGAGGAGTTAGATACTATATGTGTGTGTGTGTAGAAAATAACACTCAGGGGTAGGAATACACCATCCATCTCTCTTTTTTTAGAGATGATGTTCACAAACAGAGGAGAAAATATTGGTGAAAACACTGAACACTTCTCTTCTTTCAAAAGTGATCTTTTAGGAAACAATAGGAGTTATTTCAGGTAGTGACAAGTAATTGGTAACAAAAAGGGCACAATAACTAGTAGAATGAGGTGTACCACAAAGTCTTCACCTCAGCTACCCAAAGAGTGAAATACAAAGAAAAATGGGGGCACAAAGTCATCCCAAGGTCCTTTACATAGAAAAAAAATGGACAAACACACTAAAGGCAATTGTAGTTAGCACAAAGTCTTCAACAATTGGCTTCAGGACACCTTCTTGATTACTTCCACTAGTTCTACTTGTTAGGTTAAATAAACAAGAATGCTCTTAGGAAATAGACATAAGAATTTTTTTCTAAAATAGCACAAGCTATAACAACACATAGTCTGTAAGTAACTTACTTTCTCATTCAGATAAAATAATATGAACAATATTCTGAGGTCAAAGTCTTAGTATTCATCTTTCAATTTGGGTAGATTTTTTGCTTCTATAATGGAAAAGTCTCCTTTTCATAAGACAAGAGATTACAATGTATAGCAACCAAGAAAGGCTTGGCACTTTTTTCCACAAAATGGCCCATACTGTGGTTAGTGCCTTTAATGCATTTTCAATCCTATCGAGGGACCATGCTTGGAATAGTGCATTGGCCTTAACTATGGTGTGCTCATCCATTTCATATGTCTCTTCAAAAGTATAAGTGGCCTGGTCCTTCTTTTGATGTCTGTGCAGCTATCCACTTTGTCTTTACTTCATGGAAGAAAAATAGGTCGCATCCTTGGTTTGGCATGCTCAGATAACTACTTGGTGAACTATTTCACCTATTGGAAATAACTCCCTTGTAGATATTTCTGATATTTTTGTATTTTTCTCTCTTCCCTATATAAATTTGAGCTATGAGGCTCTCTTTTTAGCTGGTCACTTGCTTTATTTTTCAAGTTCCATGCCATATTAAAAAACTAATGGATATTCCATTACCTTAAATTTGACATCCATGAGGCCGTTAATGGTCGCTGGCTATTTGAACCATATTGAACCATGAACCTTTGAACCTATGAAAGTTCATTATTTTAATGGTTCAATGGTTTAAATGGTCTTCATCAGTTCCTTGATTCAATTGTTGCCTTGGTTTAATTGCCTCCTTGCTCTTTGGTTGAACCATCCCTTTGAACTGGCCTCTAGAATCATCTGTTTATTGCTTCCTTCCTTTGCTTGGAGCTTCCTTTGAACCATTTGAACCTGTGAACCATTAAACTTTGAACTCTTTTGGTTCAAGGTTCAATTAGTTCATTGCTTCATTCTTTGTTCCATTGCTTGGGGTTGCCTTTGAATCTTTTGAACCTTTGAACCTTTGAACCATTTTGGTTCAAAGTTCAATGGTTCAATCACTTCCTCATAATCCTTTGCTTTTGGCTAAGTCTATTTGAATCCTTGAAATTCCTTCAGCCTTTGGTCTTTGGGACACCTTGAAGGGAAGGTGTCCCTTCAGCTCTTTAAAAAGGGCCTATTTTGTTGGTGCTGAGATTCCCGCATAAGGGCACCTACCCTTCGAGGTCATTCGGGTAGCCTTCGAGCTTCAATTATTTTGGGTGACCTTGATCCTTCATTTCCTTCAAACAAAATGTCTGAAGGAATTCCTTCAGACATTTTGTCTAAAGGAAATCTTCCTTTATCATTTTTTTGCCAGGCTTTTGCTTTTCCTTTTGGACAAATTCCTCTAGACAAAAGTCTGAAGGAATTCCTTCAGACATTTTGTCTGAAGGATTTTTGCCTTAATAATTTTTCCATGGAAAATATTTCTAAAGGAATTATTTTAGTCCCTTTACTTAGTAATTTCCTTAGACAAAAAGTCTAAAGGAAATCTTCTCTTTCAGCCTTCTCTTTGTTTCTTTGAACCAATGTTCCCTGCCCTTCGCAAGGACACTTGCCTTTAGTTCACTACCCTCCATAAGGGCACTTGTTCCTTCAACTTTAGGGTAGTCCCTTGAACTGAATTATTAAACCAAATTTAGTTCAACAGTTCAATCTTGTGTTTGAAGCCTTGTTTTCTTCTAAGTCTTTTGATATCTTCAAACCCATTAAACCTGTTGAACCCGTTGAACCATTGAACCATTTTGGTTCAAGGTTCAATGGTTTAATGGTTCAATAGTTCATTCCTTTATTTTTCATTAAGTCTTTTGAAAGAATTGAACTTATTAAAGCAGTTGAACTTTGAACCTTTGACAAAGTGCTTAACTCTTTAAGCTTGCTAATGATGTTGAACTCGTTGAACCAATCTTGAAATTTCCTAAGTGCTGGGAAGTTGTTCCTTTGTGAGAATTCACCTGTTGAAGCCATTGAACCTATTGAACTTGCTAATCCCTTAACTAAAAAATATATAATAATCAATAATTTGAATGCTCAGAATATTTTTTTGAAAAGGGAAGAGATAATTTTGGCCTACAGGACCAAAATAGTTCAAATGTTGTCCCAAACATGAGTGACAAATTTTGGGAACAATAGCTAGCTCTGGTTGGGGAACTTACTTTAGTTGAAAACTTGGAATAGCTAAGGGGAGTAGAAACTAGAATCTCCAATGCCTTTAAATATGCCATTGGGATATGGGTTCATGCTACCCAAAAAGAAAGGTGCCAAAAATAAAAATGAACAACACAAAATAGAACTAAAGACTATACAAATATACATATGTACAAGTGAACTTATCTGATAATTTAAGAATTGAAGTACTTCAAATGCTTCCATTGTGAGGTAGAGAGAAGGGCATGCCATCTTGATACTTCAATAGGAAACTATTTTCACCATTGAGCTGATGGATAATAAATGGGCCTCTCTAAAGGGAGTCAAATTTCCCATGTATTCCCTTTGGTTATGTTCTCTTGTCCCATAACAAGACTTGATATCCAATCTAGAAATCATGGTTTTTTACTTTCTGGTCACAGAACTTCTTCACCAAACTTTGATGGCTAGAAATTTGGTCCACCACCATAGTTCACTGCTCATCTAGCTCAATCAGGCACATGATCCTCTTGTCAATGGAGCTTTCATACATCTGATCTTTAACTGACTTAGCCAATTTCAATGCTGGTAGTTCCAAGGTAATTGGTATCTCAGCATTGAGACCATAAAGAAGTTGGAAATGTGACATACCAATTTCCCTCTTGGGTGTAATTTTGTTTGCCCACAAAGCATCAACCAATGCATTATGCCATGTTCATTGGTTGTCATCTACCATCTTCTTGATGATAGTCATCAGGTTCTTATTGCTTGATTTAGCCTGGCCATTCCCTTATGGAAAATAATTAGAAGAGTGGGAGAGGGTAATCCCATAGTAAAAATAGAATTGAGTAATCTCTTGGGAAGAGAAAAAAGATGCATTCTCTGTGACAATCTCGGTTGGGACCCCAAACATGGAAATGATGTTCTCCTTGAGGAAATTACACACTACTTTTGAAGTGGCCTACTTGGTTGGAATAACTTCCACCCACTTGGTGAAGTAATTTGTGGCTGTGAGGACATAATCATGTCAAGCACTTGAAGATGGGTTTATAACACCAATGAAATCAATTCCCCATTACTAAAATGGCTCTTCTATCACCACTGGTTTGAGAGGTAGAGCAGCTATCTTGGGTCTTCCAAGGAATTATTGGCATAGCTCACACCTCCTTACCCATTTTTATGTATCTTGAAACAAAGTAGGCCAGTAATACCTGGCTCATAGAATCTTATGGGTAGTCACAAGAGAAAAAAAATGTCCTCCATAGGTTAGATTGTGGAAGGAATTCAAAAGTTGGTTCTGCTACTATTTATCCATGCAACAAAGGAACACACCATCAAGGCTCCTCTTATACAGGCCATTGTCCCACAAGAAAAAATTGAGAGCTTTCAACTTGATAGTCCTCCTTTTTTTATGAGACAGGTGAGTAGGACACTCACCATAAGTAAGGAAATGAGTAATATTTGAATACCACTCATTCATGGTGGAGACAAAGAGGATTATTGGAGTGTCTTCAATTTCTTCTTTTCCATGCTCTATTCTTTCTAGCATGATGTCGTCAATCAATTGGCATAGGCCCCTTCCACGCACTAGCTTCATTGGTTTGATGACTAGATCAAACTCCTAGATTTTAGTAATCCAATTCCATCTTTTGGTTCTAAAATCCTATTGTGTTAATATGGATTTGACTGTGGTGTCAAGAACTAGGGTAGTAGTGTGTGAATTCAAGATGTAAAAGTAGAAATGCTTTACTACATTTACCACTACATAAGCATGCTTCTCCATGTTTGAGTATTTCAACTCATGAGCTTTGAGAGGACAACTCATGAAGGATATGGGAGATTCCACACCTTCTTTGTTCTATTGAACTAGAATTTCTAAAAGTGTGTGTTCATAAGCATAACTATATATGGTAAAATCTGGACAAACTAGAATTGAGGTGTGGGTAGTAGCTGTCTTAATATCTTGAAATGCCAATTTGCCTTCTTCAGTCTCACTAAAGGTATCCTTTCCTTTCATCATGTTTACAATATGGCGAGTCTTCTCAGCAAACTTGGGGATGAACCTTTGTAAAAAATTCACCTCTCCAAAGAAAGAGTGAACTGCAGTCTTACTCATGGCTAGGGTAAGTTCCTGGATGGACTTGAATCTATCTGAGTTGATCTTTATGCCTTCTCGAGACACAATTTGATTTAGAAGTTTCCCTTCTGTTACCCCAAAAATAGACTTTTTGGGATTTAAAGAAATGCCATTCTAGCAGAAACATTCTATCACTTATTGCAAATGGTCCACATGGTCATGGTGATTCTTGGAAAAGACAGTTAAATCATCAAGGTACACCATAATGAGCTTACCCATTTCATCTTTGAAAGCAAGGTCCATTACTCTCTAAAAAGTGGTGCTAGCATTTATCAATCTAAATGTCATTCTTTAATAGGAAAAGCTGCCCCATGGTGTGGTGAACATAGTCTTATGCTGGTTTGCTTCACCAAATTCAACTTGAATGTATTTTGAGAAGCTGTCTAGCATTGATAACATCTCTAAACCGGTCACTATTTGAAGGACTTGATCCATGATGGGCAAAGGATAGTTATCCTTTAAGGATGACTGATTCAGTTTCTTGAAATCCACATAGAGGTAAATTTTTCCATTATTCTTCCTCATAGGGAATATGTTTGCAATCCATGTGGAATGATGGATTGGAAAAATTATCCTAGTATTCAACATTTTCTATATTTTAGACAAAATAGTACCTGATATTTTTAGATTGTATTGCCTAGACTTTTGCTTGTAAGGCACTGAATCACTTTTGAGAGGAATGTAATGGTGGATTTCTTCAAGCCTGAGTGACTTTAGATCATCATAAGAGTATGCTAGGACACCCATGTACTAGCAGAGCATAGCAGTAAACTTGAATCTCTCCTCAGGAGTGCAGCATTTCCCAATGTTCACCATCTTGGGATCTTCCTTGGTACCCAAATTTATCTGATCAAACTCCTGGGAGGAGCTTGAATTCAATTTATACTATTTGATGAATATGTCATGCTTGTCAAACAACTTCTTAAGGGAAAACAAGCCTTTTGGGATTTTATTCCCTTTGAGTTGCATGAATTCTTCACCTGCATCTACATTTGATTAAGGGGCTTGTTCAATCTTCTAAGGTTTATTGCTTTCAAAGTGCAGCTATGCAAAGCTATCTTTTTACTCCAAGAAGGAAATGATTTGATTGTCATTGTTAAACACCTACCAGTGACTAGCATTATCAAGTATACTTAGTCAAAAGACCAGTTCAATAGTGTACCTATCTCCTTTGAAGTCTAGGTGTGGAACAAAGAGAGTTGTTGAAACAAATAATGCATCATCTCTATCATTAAATTCTCTAGGTATGCCAGAGATGCTAAAAACATCAAAGCTTTCAATTTGATCCCATATTAGATTATGGTAGTGGCATAATTTCTCATTTTTAGCTTGATACAAGTTCCTCACCTAAAAAACTACTAGTTCAACATCTCCTTTGGCATGATGGAACTTGATGCCTTTGTCTTGAGTAGCCTTCAATCCAAGCAACAGTGATTCATATTCAGCTGTGTTGGTGTTGCTGAACTACAACTTGTATGAAGAAGGAAAAATGTCTCCTTAAGGAGATAACAATAGAATCCTTGCTCCTAAACTAGTAGAGGAGTAGTTGCCATCGAATTCCAAAATCTATACCTCACCAGACACTAATTTTTCTTTAGATTCCTCTTCATTTAGAGGGGAGGATTCCTTTGCACTTGCATTGTGCTCCACTAAATCTTTTGCTATTCCATTTGAGCCAATTTTCAAACTATCATTTTTATAAATTTCATCAGTTGAAACATGAACATCCTCTGTGGTCAAGAAATAATTACCCATGCCTGAAGACTCAAATAAAATTTGAGTTTCAGGTGATGATATTTGAGTGACCACGTATTTTGCTTTCTTCTCAGGGAATAGCCTTTGAATAATTCTTTTGACTTGGATCCTCACCTCGGATAGGTCCAAGCTTAGTTCACCACTAACATCTTTATAGAAATTTCACCCAAGAAGGATGTTGTATGATGCTGGGACATCAGCCACCAAGACAGTCATCTTGATTCTCTTGTCTGGGAAGGCTGTGAATACAAATTAGGCATCCTTAATTTATCCTAGTAGTGGCACTTATTTGTTCTCCATGGAGAAACATCTCACAAATGTCTTGGTCAGTGTGAGACCAAGAAATTTTTCCACTTTGATAATCATGAAATTGTCTGAAGCTCTAGAATAAATGATGCAATTGCTTAGCTTGTGACCGTGTATCAATAAGGAAACATAGAAAGGCTCTATTTTCCCAGGGGTAGCAGGAGGAGTAATGACAAGATTGTTTGGGATGGACATGTTCCTTGGGGGATCATGAGTTACCTTCTTAGCATATTGTCTTATAGGGATGGTTTAGTTTTTTACACATTGAACCAACTTATCCAACTGATTCAGGTTGGATTGCAGGAATTCCAATTCAGACATTTAAATTTTGGTTTTCTTTATATGGTTGATTATGTCAAATGTCTAAAATGAATTAGGAACATCGGATGGGAGTTCATCCTTTTGATTTTTGGGAGGGAGATGACTGGTTTGTAAATTTGAAGTAGAAGGTGTAGGGATGTTTGATGTACTTACCTTTCTTACAATCACCAGGTCCTTTGGCTAGAAATGCAAAGTGGTTCCATGCTTAGCAATTGAAATTTCTTGTTGAGTTCACTCCTCTATCTTATTTTTATTAGCTTGTTGGGCTGACTGATTCTTGGACCAGGTGAACAAAACATATGATCCCTCATATACTTTCCCTTCACTTCTAGTTTCATCCTAGTAATTTAGGAAACCAATGTTGGATTCACCAGCTGATTCTTCTTCATTTGCTGTAAAGAGATCAACATCATTTTCTTGATCAAACTTAGGTTGGAAAGAGAAATCATGTTATATTTCCAGATATCCAACTGCTGAGTTGGCTGGAGGTGCTTCAATGGTAATGTTCCCCTGTGGGGGAGGAAGATGATTTGTTTGCCCTTGATTTTTGGTAGCATTGCCTTGAAATGGTTGGTTCTAAAATGTCCTCCTTGGCACATCTTTGTATGAAGGATCAGATGACATTCCTTGTGCCATTTGATTATTAAGAGCTAGAAACTCATTTGCCAGCTTATGTACCATTGGATCAGTGGTGACTATAGGTGAGCACTCAAAATATGAAGGGGATTTACCTTTGTTAGGATATTTCCTACCAAGATAAGGTCATCTTCTACCTTAGTAGCCAAATCATGAGTAGCAGCAAGGTCTATGTGGCCAGCCCGTCTCAGCAGAAAGCTCACTTCAAGAAGCTATGAGTTGATGAAGAAGCATTTAAGGTTTTCAGGTGTTGGCTAAGTAATTTTAGGAATCCTATTCCTCATCTTGTCAAACTTTGTTATGAAATCCCTCATAGGCTCATGAAGTTCCTTCTTCATCTGTGTGAGCTGGGCTAGCAAGGCATGTGCATCTTTTGTAGGCTTGAACCTTGCTTTAAATTTAGCTTTGAGAGTGTCCTAGTCCATCACTGATCGAGCCTATAAATGGTAGAACCAGTCTACATTAGCACTTTGTAGTGTTTCCACAAACAAATTAACTGCTATGTCTTCATATTCCACACCTATCACACCACAAGCTATACTGAAGGATGTAATATGTTCATTAGGATGAACTCTCCCATCACTAAATATTTTGGGGAAATTCTTCTTTAAATTGTGTGGTAGCTCATGCATAGGTGGAGTAAGATTGAGTGGACTAAAAGAGTTACCCCAGGGACCTTGAGCCACCATGATTTGATTATGGAAAAGGGGGATAACAAATTTGGGTGGAGTATGTATAGGTAAAGCTCTAAAAATAGTATAAAAATGATCTCTACCTTGTGTTGGTGAACTAATACGGGTAGGAGGAACACCAGCTCAATCAAAATTGCCCTGCCGCACTAACTCAAAAATAAGGTCAATGGCACCTTAGGCTATCTAGTTTTTGGTATAACGTGGAGTTTCCAGATTGCATAATAAAAATGGATAAGGATAGGGACTACTTTAATCTAAAATTTGAGGCTTCAAACTACATGTAATGTCCCCTGTGGAGTCACCAAAAAACTATTGGGTGAATATTTTGTCACCAGCTAACTGATGAGCAAAATAGGTCTCCTAAACCACAACAAAGGAGATTGATCAGCCAAATGTGTAGGTTTAGTACATCAGAGGTGGATGAATCCCTCCTCTCATCAAGGGGAGGTTACTTATTAAATATGAGGAGTTATATATATATATATAAGTAGAAAATAACACTCAGGGGTAGGACTACACCATCCATCTCTCTTTTTTTAGAGATGATGTTCACAAACAGAGGAGAAAATCTTAGTGAAAAAACTAAAAGCACTTCTCTTCTTTCAGAAGTGATCTTACAAGAAATAACAGGAGTTCTTTCAGGTAGTGACAAGTAATTGGTAACAAAAAGGGCATAGTAACCAATAAAATGAGGTGTAGCACAAAGTCTTCACCTCAGCTACCCAAAGAGTGAAATACGAAGAACAATGGGGGTACAAAGTTGTCCCAAGGTCCTTTACATAGAAATAGAAAATGGACAAACACACTGAAGGCAATTACAGTCATCACAAAGTCTTCAACATTTGACTTTCAGACACCTTCCTAATTAATTCAACTATTTTTGTTGGGTAGGTTAAATAAACAAGAATGCTCTTAGGAAACAAAGATAAGAACAATTTCCTAGAATATCACAAGCTGTAACAACACACAGACTATAAGTAACTTGCTTTCTCATTCAGATAAAATAATATGAACAACAATCTGAGCTCAAAGTCTCAGTATTCATCTTTCAATTTGGGTAGAGTTTTTGCTTCTATAATGGAAAATTCTCCTTTTCATAAGATAAGAGATTACAATGTATAGTAGCTAAGAAAGGCTTGGTGTTTTTTTCCATAAAATGGCCCATATTGTGGTTAATGCTTTGAATGCATTTTCAATCTTGTCAAGGGACCATGATTGGAATAGTGCATTGGCCTTAACTGTGGTGTGCTCATTCATTTCATATGTCTCTTCCAAAGTATAAGTGGCCTGGTCCTTCTCCTGATGTCTGTGCAGATGTCCACTTTGCCTTTACATCATGGAAGAAAAGCAGGCCACATCCTTGGTTTGGCATGCTCAAATGACTACTTGGTGAACTATTTAACCTACTAAAAATAACTCCCTTGTAGATATTTATGATCTTTTTGTATTGTTCTCTCTTTCCTATAGCAATTTGAGCTCTTGAGCTCTCTTTTCAGCTGGTCGCTTGGTTTATTTTTCAAGTTTTGCGCCATATTAAAAAACTAATGGATATTCCATTACCTTAAATTTTACATCCATAGGGCCATCAATGGTCACTAGCTATTTGAACCATATTGAAATATGAACCTTTGAACCTATGAAATTTCATTGGTTCAATGGTTCAAGTGGTCTTGTTCGGTTCCTTGATTCAATTTCTACCTTGGTTCAATCACTTCTTTGCTCTTTGGTTGAACCATCCCTTTGAACTGGCCTCTGGAATCATCCATTCATTGATTCCTTCCTTTGTCTAGAGATTCCTTTGAAATTTTTGAACCTATGAACCATTTAACTTTGAACTCTTTTGGTTTAAGGTTCAATCAGTTCATTGGTTCATTCTTTGTTCCATTACTTGAGGCTGCCTTTAAATCTTTTGAACCGTTGAACCTTTGAACCATTTTGGTTCAAGGTTTAATGGTTCAATAGCTTCCTTAGAATCCTTTTATTTTGGATAATTATCTTTTAGGACTTTAAATTCCTTGGGTCTTTGGCCTTTGGTCTTTGGTTTATGGGTGATAAACTAGTCATCCAAGTTAACCTATCGCTAATAGGCCTAATAGTGCAAACAGTGAGAAATCGAAGCAAAAGTGAGAAGGTGATTAGGGATATGTTATCATAGATTATGTATTTATCCAAGTAAATATATAAATTTTTAAATACCTAAAATACATCTTCATTTTGGATATAATTTTTGGATATCATTATATATAGAAAAAGTTACTCACAAAGTTGACTTGTCTAGCTCAATGAGGTATGTGTATAATGAGATCATGAGATCGGTATACAAGACTAATATTTCCATTTAATATTGGTATATTTATATATTAAAGTTTAATATTTATCTCATGGTATCATAAAAATTCATAATATGTCTCTGAAAGTGTCTATATAGGTGTTAAGGGTCATTATCACCATGACTGTGTTTGAAGGTAAATCGGTAGACCTAGATATGCAAGTTAAAGTGCTGAGTTGGAGGATATTTTACCTAATATGATGTATATAATTCACATTATGTTGTTTTTAAAAAAAAAAATTAAATATCAATGATTTTAATATTCTTTTAAGTTAGTGTAAGAATTTGAAACATTGAAGCCAAAATGGCTTGTCTGGCTAAGTAAGGTCTATGAGAAAGAAGGTCAACAAATTGATCAAAAAGAAAAATAGTTGCCATTATAACATCTAATATATTTTTTTTGGATTTTTTTTAATGATATTTTAAGATAATTTCATGAATTTTAATCCATTAATTATGTTATTTTATATTGTAAGAGTTCAAGTTTTCATGACTATGTTTTAGGGCTAGTTGGCAATTTAGAGTAAGCATCTTGCAAAGAAGAGTTTGAGCCTATATACCATAATTTGAATCATATAATGAAGTTTTTGATGACATATATGTCATAAAGTTTTTTTATATGTTATTTTTTTCCATGTTTGTTTAAAAATATTGTGTTTTTTCTTCAGTTGTTCAAGACAGACTTTTTGTGTATGCACATACCTATTATAAATAGTGTTTTCAGAAGGAGTTCAAGTGGTGGTTGAAAATAAAAGGTGTTGTGGACATAAATTGAAGGTTTAGAAGTTATATTTGAGTACTATATAAATTTATCCTACTATGTGTGTATTTTGGAAGTGTTTCAAGAAAGATAAAGTGTAACATGCTCTAATGAAGTCCTAATTGAATTAGGTCTCCTTAAGGCCTGAAAGAGAACTTGGTCTATTAATTAGTGACCAACCTAATGTATTGGTTTATTAATTTTTTTAACATGTTATAAGATGTATTTTAATGGTAATCCAAGTGTGCAAATGTGTATGTCTGACCAAGGTGTGTGAGATCAAGTGACTTGTATAAGATCAAGACTAATTAGGCCTATTGGGGTGTTAGATAAGAGTGTTTTAAAGCACATAAAATAGCACATTGATGAATAAAAATTAGTTTAGACATAAATAATGGATAAATAATAGGAGGTATTAGTGTGAATATCAAGGTTATATGACCTAATTACTCTTAAAGAAACCTAGAGGTAGTTTATAAAGGGATAAAAGTGTGTAAAGAGATGAAGAAGAGGAAAATAATATATTTAAGATTTAAAAAAGGAAAAATATTCAAGGTATAATTATAATTTTCTAAGTGGTTTTTTGGTCAAGAGGTGGATGAGCTGGTGGTGAGTCACTAAAGGAGTTGGTGCTTCCTTGCAAGTGGGTGCTTGTTAAAGAATTTATCAAGTTGGTGGTTGATAGATTGGGGTTGGTGATCAAAGTTGAGTGGGTGATCAAATTAATTTGATTAAATGATTTATAATAATAGTTTTCCAATATATGTTTAGTGGGTTTCATTCCCCATGAGGGTTTTCCACATATAATTTGTGTTATCTTATGTTCTTATGTTTCATGCATATGTGGATGGTTGCTTAGTCATTGCCTAATATATATGTTTGAATAAACGTTAATGAATTCTTAAGTGGAATTTTAGTAAAATTTTTAAATATGGATTCACCCCCTCTCATTCATTAAGATTATAAAAATTGGTATCAGAGCTTGGTCCTTTGAGATAGACCTAACAACCTAAAGGTGATCCTAAGAAGCACAAGCATGGGTTGTGATGATGACAATGTTTATCATGATAGTAATGATGGTTTACCAAATAATGATGGTACTGAAAGAATGAAAGACTACAGAATAATATTATATGAAATATTAGAGTAGAGATAGTGATTTATCAAGCCACATGTCATGAGATAAGAGAGGTCTTGGTTCTCATGTGTTTGATCAAAGAAGTAAGAATGAAGAGTTTACTAAGAAGAAGAAGGATGAGAATGTGAGTATTAATCAACTCATAAACCAAGGTGGGTTTTTTTCTACTATAAATAATAAGTTAGATTTGAAATAATGTTAATATTATAATTTGTTATCTAATAATGATGATGAAGAGGCCAAGTCAAATTTAAAGCCTAAGTTGATAATCAAGCCTAGAAATACAATGAAGAATACTCGATCTTGTGAGAGTATAGAGATTTAGGAATCTCTTAAATTTATGTTTTTATATTTATCTATGAAATGGGTGACTCCATTAGGATTCATAGAGACACTAATATGCAAGTGGAGGAATATTGGATTCTTGTTGAGCTTTGATAGGTATTTTATGTCTAGAAGGTATGAAGACATGCTGAAGATTGATTTTGAGCTAGAAGTGTGGTCTTTTGGCATGTTAAGAGGTAAATTTTTGGTATATGGTCGTAGTTGATCTTGATCTATGTTGACATTTGGTATTGGTACCAAGGTGATTAATTTGTGTCAGAGATGGTCTATGTGTTTTGTTGATTCACATGGTGAGAAAGTTTTACAGTTAGGGGGAGAATTATTTCCTAAATGTTTTATGATTATATTTTTTGAGAGAGAGTTGAGTCTTCTATGTATATAAATATAACCTTGAGATCATAGGAGATAAAGGCACATGGTGTATAGTCATAGTTTTAATACAATGAATAAGATAAGTTATGACATAGATCTATCATAATGAAACATGTAAGTGAAAACATGATTGACAAAATGATGAAAGGAAGATGTCATGATGAGGTTTGTGTTATGGTAACCTATGAAACATGAATGAGATAGATTGATTCAAGAAGGACATATGAGATACCATATGGACATGACATGAATGATATCTACTACAATATAAAGGACTAGATTTTTCCCTTAGAATAATATCCTTGATTATAGATAGACCTAATAAACATGGTGGGAAAGCAATGATTATAGAGATGTTTTATGCTCATAGGCATTGAGTGTGATTTTGTCTAGGCCTTTGAATATGACCTTTAGGATATGTATCAAAGGTATATATGATTAGTATGCCCTGGTTGCATGAGGTGAAGGTGATCAAACAAGATATAAGTTTGGTAGAAAGTGAACTAGGTATTTTATAAACCTAATGAGTAGTGAACTTATACAAAAAGGATTATCATGATGTAGATAGATCATATATGGATTATGAATCTAAGAGGATGATAGGAGTATTTATGGTGTGAACAAAGGTTGAAGTTTCAATCAAGAATTAAATAGGTCAAAAGATATTGTTATTCATTATGTGACTCAAAATTTGTATGGATAAAGGGGGAATTGATCATATATTTCATGAGCTTCAAGAGTAGGTGTGTAGTACAGATAAGGTATGTAGAATCATGAAAATAAGTTGAATGTTTATGAAGCTTGAATAGAAAAATGAATTTGGATATCATTCATCTCTATGGTATCAAGGTGCATAAATGAAGGTAAGTAGTCTTGTATACTTGAGTCTATTTGAAGAAGATATTTGATAGATGAGAAAAAATGGGATAACCTAGTGATTTTGAGTCATATTAGTCATGTCAAAGATAAGATAAATTGTCTTGTGATCAAAGTTCATTTAAAGACTATACTTGATCTAAAGGGGATCTTGGTATCTCTAATTTTTTTTACAAATTATAATAATAGTTATGATAGAAGGAGAATGAATGGTTCCAAGAATTGTAGAATGTATGATCCTTTGTCATTAATGCCAAAGGGGGAGAAAATTTCATGAAGGAAGATTTACCAGATTGGGGGAGAAGAGATTTATCAGACTATATTGTCTTTTTCCATCAATGACAAAGGGGGATTTTGTTGTCATAGTGTTGTGATTGATGTCAATATAATGTTAAAGTGTGTTTTCATTGATGTCTAGATACATCCGGAGAAGATGCATGGTGACTAATCATGATGAATCAGGTAGATGTTTAGATGAGTATGGTGTCAAGATGAGCAAGGATAGTTGGTAGTATGTGTTGTGAAAATCTCATCAGAATTTAAGATATGTAGTGATTTCCATGAGAAATAAAGGGATATTTCCAAGTGTCTTATATTTTCTTTGTTGATGTTGTGTTGATTCATGACATGGAAGAAACATGTCAAGGCATCAAGGTGTATTGTAAAGCCTTATCTAGACCTTATAAGAAGGTATGTGAAGGTAGTATGGTGAAGTGAGTGAGACTAGGCATGTAATAAATTTTTTGGCATTGTATGAGATTAATATCTAGGTGTAGAAGCCTTCAAAAGTGTTTTAAGGAAGATCTTTGAGGACAAGTGCTCAAGTAGTCTAAGCATAGTCATATCATGAAAGGACAAGTGATTGGTTGCTTGGTAATATGATTACTCTCAAGAATATGAGAATATGCATGTCAGTGGTTGAGCATAGTAAGATTTTGTATGGAATGAAAGTGAGGTTTTGAGATCAAGAAAAGAGGTATGAAGGTCAAGTACTTGATTAACCTAAGATAAGTCATGATATGAAAATTCCTTATAAGAAGGTTTGAGAATGGTGGTCTAGTGAGATGGATGAATAGATGCATAATAGGTTGTATTATGATGATTGAGAATGAATATGAATCATTGGATCACTTGGGAGAGTCTCATGGTGAGCCTATAGTGGTAAGACCTTAATCTCATGTCTACCACTAGACTAGTTTTAGACCCTGCCTAACCAAATGAGGTCTCATGATCTATTATCAAGACATATGAAGGATGATTTACCTTTCTTGAGCATGTGAGATGTTGTGTGATAAAGAGAGTGAATTATTGGCATCTTGAAAAGATATTTTAAGGTTAGTTCAAGACCTAATAAGGTGTAAAAAGCAAGATGGTGAGAGCATGGGATATAGAGGTATCAGGATCAGTTTAAAAGGCATGTTTGAGTAGGAAAGCATTTAAAAAGGTGATTCAAGTTGTTTTAAGCATGTTCATAACTTTTTAGGTCAAAATTTGAAGTTTAAGGCAATAAAAAGTGTTTTAAGGTCTCTTGAGTGCACATAATGAAGAGTTATCTAGTTGAGAAAGATTTTCAATTGTTTGTTGGCATGTATAGAATCTACATGAGGACCTAAGATATTCATGTTAAATGGGCAAGGGTCATAAATCAAAGTTCTGAGCATTAGTTTTTATAATGAGGGGAGAAGTTTTATGAATGATCATTAAGACTAGAAGATGGTTTAAACCTTCAAAGACCCCTAATAATGACTCAATGTGAAATATATTGATAAAAAGTACTCAAAATGGTTTGGTATGGATATTTAATTGATTTTAGGTTATATTAAACTCTCCTAGGAACCTCAAGTTGTGATTGGTTTTTTAGGTGTGTGAGCAGACCCTTTAGGAAAGTGTTAGTTTCTTAGAAAAATTTTATAGTAGTTAGAGTTGAACAAGTCAAAGTATGAAAATAATTGGATGAAGGAGGTTAATAATTTTATTTTTTCCATGGTGGTTTATGTATGGGTTATAACCCTTAATGGTGATGAACCGGTAATCCAAGTTGACTTATCATTAACCTTTTTAATGGTGTAAATGATGAGAAACCCAAGCAAGAGTGAAAAAGGTGATTAGGGATGTGTTATCATAGATTAGGGATGAATCTATGTTCATGTAGATTTTTTTTTGAAATATAAGACATTTTAATATTTTATATAAGTTTTGGATATCACTATATATATACAAATGTTGCTCACAAAGTTGATTTGTCTAGCTCAGTCAGGTTTGTGTATAGTGAGGTCATGAGATTGGTCTGCAAGGCCAATATTTCCATTTAATATTGGTATCTTTATGTATGAGAGTTTTATAATGATATCATAGGATCATATAAATACATCATAAGTATCTGGAAGTGTCTACATAGGTATTGAAGGTCATTATCACCATGACTGTGTTTGAAGGTAAACTGATAGATCTAGGTATGTAAGTTACAGTGATGAGTTGGAGGATTTTTGACCTAAGATGATGTATCTAATACACATGATTTTATGTTTTGGTAATTTAATTACCTATATATTTTTTTAATAATATTTTAAGTTAGTGTAATAGGTTGAAGCATTGAAGCCAAAATGGCTTGTCTTGTTGAGTAAGGTATTTGAGAGAGAAAGTCAACAAATTGGTTTGCAAGACAAATAATTACAATTAGAACCTATGATATTTTTGTTGTATATTTTTATAATAATGTTTTAAGATAATTTTAATTCATTTTAACCACTTTATTATGTTATTTTATATTAGGATTTCAAGTTTCCATGACTATGATTTGAGGCTAGTTGGTAATTCAGAGTAAGCACCTTGGAGAGAAGAGTTTGAACCTGCATACCCTGAGTTAATGAAGTTTTTTATGACCATAAGTTCATGAGGTTTATTTATATGTGATTTTTTTCCATTTTTTTTGTAAAAATTATGTTTTTACTTTAGTTTTTATAGATTGACTTTCTGTGTACGCACATGCCTATTGTGAAAAGTGTTTTGAGAAGGGTTTTAACTGATGGTTGGAAATAAAAGGTGTTTTGGACCTAAATTAATGTTTTATAAGGTATATTTTAGTAATATATAAATTTATCTTTATTTTTGTATATTTTGGAAGCATTTCAAGAAAGATAAAGTGTAACATGCTCTAATAAAGGCCTAATTGAATTAGGTCTCCTTAAGGCCCAAAAGAGAATTTGGTCTATTAAATAGTGGCCAACATAATTTAATAGTTTATTCATGTTTGAAACATTTTATAATACCTATTTTAATTTTAATACAAATTCTTAAGTGTGTATGGTTAACCAAGGTGTGCAAGATCAAGTGACTTGTACAAGAGTAGGACTAATTAGGCCTATTTGGTGTATTAGAAAAGAGTGTGTGCAAGTGAATAAAAAATCATGTTAAGGAGAATAAGGAGGTCATGTATACCATTATATAGGTTTATAAAATCAATCATGTATATATAATAGGAGGCTTGATTATGAAGATCAAGGTCATATGACCTAATTAGTCTTGAAGAGACCTAGTAGAGTGAAGAAACCTAGTTTTGAGAGGGATAAAAGTGTGTGAAGATATAAAGAGGAGGACAATAATATATTGAATATTTAAACAAGGAAAAATATGGAAGGTAAAAGTATACTTGGATTATTGGGTGCTTGGTCAAGAGGTGGTCGAGTTGGTGTTGATTCACTAAGGGAGTTGGTGCTTCTTTGTAAGTGGTTGCTTGCTAGAGACTTTATCAAGTTGGTGTTTGATAGATTGGGGTTGGTTCTCAAAGTTGATTATGTGATAAAATAAATTTGATTAATTGATTTATATGACTAGTTATCCAAGCAATGGTTAGTGGGTTTTATTCTCCATGAGGGTTGCCCACATATAAGTTGTATTATCTTGTGTTCTTATGTTTCATGCATAAGTGGATGATTAATAAGTCATTATTTGATCTATATGTTTAAATTAATGTTCATGAATGCTTAAGTGGAATTGTAGTAAAGGTTTTAAATATTGATTCACCCCTAGTCATTGTGCTTCCAATATTGACTACTTTGGGCCAGATTCCTTTTAAAATTAGTAATATTAGAAGAATTTAGAATCTTAAAATTCTTATTCTACCCTTGAAATTTATTGAAACCATTTATAATTTTGGTAAATTTGTGGTTAGATTCATATTTATTAAAATTCTTAGGAGAAGGGCATAAATTTTTATTATTAGATTATTATCTATTTTATTTAAAATATGTCTTGCCTTTTGATGAGCCTTCTCTTTTTATTTTTGCCCTATAAGGAGATTTGATATCGGTGACATAGGAATTTGACTAAAGAGAGGAGGTTGATATGGTGTTAGCTCCAAAACAATGAAATAAACTCACTAAAAAATATAACTTCTGTAGGACTGGATCATGGGGGGATTTTGGTGAATAAACCGATTGAAAAACATAACTAAAAATAGAAAGGAATGAAAACTTAAACATAAATACAAATTTGTTACTAAATCATTGATTTCTCCAAAAGGCTTATTAATTGGCTTACTTAGATTGTGCTCAAGAGATATTCATAAATGGGGCTTGGTTATCTCCATCTCCTCTTATCACCATGTTCATGCTTGATGGCTTGGATCAATTTTGGGATTATAACACAATGAATTTATTTGATGAATCATATCCTATATTATAACTCTACTATATTCCAAGCTCTCCAAATGAAGACCTATAGGCTTGCTTTTATAGGCTTTAAAATGACTTGAAATAGGTTAAATATTAACCTCGGTTGGCTTAGTTAAACCCAGTAGGGTTGAAAGGTGTCTAAAATCCCATGATTAACATGAATAGGTATGCTTTCAGATATTATGCATTTGTAAAACTCACAAAAGGTCATGATTAGCTTCTAAGATGCTCTTTAGGATATTTATTAAATTTTCCTTTTTCATAATTAATTTATTTACTCATGGATGAATTAAATTAGGCTTATGGTTAATATTTTCAAGATAATTAACCTTTTTTAGGGATTTGAACATTTGTGCAAGATTTTGATTTAATTCAATGTGCATTTACCCAATTTAATTGATTTATGGGCCAGCTTAATTTATTTCCGTGGTTAGGAATCAAAATTTAAGACTATTAGAGATTTTTAGGCTATATATTTAGAGGTTGGTAAGAATTGATATAAATTTGGGTATAAATCCATTGGTGGTCAATTTTAGATTTGTAAACTTTGCCCTTATTTGGGAAGTCATTACAAGTTATAAGCATAGTGATGTATTTTCAAAGAATAAAATGGTTTAGTGTGTTTATGACTTCAATGGTGATGAATGAATTGTAGCTTCCCTATTGAGGGAGTGGTTGGAAAAAGTAGTCAGCAAACAATCCCTCAAAATAAATAAGTGAGATAAAGGGACAAAACAAATGAATATGATGGGGTGAGAACACAATGATTTTTAAAAAGTAGTCAAAATCACTGAGAATGCAAATGGGATGGTGTACAATGGTTTGCCCAAAGGTAGTTATAAGTATTTTATGCTAATAGTGGTAATGTTATATGATAACATAATGATTTGAACCAAGGTAGTTATAATCATTTATAACATGGAGTTGCCCCAGTTAGAACAAATAAATAGGATAACAACATGCCCCATGTGGGTAGAAGAAAGTAAATTATTAAAATTGATGACAACATAATGATTTGCCCAAATGTAGTTCGAATAAATGAGAATGCAGGTATGCCAATGTACAATGATTTTCCCATAGGTAGTTATAATCAATATACCCCAATTATGGAAAACATGATTGATAGATAATGATTAAAAATATGATGATGTTAACTTGATACATAAGATAGAGATGAATTGGGCAACCTGCTAGTAGGGAGATGCTTGTCCTAACTAACAAAGGTTAAAATTATTTCATTATTTAATTACTCTATTTGGGATATGATTAGTATTAGGTCAATATTATTGTTGGTGTTGGTGTAGAGGAGATGATACTACCATTGATATGTAGACCTCTTAAAATTGATTTTTGTTGTAGCACTTAATAATATGCATAATGATAGAACACCATGAGGACATGACAAAAATATGCATAAGAAGTAACTCTCATGATATAATACTCAAGGGAAAGAAATGCACCAATGATAAAAACCATGAAGATAATGTTGATATATGAATATGGATGGATTCAAGAATAAGTGTGCAAGGAATCACCTAATGAATGCACATAAACTAAATCAAGGCAACATTACTAGAATAAAACAAATAGGTAGACACAAATAATAAATAAACAAACAATAGTTAGTCCCAATGTTAGTACAAATAATGTGATGAACATTACCCCTAGAAACTAGGTGATAACTTAATAAACAAACATGATGGGAGAATAAAATAAAAGAAAGGGGTGGTTGATCTATCTTCATATGTACTAGGTAAGTGGGTGTTGTCTACATAGTTTCATGGATGATATATCTAATAAAAACTTTAGGCTGAATGTAGTTCTCCCAGGAAAAGGGAAGAAAATGATAATTGATGAAAAACAAACATCATAAATGTGATAGAAGAAGAGGAATAGTCTTGAAAAATTGAAAGTAGATGGGATAAAAGGAAAAAAATGATGGGTAAACTAAGTGACAAAGGATTTATTATGACTTAGTGAGGGTTCCCAAAATCCTTAAGGTAAATAAGTCATCAATGTTTTTGGTTTTTTCTAAATGATTTTGCAAATAGTTTTTGGAATTTTCTAGGTGTCTCAACTTGATTAAGAATGATGAGACACTAAATGTTTTGATCTTGTAAAATGGAGAGAGTGTGAAAAACTTGAATATTTCTCATAAAATGGTGAGGGTGTGATGAAAAGAGGGACTAAGCTAACCTCAACATGAATTGAGCACAACACACTTAGTCCTAAAAAAGCACTAGGTCAAAGTAGTTCCACCTTATACTGGAGGAATCTGATTAGTGTAGCAGCCAATTCAAACAAAATAGGTATAGTTGGTATGATGGTATAGGAATGGATAGTTGGTATGTTAAGGTATAATAAAAAAATGTTGTCCCTAGTTTTCCCATAGTTAGTTATTATTATGATATAATGTATTAGATTAATGATACTAATTTTCCCATAGTCAGTTATAATTGGTAGCAATATCGATGAAACACGAATTTTCCCTTGTAGGTAGATATAATCAGGATCACATAAAGAAACATGAGAATAAGGAAATAAGAAACAAAAGAAAAAACTACTAAATCTTCTATTATACTACTCTAAAATACTACCTTTGTCTAGAATGTTTAAATAACTATTAAAAATGATCTAATTATTCATGAAACCAATGGATGAACCAAGGTCAAACAAGATAGGATAAGATGAATCAAATCATGTTAGGTCAATAGAGTAGAATGGTAGAATGGATAAGTGATAGGCTAGTATAACAATAGAATTATAGGATATAAAAATGGTATGGTATAACTTAAAATGGTCATCATATATAATACATTATATCACTCAAGTGTAGTACTGCTTGAGGTGTATAATGTTCATAGGCTCATCAAGTTCATCCTTGTCTAGGGTGGTGAGCCTATATGCTCTTGCACCATAGTATATAACAATGATGAAAGGACAAACTCAATTGTGTTTGAACTTGCCTTTAACTTATTTTTACCATGGCATTATTTTAGTTTTATTTAAGAATAAGATTACCAAGTTTGAATTGTCTAAGTTTGACATGATTATTTTAGTAGCCATAGAGTCAATTCTAATATGCTTGAAGGTTTTTTACTTTTTCTATGCATTTTTCATCAAGTAACTCAAGTTATTTCAAGTAAGCTACTTGATAGTCATTATCATCCAGAACATGCTTGAAAGAGATGAATAATGATGGTAACTCAACTTAAATGAGAACAATGGCTTTAGTTCCATAAATAAATGAGTATGAAGTGGATCTAGTGGGTGTGTGGTGATTGGTAGGGTATTCATAGAGGGTGAAAAATATTTGAAGGTGTCAATCATAACCAACATCATTGATAATCTTTTTAAGAATGTTGATAATGGTTTTGTTTGATGCTTCAGCTTGACCATTAAATTGAGGGTAATATGTAATGGAAAAGTGTTGAGTAATGTTGTATTTAGCACATATATTTTTAAGATCCTTTTTCTTGAATGATATTCCATTATCAAATATAATGTCTAAAATAATATCGTATATGCAAATGAGGTGGTTGAAAATAAACTTGGAAATTTTATTTCTAGTCACATAAGTGAGGGGTATAACTTCAACCCACCTAGTGAGAATGTGTTTATGGCCATCTCATGAGGTGGGGTTTATCTTCCCAATGAGATTGAGGCCCCATGTATAAAATGGCCATGGTGTCAACATTGGTTTCAAAGTCTTGGTGGGGGCATGAATCATATTAGTATGTTTTTGACATTTATCACATATTTTTACATATGCAGTTGCATTTACGTCCATCATTAGCCAATAATAAATAATACACAAGATATTTTTGGATAGGACTTACCCAAAAGTGTGGGTTCCACATACCCCTTCATGAACTTCCCATAATTCTAGTATATATTTTGTTGAAGGTAAACAATGAAACAAAGTTACATCAAAACTATAGTGGTATAGGGTTGGTCTAAGTAAGGTATAACATTGGGATTGTGGATGAAGAATTTGGTTTGTTTTTATAATAAGTTTAGTGGTAAAACATGGTAGTGTAAATAGGCATATAGGGTAGAATACCAAGTAGAGATATGACCAATAATATCATAGATAATTACTATAGTTAATGGTTCACGAGCTGACATTGTTAGATTTTCAATGATAAATTGGTAGTCTTTTGTCATATCTGCATGTTTAATGAGTGATCCAATGGTATAAATTACATATAATGTTGTATTATTATCCCTTGGTATATTCTCAAATTAGATGTAAACAATCTACTACTTTAGAGTGTCGAGTATGGCCTTGTATGAAACCATCTTGTCATATTTGGTCTAAAAGTGGTTTTTAACCTGATTAATGATTAACTATGAATCACCATAAACCTTTAGATGATGTATGTTACATTTTAATACCTAGCAAATCCATGCTAAAAGTGACTCATATTTGGCCATGTTATTGGTACAAGGAAATCTGATTTTAAATGACTTAGGGATTAGATCCCCCTGTGGTGTTATAAATAAAAGGCCTAATCTTGATCCATGTGTTATGAATGAGCCATAAAAATATAGCTTCTAGTATTTCTACTTAATAGGTGTGTCAATGATGTTCATAATGGATTCATTGAGAAATTGGAATGTGAGTGGCTATATGTCTACAAAGGGTGATTTAGCAAGTTGATCTGTAAGAACTTGCCCCTTGATAGCTTTTTGGTTTACATATTCTATCTTAAACTCATTTAAAGTCATGATCCATTTGTTCATATGGACTTGTAAATGTATTTTATAGAGTATATACTTGAGTGGATATACTTTTAAAATGACCATGGTATTATTTTTCAACATGTAGTGGCACAATTTTTAAGTTGTGAAGACCATGGCTAAACAAGCTTTTTCTATGGGCATATAATTGTGTTTATACATGAACAATGTATAGCTTAGATATTAAACTACATTTTATTTTCCATTTTCACCATGTTGAGCTAGAAGTGACCCCAAGGCTTGATCTATTATTGATAGAGATAAAAGGAATGGTTTTGCTAGCATAAGAGGTAATAGAACTGGTGGATTGGCAAGATAGTCAGCTATTTAAAAGATTTTTGACAATCATAATTCCAAAGAAACATTACACCCTTATTTATTAGGTATGTAAATGGGTGGAAATTTTTAGCTAATTGAGATATGAAGCATCGTATAAACTATATTTTGTTTTATAAACTATAGAGCTACTTCAAATTGGTTGGTTGTAGCATCTCTGCTATGGATTGTAGTTTGGTGGGATCAACATCAATGCCTCAATGAGACATATTAAATCCAATAAATTTTCATGATGTGATACAAATTTTTTTGTTTGGGGTTAATTTTAAATTTGTACGCACCTAGTCACTCAAATATTATCTTCAATATAGTTGGATGATTGCCCTTGGTCTTTGATTTTCCTAATATGTTATTGATGTAGTATTTGATAATGTTATGAATCATATCATGAAATATGATTGAAATTTATCTTTCATAGGTGGCCCTTGTATTTTTGAGACCAAATGGCATAACCTCATAATATAATGTTCTCTATGGAGTGGTGAATGCTATTTTGTGTTCATCTTCTAGTGTTATTCAGATCTAATTATAGCCTAAGAATCCATCCATTAGGGAAAAAATCTCATAACCTACTACGGAATCGAATATCATGTCAATTTTTGGTAATATAAATTTTTCATTGGGGAAAGATTTGTTAATATATTTGAAATTAGTACAGATTATGACTCGTTCTAGATTTTTACTAACTAGAACAACATTAGAAATCTATTCAGAATAGTCAATTGCCCTAATACATCTTGCTTCTAATAGCTTTTACAACTATTTATTTATTAATACATCAATATGAGGATGCATCTTACATATTTTTTTTCATTGGTTTAGCATCAAGATGTACCATAAGGTGGTGAATAGCTAAGGTGGGGTCCAAACCAAGAATGCATGAATAGGCCTATGCAAATCTATCTACAAATTCCCTCAATAGGGCTGTAAGGAATTAATTACCTTATTCACTAAGGGACATTCCTAATTTAATCCACTTTGGGTCATATGGATACCTATTATTTACCTCCATTATTTCTTCTACAAGAAGGGTCAAACCATCTTCAAGAATAATGGGCAAAGTTTTAAATTATTTGGCTATGTCAGAGTCCTTTTTTAGGAATTTTTCTTCAATTTATCATAGGCATGATGATTTAAAATACCCTAATGGGAGGGATGTTTACATAAAAAATTATTTTAGGAACTCCTCGATTATGTGATCAAATGCTTATTTTTCTTCAAGATTGAAGTCACATTCATAGTTAAGTTCATCATTGTTGATTCCCTAAATGATTTGATCAAAATTTTGTTCTTATTCAAGACTAAACTTAGACCCATAGATAATTTCATCATTGGTTGTCTCTTGGTATAAATTTTAAAAAGGTTGGACACCCCATCTAGTGGTGGTTGAAATAGGGTTTCACCACTAGACTAATCTTTTTTTTTTACTTTTTTCCTAGTCATAAAGTACCTCAAAGAGGTTTTCACTTTATGATCTTAATGTTTTATTGATTTAATTTTGGCTAAGGGTGTTTTCCCACTCTCCACAATAGGCTTTAGGATCCATCTTGATTGAGAACCCTAATTTATGATCTCCTAATGGAACATTGTCCCTAAAGACTAAAAAATCACAAAGGGCCTCATCATTATGAAACTTATCGATTGGCATGTTGGATTCTTGTTAGAATAAATCTATTAGTTGGGGATAATACAATGGTATTGGATTATAATGAATGATTAGTTGAAGGGTATAAATGGGTTTATTATCAAATAGATTGGTTTGGGCTAAGTCATCAAATTGGATATGATCGGACTCTGCTTCACTATTGGCATTGTCATCACTAGTTTTTGGTGATGAAAATCATATAAGATATGTGGGGTCACCCCTAGGAAGTTTAAATCCAAGTTCATAGGTTCTTTTGTACTTAGTCATATAAATTATCTCAAGTGTTCCTTGTTGATTTGGCCTAAGGCCTCCTCCATAGTCTTGGTTTTCCATGATCTGATTAGGAATGGGATACATGGAGCTATTTTAATAGTTGGCCAATTTGTCATTATATAACCATGATTCATCACCTTTGAGAGGGTATTTTCCTTGTTTAAAGGCTGGTATGAATGTGATGGA
The DNA here is from genome assembly GCA_037957365.1 of Torreya grandis. Classification (NCBI taxonomy): domain Eukaryota; kingdom Viridiplantae; phylum Streptophyta; class Pinopsida; order Cupressales; family Taxaceae; genus Torreya; species Torreya grandis. The sequence continues at coordinate 1,924,958 of JARHVA010002398.1, forward strand.
TGCTAGACTATGTAGATGGCTTTTCCCCTTTCTTTTTCATTAACTAAGTGGTTTGGATTTTAGTCTTACAAAAGACTTTGGGTTATATGGAAGTTTTACAATGTGAAAGAAGTCATGGTCAAGTATTATCCTAAGCCATTATCTGAGATGGTATAATGATCAGATATTTAAAGATGTGACATGTGGGGAAGTGAATCAAATTTATCAAGGTTAATGTAGTTAGCCTTTGGTAAACCAATATGTATAGATTTCCATTTATCCTACTTGGTGATTGTATTCATGTTGAAATGGTAATTGTAGCTCTTGAACTTAGCCTCTAGATGTTTTAATTGTTGATATGGATATAAATCACCTAGAATATTAACCTCCATCCCTGAATGGGAGAACTTAATACACTAGTGCAATATAAATGGGATGGAATAAATATCATGTAACCAAGGTCTAACCAAAATCATATTGTATGATAAATCAAGGTCTATCACATGGCAAAGTGTATCATGGGTCAAGGGCCCAATGATAACTAGCCAACTAATGGTACCTTGTGATTTTTTCTCTTCATTATCATAGGATTTGATGGTGATTGCTTCAACTTGGAGATCCATTGAGCTATACTTGAGAATCTTGATAAGCTTTAGATACACTATATTCAGACCTGATTCATTGTCTATGAGGACACACTTCACTTTGTGCCTCTTTATGTAAACTTCAATGTATAATAAATTATTAGGAAGCAATACAAGGGATGACATATCACTTTGATTGAAGGTTAATTATTGGGTTGGATCTAGGTATCTAACCAAATATTGAAATTTTTTAGGGGATATGTCATTTGGAACTGTGGATTGACCAATGAACTTTATCAAGTTATTTTTTGTGGATTGTAGATGTACACAACAAATCTAAAATGGATATTAGTCCTGCAATCTTTTTTAATTATTTCAAAATGTCAAACATATTTTCTAGGAAAATGATAAATGGTCCATTTCAAGGTAGAATGGTTGGTTGGATGATGGGTGAAGTGGCAGATGGTATTGGGCTTAGTATTATAATCTTTGATTTTTGAGTTGTGATTTCACAATTATGATTAGATAAAGGACCATTATTGCTAGAAAAGATGGTGGAGGGGGACTAGATATGATAAGTCTCAGTTACCAATACACTTATACATGGTCATAGGTAAATGATAAGTTATTAGTATAAGGTCCTAACATGGAATCCCTATTTCTAGTTCACCTGTATGTGGTCCCAGGTCAAAGAAGGATTACCAAAATGGTTTGGTTGATTTGGTATGAATAGTAATAGTATTGTCTTATTTGTAATTTGTCTTAGATTAATTGAAATGTTTATAATGTGACCTCCTATAAAATGGCCTATAATTGAGTTTTAATCATATGCAACTACATGGTAGGTATGTTGGCTGTTACCATTCTGACCTTGGTCTTGTCAATTATTTTGGCATTATTGGTTCTACTATTAGTTTTGTTGAGTTTGTTGGTTCAGCCTTGGATGTTGATACTATTATTGTTGATGTTGTACTAGCCATTTTTGTGGTTGTTCTCATTATTGTTGATTATTGTGTTAGGGAAAAGGATTCTAATAAATTCCAAGGATCTAATTGGAGGTGGAAGCCCCATGATCCAATGTGATCTCTCCATTTTCCAACATATTATAAATTACATGTCTAATTTTCACACAATACTACAAATTTTTGCTATTAACCCTATGAAAGTCATAGCTTTATTCTAAGCATGTCAACACCCTCAAAAAATTGTTCTTTTGGAATAGGCCATAAAATTAAGCTATTTATTATGAGCTTGTCAAAGATTGATTCAATGGGATCTCCAACATCAATAAAAGAATGATGAGTAGGCATTTTTCTCCTTTGAGGAAGAGGATTTTGAAAGGCACTAGTTGATGCATTTGTTGTGCTAGTCTAAGTTGTTACACTTGTTTCATGTGTTATGATTGTTAAAAAGGTTATTGGTTATGAATAAGCTAGAAAAGCAACATCAGTTGAGTAGATGTGATTGTACCATTTGGACATGTTGTGAATATGATAATCCATTACCTAAAACATTATTATTGTTATTGAATTTGTTGGGTTTATCATTGTTATTGGCCTATGCTAGTTGTGATGCTTGTGCTTGGACTGGATTTTAGTTTTTTCCACTATTTAGGTTTTTGTTTTGGCCATTATTATGATTTTACAAGGTTAGTTTAATGATACCTTTGTTAATAATGGATTGTTTGATCACCAAACCATTGCCAATGACTTCTTTGAATGTATGTACACACTACAACTCTAGATAGGAAGATATCTTACTATGTAGATTTTTGGTAGATAATATGGCTAGTTGTTTATTTGGTAGAGTGTGGGTAAAATGGACTACAAGGTATCTCCATCACTGGAGATAACTTGTGAATATTTCCCCTAGTTTCTATTTTGCTTGTGTTAAGTCTACCAATAAAATCTCATGTTTGAGATTGTAAGAGAAGTGTTACATGAATTTATCTGAAAGATTATCAAAATCAAAAACTAAATTCTTTAGTAACTTTAATAACCATTCCAAATCTTGTCTAGTTATACTTATTAAAAAAAATAAAAATAAATATATGTCACTATAGGCCATTTGTTGACATGCAATAATTTTTTTTTTCAAATGTTCTTTGGGGTCACCTTTCCCCTTGTATTTGTCAAACTTTGGTGGCTCATACCCTAGAGGAAGTAGTATCTATAAATACTCCATGTTGAAAGGGTAAGAACATACATCATACAACTTGAAATTTTTTGTTTATTTTCTAGCTTGGATGGTGGCAATTGCATCCTTAATTTATTATAGCTCTTGTTCAAGGAAACTTGTGGGAACATTGGCTTGAGGTGATGGTTGGGAAGTCACAAGTGGATTACTTTAACCTAGGTATGATGGAGGTATTTTCTAGGATAGGTTGAAATGGATAGGAAATGGACCAAGAATATGCATGTGTGAGTTAGGGTATAATTATTGAAATTTCACTTGGAATTGTGCAATATTCTATTTGGGATTGGGTATGTAGGATTGATGTTAAGAATATTAAGGTTGGGAATATAATATATGACTTTACTATGCCTATTAAGGTTGAATAGGGACATGCTACTAACTATTCAAACCTTTCTATTGAGGGGAATTTATGAACCAAGACCTTATCTTTGAACTTATGGCATGTTCTACATGAAAGGAAACTATTACCTAGTAGGTACTTGAAGAAAATTGGAACCTTTTAATTGCATGAATCCCTATTGGGAAGTGGATGCATGTTGGAGATTCAACATTTTTTACTAACCAATATTTATATAATATTAGTTAGACATCATTTAGTTTTAGATTGACATGTTAGTCTATGATAAAAGAGTTATGTTCACTGCTACCTAGTGAAGTGGAACATTGATTTCCCTTTGTTGAGGTGGCAATATGTTCTATCTCTACTACATGGGTTAATTGTATGGTGCCTATTATTGTGGAATATTATTCATCACCTATTGGGGAGGAGTAAGATTCATCACATTATATTTTGGCATAAAACTAGGCATTGGCTTGTTATTTAATCATTTTTTTTGGGTTTTAAAAGAAGTAACAAGTTGAGGATTAAAATTAATTGGTTGAGGTTTGGTAAGTATAAACTCCTACTCCTTGAGTATGTGAATCATTAATGATTATAGTTAAAGGCACATTTTTTTGTTAACTATGTGTTTGTGCACTAACACCACTTTAGTTTGGATTGGACATTACTTGCATATTGTCCACTATGTTTTTCTCACTATTCTATGTAGAATCAAAAGGAACTTATTTGATGGTTGGGGTATTGAACATGTTTTTGAATGAAGTTTGTTGCATGAATGGGTATATACACTGATTTTATTAACAATTTGATTCTCTTAAAAATCTTATTAAAAGAGATAATTCAATGAGAGGTTTATTTGACATGATCATCTGATTAAAGTTACTCACTAGGTTTAGATATGCCTAGTATGCTACTTGCATTTAAATTAAGTGGTCCTCTATAAGTCCTCTTTATGTGATAAACATACATGAATCTTGATATGGGATTGGTACTATGGAATTAGGATCATGAAAAGAGGCCTGATAGATAAGACATCTTATAAGGCCCTCTTGATAGATTTTGAAAATTATCATTCCCTACCTGATAGTTTAATGGCATTATTCCATAATAAGGTTGTTTTTAGATGTTTTATACAACCATAGGTATAGTAGACAAATATTGGGTTGTCTATTCTTGATATTGTTTCATGTAAAGAGGAATACTAACCAAATAATTGGCCAAAGGATTTTGATTTTGTTCCCCTATTTGAGTGTTGTATGGTGGATAGGAATCTATCTCCCAAACAACCTCATCTCCATAAGGGTTTTGAGAAATGTCTTCTTACATGCTAAAATTTCAATATCATATAATGTACATAACTCCACCATGTGTGTAGTGAGCCATAGTTAAATTTAATGATAAAATATTTTCAACAAGATAGATTAGAGTTCTGTAAACTCTAAAAAAATATATGTAAAAAGATAAAGAGTTCAAACATGATCTAGCTTGGTCAAGGGTGGAGCTGTATCTCCAAAATGTCTAATGAAAATATTTTGTTAAAATAATATAATGTCAAGTGTCTAAAATTAAATTTTTAACATAAATAAGGTTAAGTAAAATGATCTAAAAAAAGATGTCAACTCTAATGTCCAAACATGTTCTAAATAGGTCTAAACTAGGAAAGGAAAATGTTGTTAGGTCTTTTGTCTAAATGTAGAGTCAAAAATAGGCTCAATCAGGTTGTGTTAGAAATTTTGTCCAAATAGCATCAAAATATAGGATTGAAACAAAGGGTGATGATAATGATTAATCTAAAATACTTGAAACATTTTGGTAAAGACTAGGTAGTTAATTATAGACTTAAACATGCTCTGATTGGTGAAAAACACTAAACAAAACACACTTTGAAGATGGATTGATTCTATCACATAAAGGAAAAAATAATAAAGTTTCCAAACTTGATTAATGTGTTAACCTAAGTTATGAATCCAAAAGAGAAATATTTGTGTATCAACCCTTGCATGTCAAGGCCTAAATAGAAATCCATCAATGTTTGAATATGAACTTGAAAAAGTTAATCAAAGACTCAACTAAGGCAAATTAGGGTTCTAATGATAACAAACTAAGTGAATTTGAATAATTTGAATATGCTAAATAAAGATCCAAATAGGCTCAAATGATTGGTTTAATAATGATAATTAAGACACAAAACAAGACAAGTTTTTCAAAATAATTTGGGTAGCATAATAGTGTTAACACTCCCAAAATATGTTATAATGTTTATGTTTCAAATACTTTAAAGGAACAAGACTTGAAATTATTTAGGCAATGTAACTTTATTTATTATGATCAAGTGCTACTCATAATGTTTTGACACAATGTTTTCTAAGTTAAATCAAGGTATCAAACGAATAACATAACACCTCCTCAAACAATAAAGTAATTTTGGACACAAGAATCATTCATGACATGGTTTAAACAACAAGCTTTAGTTTTAACACACACCAAGAAATAAAAATGACAAAAATATAACTAAGTATATCATCTTAAATCTTATCAAGGTGTGGAAAAGTGGGGTTGACTAAAACCTACAAGTTTTCAACCATAAATATTGATCCCATGTGTACACACTTTCACATATGCACACAAGGGAAAAAACACATAAATTGAGTCTAAATTGATAAGCTTATTGTGAAAAGGTCTTCTCCTTTTCACAACCACTACATTCATCACTTTTTTAGTGTAGTGTGATGTCCATATCAATCATACATCCCAAGCTTAACCAACCACTAACAAAGATGGTTTAACCACTCAAACCAACATCCCAATCGATTAGCTTCTAAAATCACCACCAATCAATAAATACCATTGATGAAGACCTATTTACCCTAAGGTAAAACAAAATATGATAAAATGTGTTAGATTAGACTTGTTAGTGCAAATATTTAAGTCTACAAATGAGATTTAGATTATCTTGAAACTTAAAATTACATAATGAGATACCAAAAAGAATAAAAATACAAGATTTAGGTTTTTTTCTCCCCTACAACCTAACGATTAGATATTACATAGATTTAGTGGTGGTTAGGCTGAATCATCGATGATTAAGTAATCATCATTATTTTCATCTAATCATCAATGATCACTGTGTAAACCCAATAATTTAATAAAAATTAAATATGAAAAAAACAAGGTTAGACAATCAATTTTAAAGAGATTCAACCATCTAAATGATGATTTAAAAGCTACATAATGATCTACTTACTGTGTGGGATGCATTGGTCCCACTAGGTGTGCCATATGTAATCTAGGAATTTAACTCAACAGAGGAGGTTAGTATAGTGTCAATTAAAAAAATAATGAAACCAACACACTAAAAAATCTAACATATCTTAAACCAAATCATGGGGGGATCTTGGTAAACAAACCAATTAAAAACACAACTAAAAATAGAAAGGAATGATAACATAAACAAAAATAGAAATTCCTTACCAAATCCTTGATTTCTCCAAAAGGCTTCTTCATTGGCTTGCTTGGATTGTCCTCAAGAGATCTTCATCAATGGGGATTGGCTATCTCCATATCCTCTTATCACCATTTTCATGCTTGATGGCTAGGCTCAATGTTGGCATTATAACATTATGAATTTGTTTGGTGAATCAAATCTTGCATTATAAATTTACTATGTTTAAAGCTCTTCAAATGAAGAGCTATAATATTCCTTTTATAGGATTTGAAATTACTTTGAATGGGTTAAATCTTAACCTTGGTTGGCTTAGTTAACACTAGTAGGGTTGTAAGGTGTCCAAAATCCCATGAATAGCATGAATAGGTGTGTTTTGAGATATTTTGCAATTGGATAACTCAGAAAGGGTCATGATTAGCTTCTAAGATGTTCTTTAGGATAATTATTGAATTTTCTTTTTTGATAATTGATTTATTTGATCATGGATGAATTTAATTAGGTTTAGGATTAATATTTTCAAGTTAATAAACCTTTTTTTAGGGATTTAAACATTTGTGCAAAATTTTGATTTAATTCAATGTGCATTTACCCAATTTATTGATTTATGGGCCAACTTGATTTATTTGCATGGTTAGGAATACAAATATAAGACTCTTAGAGATTCTTAGGTTATATTTTCAAAGGTTGGTAATAATTTATCTAAAGTTGGGTATAAAGCCATTGGTGGCCAATTTTAAATGTCTACAATAGTAACAGTTAAAGTTTTAGGATTGGTCATATTCACAACATGCATTTATATTTCTTTAAATTCCAACTTAAACGTAGTGACTTTAGTCTCTTCATCATACATGTAATTAACATGACAAAATATATTTAAACACTTTTTTCATACTTTGTCATATTCATATTCTCTTGTTTCAATACCTAAAATCTAGTGGTTTTATATTCTTTGAAGATGGAACTAAGATACCTCTTTCTAAAATACCTTTGAAAGGTAGGCCATGGAAGATTCATTAGTTGGTAATCCTCTAATGTACTTAGATGGTTCCACCAAAGAGATAAAAATCCTAATAACTAATAGGAGAATAATATTTCCTTCACATTAGAGGACATGTTATGTAGATTAATATACTTTTGTAGGTGCACTAGCCATGAATTAGCTACATCACTTGATTCCTCATTTGAAAAGGTTGGTGGAATCAAAATTTTCAGCTCTTTAATGATGTGATCAACTAAATTACTAGGGTTATTCTAAATTTATGGTTTTATCAACTTGACTTTCACCTCTAGCTATAATTTTTTTAGGTGAAACACCTTCCAAATTATTCAACCTTCATTTTTGGGTGTTCAATTTATTTTGAAGTGAATTTAATGCAGTTATAATTACATTTAAAAATACCTCCTAATTAAATATATGATTATTTTCCTCATGTTTAAGGGACTCAAAATTATTATTAGCATTATTAAGAGGTGGTTCCTCTCTCTCTTAGGAATATTGGACCTAAAACCTTGACCTCTTCCTCTACCTTGATTAACATTTCTTGGGTTATTATTTTCTATTCTAGATATTATCCTCAACATATTGTGGTGAAACAAATAACTCAATAAAAATTAGTAATAAATATTTTCCAAAGTTACTTAGAGTAGTAAATCATGTTCTGATACCAATAAGTCAAAACCACATTTTTTTATAAACATAATCTAAATAATAATAATGGAACAAATTTCACCTAGAGTTTATTAAAGAAATAAATAATGAGACCCATAACTATGTTACCACCAATACAAGAATTAGACTAAGTACATAACCCATAACCAAATTCATTAGGTTTTAATTCGACCACTTAAGATTCAAATAGAATTGGGTTAGTGTGGTATTCTCCACTCACCTTTATTTGTGTACTATAATGTGGCCTTCCTAAAAAATTCATTACTAACTTATTCCCTTCCCCAAGTACTTGTGTAGGATATAAAATAACCAACACCTCATGGGAAGTTTATCAAATTTTAGCAAATATTGGTAGAGTAAGATCAAATTCAATATAAAAATCAACATACTAAGATTTTTTAAGTAATATTTACCAAATCATAAGAAATATATAAAGATCAAGGGAAAAGGACTATTTATGAAAGTAATGTAAAGCATTTGAACACCTTTACATTTCATAAGAAAACTAACACACTAGGTTTAACACAAACTACTATAGGAAGTGTGCAAGCTTCATGGTATGCTTCAACAACCATACTTAAGTTATTTTTAGGAACATATTACCAATTTCAAGTAGGGTACAATCTCATGACGAAGTTTGCCTAGGAATATTGTAATGACTTAAGTTAGATTTATGATTCTCATTATTACTAACATAAATTTTATATGAATTAAATAGACCTAAAATAAATTAATAGTCTCATGAACTAAATATACTTATATTAAATATTGATTCAATCTTGTTCTTAAAGATTTACCCTTTTAATTAGATCCTTGATCATACCCTAAGCATTATTGTAATGTTTACTTTAAGATTAAAACTTAATTATTATTAAATTCTAAGGTATATTCTTATAATAATAATAATAATATAATTTTTTAACTTCTTTTTACCATTAAAGGATATGAAATAGCTTGTCAAAATTATTCAATAGTCTATTCCAAACATGAAGCATTTGATCCTCAATCAAAATATGATTTATCTAGGAATATCCATACCCCTTTCAAAATTTCCATGAAGTATATTATTTATAAATAAATGAACTATTTAGGAGTTTCCCAAGTAGTTCAATACACTTAACAATGCTTAGAAATTTAAAAGTAAAATGGTCATATTCTAGAAGAGATTATTTAAAATATGTATACATTTATAATTACTTAATTAATTATCCCATCGTAATCATTATAATACATTATATCAATTTATTAAATCTCTCATATAAATACTATGCTAAATATAATCCATACAATTCACCAATTATAATACAAGAATTTAATTTTACTAAACCTTATAGTTATAGTCTAAGGTCTTTAACAAAGTCTTAACAAATTTCATTTGTTACTCCATGTCACATAGAGGTTGGTATAGTCTAAAGTTATTTGAAAGGTATTTTAAACATAAATTTCAACTACACTAAATAACTACATTATAATGTTTATCACAAGAGAAATTGTTCAAAAAATAATGTCACTTAGCTTATATAATCTTAAGATTAATTATATATAAATTTATCAAAGTAATTTAACATAATGACAATATGTTTTAATTTCTATATTCTCAATCCAATAAAAGAATCATGTCATACTCATGGTAACTTTTAAAACTAAGTTCAATGATAATTATTTGCATATCAGTAGTTCAAAATCACAATACCAATAATTTAAAAGTATAACCAAAGACATGAATACATTTACATATCATGATTCAATAGAAAACCATCATCATATAACAACTCAAAATTCTATAGATTTCTAGTCAATGTTATCAAACTACTTATTCAAAATAAGTGTTTAACTATTAGTACATATAAAGACCACATATTTATATTCTTATATCAAAGGTATTAATGAACCAATGTAATTTCACATTAAATAATTATACAATATTATGTAAATAATCAAATGATCAACAAAAAGGAAAATGAATGACATAAACAAACCCACCAATATCCATTAACTTGGTACCTGATTATGATTGTAGAGATTTATGATCTTCTCAATTTATGAGACATATTTTATTCAATAATATAATATGGCTCATTAATTTGTATTCCATGACTTATTTCGTAGTCATCTTCACATACTAACTTAATATATTTTATGAGTTAAGAAGTTAACTCATAAAAGAAGACAATAGTCCCAAATAATTAAAAATTAATAAATTAAAAACTTATGTAAAGATATAAATCACATTTTTGACCGAATAAACTTTACCAAAATAGTGAAAGCTTAAATGTCGACTATAATGATTAACAAAATCATAACACATAAAAATAATCAAGAAATCAATATTTTCAAACATAATTCAATGTAATCATGAACTGATAATAATTTCCAATATCATTACCAAAATTACTTCACTAAATTTACATGATTTCCATAAACTTGAATCAACCCAATAATGACTTGATAATACTACAAAAGCAAAAAATCATGTAGATAGAATAAAAGAACAAAATATTATTTTTTACACAAATCTTATAATCATTTCAAACCCCTATAGAGACTCAATAATAAAAACCAACCCAACCTTAGTTATTCACCAAAAAAAATACCCAACATAATAAAAACCAACCCAACCTTAGTCATTCAAATAATGGGTTTAAAACAAAACAACTATGACCTAGCCATAAACATTCAACAATGACTTTAACAAAAATAACAACAAACCATCCAAGGGTTTTTTTATTTATAAACCAAATATAATGAACATATAGTAAATAAACTATCCATAGCTTCTTTTAAAATAAAAATGAATTCAAATTGGTTTAAACCCAGTCTAGAAAATAAACTATAAATCTAGTGAGTAAACACCCACACAGAACCATAAAAAAATAAAATAAACATAATAAAAAGCACAACACATATTATTCCTTCAACAAATCCATGGCTGATCCATCCATGGCCACCATGTAAAATAAATAGAAAACCAAAATCCTCAACCCTAGTTAGGGTTTACCCATAAACACCATAACATAAAAAAATAATGCTAGTGTTTTTATTTAAAACACTAACTTAATTTTCCATTAAAAACTCAATTACAAAATCAAAACACATTATTTTAAACATATTACTTGGTTACTATAATTCAACCATAGAATAAATTTCCTCTTCTCTTCTAGTCTCATAATTTCTATGCAAACCACCGCCAAAAATCCCTTATCCATTGAAAAAAATAGTCAAACAATATATATTAGAACAAATCCCAGTCAACTCCACTCTACTCTTGCATTATTATCAATATAAATACATTGACTATAGTTCAATTTCCTGACAAAACTCATGTAAAAACTTTTTTACATTCCCCTTGGACACCATGCCAAAAATTTTGGTAGAGTTTCCCCAAGGCTTTGAGTTCTTCCAAAGATAGTCTAAATGAATCAAAATAAAGACTAAAAACCCAAAAAATCATTTTGAACCCATTTTCGTGGCAAATTAAGCCAATTTCATGACTCTAAAGTCATTTGGCTTAACCAGAACACACCAACTAATTACCAATACCCCCAAGGTGGGTCAACCAACCTAAATAAATGTCCAAGCCAAACTTAGCTATAATAAACATGCCAATGAATAATCAAAACAAGGGTCCGTTCAATGATTAACCTTGATTATAAGCCTTAAACATAAAATAAATAAGATGAGTTTATAATTACTTGCAATTGTAACATAGTTACTTTAAAATGTTAAGTCAAGAAACATCAAGATAACCAAGTAATGTAATAAGATGTCAATAATAAAATTGATTGAGAATACATAATATCAATACATGAATGAATACCCTATTGTAGTCAATAGTCATGGAGTTAATGAAAAACATAAGAAACCAGAGTGATGGAAAATGATGATAAAAATAATAGGATAATAGTCATCAAACTAATTATGACACAATAAAGAGATAGTATTGCAATCAGTAACATCAAGTAAAATGATGTTTTCACATACGCCAAAATTGACACAAAACAACCAAAACTGACTCAAAATAACTAATAATAAAATTGACATAAAATGATAACAAAAAGCACTTAAATTATATAAACATAATGACTAAAATATCAATATCGACAAGCTCAAAATTTGCAATAGAATTTACTATTTCATTTATCCACATTATTTCTCCATGTTTCTCTACTACTCAAGTTTGAATATAACCTATCTCAAGTACCTATTCTGACAGTTAACAAATAGACTATCAATAGTATCTATACACCTAAGTATAATAAATGTGATAAAAACCTTTAAATAATACATCTAACTAAATAATGAATTAGTAAACATTAAGCAATAATATCCAATGCTATAATAAAAATGTAATCCATAATTGTCTCAACAATTATAATATTAATGTATCAATGTAGAACATAAAACTATAACACCATAATAAAGCAAAAAAATTATGTCTCAAATAGTTCAAAACCAATCTATATTAGCACAAATGAATTAAATATAGGTCAATTAGGGTCATGACACTATGACCTAGGTTTAAATTTATGATCATCTTAATGTCATAAGAACAATTATCATTTTGTGCAAGTTTTTGAAGGAGTTTATGAGTTTTGGGTTGAATGAATCATGGTTTGTGGGTTTCTTAATTATTGGATTACACATGTTTAAGTCTTAATAATGGTATATGTTTGATTGAATATATTATAGTATCAATCCATAATCATTAGTTTTTTTTTGTTGAAGTTTCATGTAATGTATGTTTTTAGAGGAGTTAAAATATGGGCATGATAGAGCTAATAAAACATGGTAATGTTGAGTATATATCTAATGTGAAAATGGAATAGGATTTTTTACATGATATCTCTAAACTATTAATTCAAGAGGACAATTTTAGATTGACAACCCTTGCATCAAATATTTGGAATTATGTCAGCGGTCTTCCTCCTAAATAAATATAAAACATCGGGACCTGATGGTTTCCCTATATATTTTTTCCAAATCTTTTGGGAAATTATTGGGGATGATATGGTAGAGACTATTAATGAATTATTTTTAAAGGGTTAACTATTAAGGGAATTTAATGGCACATTAATTATCCTAAATGTAAATAAGGAAGGGTTATTTTATTTCTCAAAGTTTTTTCATATTAGTTTATGCAATGCCATCTACAAAATCTTCACTAAAATTATTTCCATTAACCTGCAACCTCTAATGGAAAAGATCATAATACTCAATAGGGTTTTTTTTTTTACCTATAAGACAAATTTAGGATGGTATAATTATTTTTAATGAAACCATACACTCTATGGATGGAATAAATCAAGTAGATATGTTTATAAAATTAGATACAAATAATGATTATGATAGACTGGATTGGAACTTTCTCGACAAGGTTTTATTAGAGTTCAACTTATAGGATAAGATCAAATAAATCAATATAATTTGTATTTATATGGTCATGTTTAATGTAATGATTAATTTATTTCCTAAAGGGTAATTTATGATAAGGATAGGAATAAAAAAAGGTGATTCATTATCTCCATTATTATTCATAATCATGGCTGAGACTCTTAGCAAAGCATTATTGGTAGCCATAAGGGATGACATCTTAAATGGTTTCAAACCAATAAAGGACATTGAACCAACACTTTAGTAATAATTCATGTATGACACAATCATTATTATATATTATTATATTAGGTAGGCCAAGGAACTTAATTGAATCATCATGAATTATGAATCAACCTCTAAACAGAAAATAAATTTTGGAAAAAGTTGATTTATTTTATTTAACACCCCACTAATGAGGAAAAATAGGATATCTTCTATTTTAGGTTTTTAGATTAAATATGTCCTATTTAATTACCTTTACATGCCTATTTATAATATTAAATTATCTCCTTTAGAGTGGAATCAACTTTTGGAAAAAATCCATTAGAAATTTGGCTAGTTGGAAAGATAAGCTTTTATCTCATGCTAATAAACTTACCCTCATCAAGAGTGTTTTAAAAAAACTCCTAGTGTACCTAATTTATAATTTTAAATTTCCTATAAGTTTTTTATATAATTCATAAAAAAATAAAAGAATATTTTTATGGCCAGGATCAAAAGAAAATGACAAATTCTCCTTGGTGGCCCAGGATAGATTCTACACTCCCAAGAGTAGTGGGGGTTTAGGATTAAGAAGATTAAAGTGGAAAAATATTTAATTTAGGGCCAAATTCATTTGTCACTTCTTAAAATTTCATTCATTATGAAATATAATTCTACAAGCAAAATATTTAGAATCTAGGGAGATTTTGTGTTTTTTAGAGGAGGAACTTTTTGTGAATGGATCTACCCTCTAGAATTTTTTGGTTTCAAAAAAAGACTTCATTATAAAATATTTAAAATATAAAGTTGATAATGGTTGGAATATTATATTTCTATATGATGATTATATATTGGACCATTCCCTCAAAAATGTTGAACCATAGAATCAATCTAGAGATATAATTTAGCAGGAATTTGCTGACAAAATACAAGATTATGTTAAGGTAAGATAAGGAACAAAGACATGGAAATAGTTGAGGAATAAGGGGGTAGTGACAAATATTAAAATAATTTTGAAATAACTCATTGTCTTACTCAAGTCCTTCCACATCCCTATGGCCATGAAATAGGATGAATTGGTATGGAGGGATTATTTTGATGGTGATTATAGTGTGAAGTATGGTTATAGATTGATTTCCAATCCACCACTTGAGAACATCCCTTGGGGAATGCTTTGGGATAGGTATCAAACACCTAAAATAATTTTTTTTATATGGTTATCTATTTAGAATATAATTACAACCATATAAAATAGTAAAAGAAGGGGTATGGTGTTGGTGAATAGGTCTTCACTATGTGAAGTGGAAAATGAATTTATTTCTCATTTATTATTGGGTTTCCCCTTTTTTACTGAGGTGTAGGGAGTGATTCTAGAAAATTTTCACACTTTTTTGTTTTTCACTCTTTTAGTATTGAATCTATGGTAGGCCTAGTATTCTCTATTTAATAATAAAACTATTATGTTTATTTGGCACCTCTTTCTTCCTCATGTGATTTAGGGTATCTAGAAGGAAAAGAATAATATAATTTTTAGAAACAAGAAGACTCCTAGATAATTATTGGCAAGAAGGATCTATGACATGATTATTATGACTTTAAAAATAATCCCAAATTATAAAATCAAGGGCCTTAATGAGGAAGAACCTAGGATTGCTTCAAATTTGTAGGTGGTTTTCTAAAATAGTACTATAATACCTAGAGATATTGTAAGAAGAAATTTCAAGTGGGTGACCCTTCCCTAGGTTGGGTAAAGCTCAATTTTGATGGAGAGTCCAAATGTAACCCTAAGACATATAGAGGAGGATGTGTCCTTAGAAATTATAAAGGTGGTCTAGTGGGAGCTTATGTAGGTGGCATGGGTAACCAAACCAATCACTACACAAAGGATCTTATAGTCTTATGTGGCATGATAATTGCCAAGGAATTGGGAATAATGAAATTAGTGGATGAAGGTGACTCAAATATTATTAAATTCTTAAATGACAAACTCTAATTGGATAGATAATTAGACACATTATATAGGAAGTTATGTTATTCACTCAATATATTTAGGATGTCATAATACAACATGTATACAAAGAAGGAAATTCAATTACTAACTAGTTTGCCAAGATGGGAGTATCCTCACTTGAACTTAAAAGGTGGCTATCCCTAGAGGATATACCTAGACAATTTCTCATATTGATAAATTTAGAGGCTACATTAAACCTTGAATCCTTTACAATGATAAAATATTTTTTACCTTATTTATGAGTCTGCTTTTAGTCACAGGTTGAAATGATTTCGTAATTTACATCATTAGGAAATCTTATATGAAAATCAATCATGATAATGAAAAGGGGTTGAAGCAACATTATTTTGAAATCATTAATATAAATTTTGTGTATCTTAATTTAAATGAACAAAAAAGGTTTGGATTTAAAATAGGAGAGTTGTACAACCCTCAAATTTTTGTATTCTACTTAAATTTGCTCAAGATGGGTAGGGACCTAGTAAGAACAAAGCCTATTTTAGATGAATATATAATAGAGGATAGGGAGTTTTGGGATGAATTTTAGGTTGGTAGACTAAAAAACTTTATGAGGAGAGTTGAAGGCCATGACTCACACCTTTTAGATAAATTTGCTCGATACTAGAATAAATGGATGATAGAGTTTAATGTAGTGACCATTGAAATCTCAGAAAACCTTATTACTTAGGTAACTACTTTGAAAATCAAATTTACAAAATTTTATAAAACTAGTAAGAATTATGAAGAGGCAAAATCTAAATTTTTTCTTGAAGTGGAGGATCTCTTTCCATTGTATAATAGTTTTAACAGAGATGATCTACCTCACCTATTTAATGAGGCATCCAAAAAAGTAATGCTATATAAAAATTTGGAGGGAATATGGAAGGTTGTTAAGTGGTCTCATTTTATCTTTATAAACTATTTATTCCTTCATATTCCCATGATTATAACTTTATATGTGTTACACTCATTAGAGAGTTCCATAATGGATTTTAGAAAGGGGAATAATAAGAAACCTGTCCACTAGGTGGTCATTTTTATGATTTACAAGTATATCAAGGTAATAAAATTGAAACTAGGCTATTTCCATTCTTAAACCAATAGGAGTTTCCTCTTAAGTGGCATCAAGCATAGGTTGAGAAGCACTCAAAGATGTAAGGGGTAGGGGACTATTACTTGTAGAAACTAGGTGGTCAGTTGTCATCCTAGGGTTGTAGACAAGGCCACTCAAATTTAAAAAGAGGGAGAGGTTGTGGAAGGATTGCATATGCTCTCAATAGATGTAGCTTCAACTAATGCAAATGATAATAAACATGGGAGTTATAAGGATATGGAAGGACTAGTGGGAACCCACAACCATTAGATAACTCTACCTTGGATTGGAGTAATCATAATGAAGAGTTTAACAAAGTTACTAATAGCACGACATTTGAAAGTAGAATCACTAATGTCAAGGAGGAATTCAATATGCATAGGTTCATCTTAATGTGGTTCATGATGGAGAACTCAACGTTGAGAGAGTAATTAAAACTTTATCTCTTGAGAATGGGAAATTAAATTCCAAGGTTAACACCCTTTTTGAATTTAACCAATCATCCAAGGATAATAACTTATATATTATTGATTCTCTAAGATGCATTTTGGAAGTGGAAAAATAATAAGGTGATAAATCTAAGTGTAATGAGTGAAATATGGGAGTTGAACATTCCCAAGTATTTCACAAACTCAAAATGGAGCTGGATAAGATGTCTAATGGCTAGAAAAAATCCATGAGTGGACAAGAGACTTAGATGTTTTATTCTATTATTGAGCTAAATTTGTGCTGTCATTTTGTAGTTTTATAAGTTTTTGATGGAATAAAAAACTTTCCTATATTATCTTGTCCTTTTAGACCATGTCTATAGTTTTTTTGTATATTGTTGGATCCCTAGTCAAAAAACTATCCTTTACCCTTAATAAAAAACATGGGAATGCTATATAAGTTTGTATTTTTTTGTACTTTTACAATATTTGAAATAGTTTGGTTAACATTAATAGAATGTATAAATTTTTTTATTTAGTGAAATTGAGTAAATCATCATACTTAATGGAATCTAGTTGGAAACAAGAAATCTCAACTATAATTATTAGGTGGTAACCAGTTTCTTGATCTTAGTTCTATCATTATGACTAGTGTATCTATAGGTGTATCAAGTGTATTTATCTGATCCATATATTTGTGTGCTAATTTTTGTACCCATATTTTTTGTGTAAATATGTAAGTAGGCTCTATCAAGTTTGGGTCAATACCTTACCCATGTGTCTATCTAGTGACAACTCGATCAACTAAAGATTCCTTGGTAGGATTAGTGTGGGAAAGATTGGTCATAGTGGAATGTATACTATCAAAAGGATTTATTCTATTGGTTTACTTCCATTAAGGTTGATAAACCACACATTCCTAAAAAATATAGGAATGAGATGTATTGACCCTCTTATAATGAACTCTAGAATAATTATTGGAAATGGACCTCAACGTGTCTTTCTAAAATGCAATGATACCTTGTGAAATATATTATCTTAATGTGAAACAATCATTATCATGATGTCCATTAATACCATGGTAAGAGAAAAAGGGTTTTACTTTCACCTTATTAAATATTTTTGGTGGATGTTAGTAGTTTTTTTGAATAATAAACTATTTATCCAATATTCTATGAAATATATCATGTGACCTATCTAATTCACAAATCAAACTAAAGTGGTTTCCTCTTAGTAGAGGTACAATTTTTAATTTTAGGAGGTAATATGTATGTATATTCCTTTATATTGTGTAAAATTTTTACTACTTATACCTTAGTATGTATTTCTATTTTATAAGAAGGTATTCGAGGTGGCTCATGACCCTTCTCAGTTTTATACTTTATTTTGTAGGACTTTTTTGTAACATGTTTACCTTTAAGTGAAGTAGTAGGTGATTCAGTATTGGTATTTATTAAGGAACATGTATATTTATATATAACCTAACATAAATTATCAAAGTAATTAAAAGACTTGTGCAATGCTCTTTGTTGAAGTGAAGAAACAATACCCCTAACAAATATGAATTGTACTTCTAAATTTGAGGGGGCGTATCTTAAGGAATATAAGATATACTTAAATCTAATAACATATAATTGAATATATTCATTCTAATTTTGATTTAAGTCTTGAAAATCATCCAATTTTAGCTTGGGTAACTTATGATTATGTAAATTAGATAAGAATACATATCCATGTTTTTAAAATTTTGGTAAGGAAATATTTGAAAGGATATAAAACCAATATATATCTTCTTAATTTAAGTTTCTATGGAGATATTTAAGTAACAATTGTGCATATTTATCCCAATGGTAAAAGGAGTGTATATATTATTTCTAATGATTAGCATAATCTCCTTGACCATCAAAGGAATTAAACATAGGCATGACAAAATTGTAAGGATAGGGATGATAAAAAAACATCCCATGTAATGGGTTGGTCCTCTAATATTATAATTAAATGTAGCCTCATTTGGAGACACTTATAACTTAATAATAGTCACTTTCCATTTAATATATCCTATATTATTCATCATAGATATAATGCTACTAAGAGGGATTAGTAAATAGGTTTAAGAGATGATTATAGGTTGTAATTTTTCATCCATATGAAGCATAAGAATAATAGGCTCTTTACTAACATCCTTTCATTCTAAGAGAGGATCATCATGTGTCTTGGAAACATTAGGTAAAGGAACATCCATTTTACATGATCATTCAAGAGAGGTCATTTTACAATTTTATATGTCATGAAGGTTGATACAAATATCATGGGAAATGTATTGACTAATTTAAATTTCATTAGATGTAATAGGAATACAAGATGTTATTTCATGATTTTCATATAGAATTAGAACATGCTTTTGAGAAAAAAATCTAAAAGAGGAATAAAGAGGAATATGATATATTTTGATTAAAACATCATAATAAGGAGGAAAATTCAAGTTTCACTTTCATTTTAGAATTCAAAAGAGAAAGCAATAGAAGATTCAATCACTTTATAGTTTAGATACATCATTGTCATATTAAAAAGGAATATTAGCATAATTAGCATTTGAATATTGAGATGGATTATTGCTACTTGACTTTGGAAATTATTTCATTAGGAAACCTTTGGAAAAGATGTTTTGCTATGTATATTGAATCGGAACAAAATTAAAATAACATGTGTCTACACTAATTTAAGTAGTATGATTATTATCATCTTTTTAACCTAAAAGGATAAGGAGAGAAGTAGTAAATCCATTTGTATCATTGAGATATATAGGGAGAGCATTACTATTTTCATTTGAGTGATCTAAAGAATGAAAAATATTTTAAACATTATCAATAGTTTAAAAATATGGAAAACATTCATCCTTTTCAACATGTTCATCATTAGAAAGAGAGGAAATGCATTATGTTATGCATGTTAACATATCCAGGTGGAACAATAGAGGAAGGAGGAAAATGTGGAGGGTCAGGATTCCTAACTGATGCAGACACAAAAAAGCCGAGCAGTCTCTAAGCTCTATAGTGGGGCTGGAGATTCTCCATTGAAAAAAGTAGCAAAACTATCCATGGAGACAGTGAAAGACAAAACTGTTTTTAATACAGAGAAGAACCTTGAAAGGCAGAAAGGGGCCCACGAACAAAGGACCTGGTCATCGTTGTTTGGGAAAAAACTGACAGGGAAATCCATCTTCCCCTCGGTGACATCAAAATCTTGCTGGGAGAAAGGTGAGTTTCAAATATTCATCCCAGATCCCTTACTTGATTTTTTGGTTTCTTCAATGGATCTCACCCTAGTAGGGAAATTTCAAGGAGCAAGACCAAATATAGATTCACTCAGGTCTATGATCAAAAAGAGATGGGCCATACGTGGAGAATTTGACATTGCACCTATGGTGAATGGTTTTTTCTCCTTCATCTTTAACTGTGAAGAAGATCTGAATATGATCCTGAGTGAAGGACCTTTGTCTTTTGGAAGAAGCACCCTTACTATCAAGAAATGGGAACCAGATATGGATTTATCTGATTCATTTTTCTCAACAACTCCTATTTGGGTGAAGCTACCTGGGCTCCCTTTAGAATTCTGGCATGAGGACATCTTCAAAGGAATAGCTAGTTCATTTGGTGAGTTAGTGGCTGTGGATAAAGCCACGGCTTCAAGAACTAAACTCCAAAGTGCCAGAATCTATGTTAAAGTGGTGGATCTAAACCTCCTTCCCAAAAAAGTGGATCTTATCTCCAAACTTGGTAAGAAAACCCAAGTGATTGTTTTTGAAGATCTACCAAATTCTTGTTATGTGTGCAAGAAGCAGGGGCATTGGGCTAAGAACTTCCCCAATAGGGGAAGACCCATTTCAAAAAACTTTCAAGTAGGAAAAAATATTAAGACCCAACAAAAGAAAATATGGAAGGTCAAAGAAGACTATCGAAAGATAGGGAAGCCTCAAGAGGCCTTAGCTGATCTACACACAGATGAGGTTATTTCTACTACTTCAGTAGAAGCGAACGACCCTAATATAATAGGAAAAACAGACCCCCTTGTAAATATTTCTAATGTCCTGATGGAAGAAAAGGGGAAGGGAACTAAGGACAAAGTATTAGATCTTCTATCTAAAGAAGAGGTTATTGTTTCTACTCAGAACTCTCAAAGCTTAGAAATTCAAGTTTCAAAGATGCATGATAATGAATAATTAGAGGAAGGAGAAGTAGATCCTGAAAGAAGAAACAATATAGAAGAAGTAGAGGATGAATTGAGTGAAGGTCAGCTCAGGGAAAAGCAAGAGGAACCAAAGGTCAAAATTACTACTCCAGCTAAAGAGGTCCTCAAGGCAGAAGAAATGGTTGAAGATGGTAAAAAATCTAAAAACCAAAAGAATAAAGGAGAGATAAAGAACAACTCTAACCACATTATGACAAGAAACGGTGGAGTGAAAGCTAATAGCTCTCAAAGGAGGAAAAGAATCTGGAAAACAAGCCAAATTAAAACCGGATGTAGGTTCCTCAGAAAAACCTGGGAAAAAATTTGCTAAGAAGAATAGAGAATTGGAAAGCAAGCTCAATATAGCAGACGGAAAGAAAAAAACCATGGGGCATTATATGAACAACAACAAAAAGAAATGAAGATTCTTATTTGGAATATAAGGGGACTAAATAGCCTTCTTAAAGTAGATCTTGTTAGGAATTTTGTTAGAGAGCAAAAGCCAGACCTCCTTCTGCTTCAAGAAACTAAAATGAGTAAAGAGAAAGCTGAACAGATCAAAGACTTTAAAAATTACACCTTTAAAGCTAGTAGCTCTGAAGGCGCTTCGGGAGGTACTGCGATTTTATGGAGAAAAAATCTTTTTGCTGGTTCGATTTTGATGGAAAGTAAAAAAATTTTGGTGGTTAAATTAACAAATGTTGACCAAAAGGATAGTTGGTATGTTGTTAATATTTATGCTCCTAATATCAAGAATGAAAGGAAAAAGGTATGGGAAACTCTCTCAAAGCTCAGAAGGAATGATCACTGTGGGCGTTGGATTTTAATGGGAGACTTTAATGTCCCTCTATATGATTATGAGAAAATGGGTGGTAATACAATTCAAATGGAAGGGAGAATTGACCTTATGGATTTTATAAGCAAAGAAGGTTTAATGGATGTGGAGCTGCAAGGAATTCTGTATACCTAGAGCAATAAGAGACTGAACAAGGAATGCATTCAGGCCAAGCTTGATAGGGCTCTTATCTCCCCAAACTAGATAAAAGACTATAATTGCAAGTTGGAAGCACGCCACAGAATAGGCTCAGATCATTTCCCTCTAGTATTCTTAGTGGATAAACTAAACCAAAAAAAGAATCATCCATTCAAATTTGAAAAGATGTGGCTGCAGCATCCACAGTTTGAAGACAAAATAAAAGAGTGGTGGAATATCTCTATAGAGGGATCAGCTCTCTTTTGAGTTGTTTCCAAACTCAAAAATGTTAAAAAGAAAGTTAAGAAATGGAATAAGGACTATTTTGGAAATATTTTTGTAGAAAAGAAGATCATCAAGGAGAATATCAGAAGAATACAGGAAAAAATCCAGCAATATGGATATACTTCTGAATCCCAAAGAGAAGAAAGTGAACGATTGGTTCAGTACCAAGACATAATAACTAAGGAGGAAATTTATTGGAGACAAAGATCAAGGGTGCAATGGTTGAAAGATGGAGATAAAAATACTAAGTTTTTCCACCTCTCCACTTTGAAACACAGAGCGAAAACACATATTCAT
Source organism: Torreya grandis (assembly GCA_037957365.1). NCBI lineage: Eukaryota > Viridiplantae > Streptophyta > Pinopsida > Cupressales > Taxaceae > Torreya > Torreya grandis. Next base: position 1,948,059 of record JARHVA010002398.1, read on the forward strand.
CATTTGAAAAAAGGAGCTCAGAAGATAACAGAGGAAAAGGAAATTAAGGAGGAAATGATTTCATTTTTCTCCTCCCTGATGAAGGCAGATAGAAACATTGACTTGAAAGGTCAGGCTGACATTCTACGAGTGATTCCCCCATTGATCACGAAGGAGCATAATAATATGTTATGTTTTATACCTAAGGAGGAGGAAATTTTTTAAGCTGTAAGATCTCTTGGAGGAGAAAAAGCTCCCAAATCAGATGGTTTCCCCATGTTCTTTTTTCAAAAGTTCTAGAAATTTATAGGAAAGGATGTCAGTAACGCGGTGAAGGAGTTTTTTGGAGCTAAACAGATGCTGAAGGAAATTAATGCCACTTTTCTATGCCTTATTCCAAAGAAAGTAGGTGTGGATAGCCCTGATTAGTTCAGGCCAATTAGTTTGTGCAACTCCCTTTATAAGATAATCTCCAAAGTACTTACGACCAGACTAATCCTTGTGATCCCCTCAATAATTGCTGATCAGCAAAATGGATTCATTCCTGGCAGACAAATCCTCAACTCAGTTATAACAGAGCATGAGAATATTCATTCACTTCTCAAATCCAACACCGAGGGGTTCTTAATGAAAGTGGATATAGCTAAAGCATACGACAGGGTGGATTGGCATTTCCTTTCTAAAAGCCTTATTGCCTTTGGATTTGAACAAAGAGTGGTTGATATTATTAAACAGTTGATATCTACTACTTCTATAGCTGTGTTGGTAAATGGGACCTCGTCTCACTTTTTCAATCCGTCTAGGGGATTAAGACAAGGGGATCCTATATCCCCTATTCTGTTTATTATCATGGCAGATAGTATGGGACGATACCTTGGGGACTTGGTTCATAGAAGTCAGTATAAAGGTCTGAGACCCTCTTCGCATCCTTTATCTTGCTCCCATGGTCAATTTGTGGATGATACTATTTTCATGGGACAGTCTGAAGTAACTGAAGCAAGGACTCTTAAGGAAGCAATTAATCTATACAACTGATAAACTGGAATAAAAGTGCAGTTTTCTTTACTAATACCCCAGTTTATAGACTGAACAAAATTTCTAGAATTCTTGATTGCTCTATAGGCTCTTTTACTTCCATATACCTTGGTCTCCCTTTTGGATTGAAAGCCCCTGAAGATTTTTGGGAAGGTCTTATTAATAAATTTAGTAAGAAGTTAGCGGGATGGAAAGTCTGTCTTCTTAGCCAAGGAGGAAAGTTAACTCTCCTCAAAGCAAGTCTTCAAAGTATACCCACGTATGCTTTGAGTCTTTTCAAAATCTCCTCTAAATTTGCTGAGGCAATTGAAAAAATCCAAAGAAACTTTCTTTGGTCAGGTTCTGAGGAGAAAAGGAGAATGCCTCTTATTGCATGGGATAACATTTGCAAACCGGTTAAGGATGGTGGACTTGGTATAAGGAAAATAAGAAGTATGAACACTGCCCTTTTAGCTAAATAGGGATGGAAGGTCTATCAGGAAAATAAAGAATGGAGTAAAATATGGAAGCATAAGTATTTATTTAAGGCACAGTCACTTCATGACTTCTTTACTACTCTAGATATTTCTCATCTGTCTGCTATTTGGGGGGCAGTCCAGGGAACAAAACATGTTCTTGAAGAAGGTAGTGCATGGAAAGTAGGTAATGGTAAAAAGGTGAAATTCTAGGAAGATATTTGGGTAAGAGGTAAACCCTTACAGGAAGAAATCCAAGATAAAGATGTTATAGAAAGATGTAAACAAAGAGTGGGGATAATGGTTAATCAATACTGGTAGAACAACACTTGGGTAAACCTCACTGACTATGATCAAGATCTCAAGGATATTCAATTATCCCTAAATTCTATATCCCTAAATCCTAATCAAGAAGATAAAATTGTTTGGTATCAGGAGCCAAGTGGACAGTTTAAAGTCTCTTCCATCTTCATCTCCAAGGGAAATGGCAGAAAACCGTTATGGACAAGAGCCTGGATTAAGGGGTTCATTCCTAAAATCAAGTTCTTTTTCTGGACCCTTCTCCAAAATAAAATTTTGACTCTGGATAATTTACAGAAACGCGGAATCAATATTGTTAACAGGTGTATTCTGTGTAAGAGAGACCTTGAAGATAAAGATCATCTGTTTGTGAATTGTTCCTTCACTCAGCTTGTTTGGAAGGAGGTTCTCAATCTGTGGGGCATTACATGGATTCATCAAAAAAATGTTGAACTTTCTCTCAAAAGCTGGTATTGCCCTTCAAAGAATCCTGAAGTTCTCTTCTTATGGAAAATTACTCTTCCCCATATCTAGTGGGGAATTTGGAAGGAAAGAAATAACCGAATATTCAGAAACAAAGAGCTCCCTGGATGGGTGGTTGGCCAGAACATCATTATAGCTCTAAAGGAAAATTTTTCTTCTCAAAAAAATCTAAGATCTAATCTCAATGTGGATAATCCTCTGAGGAAGGATATTATTCTCGGTGAACCTGATAACCCCAGATCAGGTGTGACTTGGATTAGTCCACCTCAAGATTGGATTAAAGGTAACTTTGACGGTGCAGCAAAAGGGAACTCGAGAAATGTTGGTTGTGGTGGTGTTCTGAGAAACCATGTGGGAAGGGTTATTGATGCTATTGTAATTCCCATTGGTATATCTAACTGCCACATTGCTGAAGCTACAGTTGCCCTCCAGACCCTTAAATTAGCCGTGGACTCGGGTTATTCTAAATTTTGGCTTGAAGGGGACTCTTTGAATGTTATAAATATCCTTAATAATAATAATATTGTGTCTTGGACAATAGGGGATAAGGTAAAGGAGATGAAAACTCTTTTGAATAAATTTGAAGAAATAAAAATCACCCATACCTACCGTGAAGCCAATGGTGTTGCAGATTGGCTTGCCAATTATGCTGTCCGGGAAGGGCAAAAAGCGAGGTGGGATGAAACCTTAGTAAGGAATGTGGATTTAAGGGCAATCATTTGTCTCGATGCCACACATGCGAAAGAAGGTAGGATTGGAGTGTAATAAAATCTTAATGAATAGGAGGAGTGGCAGCACGGGGAAAGGAACCCAATTATTAAAAAGTAAGGCCCTCAAGAGGGAGAAGCAGATCCTGAAAAGCCATAAACAAATTCGACATCCCAATCAACTTGACAGTAGGAGGATCCAAGGTAATATCCACAGTAATTGGGTTTCAAAGAAAATGAGCATGGTGCGTGAAAGGAAGGGAGAACCCCATAAACAGGAGCCCAAGAGCTGTGTAGAATGGAGAGAGAAACACCAAGTCTGGAAAATTTTGCAGAAAGGAAATGTAACGAGCTACATGGAAAGACTCCATGGCTCTAAACCACATATCACGACGGCCTTCTTCAAAAATTGGTCTGACAACAGGGTCACCCTGCATGGTATAACTATAAATTTAACTGAGGATTTTCTTGCTGAGGTTACAGGGTTGTCAATGGAAGGAATCAAATTTTCAAAGCAGACCAACATTTTGAACGAGGCATTTTGCAAGTTCCCCAAAATGGATGAGGAGTAGAAGTTGGTCAAAAATGGGGATTTTTATGAGCTGGATCAGATTAAAGGGATATGGAGGGACGTCCTAAGCTGTATAAGGGAGTACTTCATCCTGGATGGAAGAAGAAAACAAGTGCATAAGTTCCATTTTGTCTTCCTCAACCACTTCAGGCATAAAATTAGCTTGTCTTTTCCTTTCTATCTTCACTACTCCCTGATTCAAAGCCTTTATGCTCATAGGAAAAAGGATTTGCGCCCTATTCTTCATGAAGGCCTAATTCTGCTTATTGAAGGCTATTGCAAGAATAGGGCACTGGTTAAGTATCCCAAACAGGGGGAAAATAAGTTGCCAGGGAATAAATAGAATGAAAATGTAAGCAGAAGAGGAAAAATTAAGACCCCTAGTCCTAATAAATAGAATGCAAAAGAAGAAAGGGGTCGGGAGAGATTTGAAGAACCTGAGGAGGAAAAATCGGAGGAAGAAGATGGAACAGAGAGCTGGGATACCAACTCTAGTAATGATGAAGAAGGATAGGAGGAAATTGAAAAGGATAAAGTCAATACTGAGGAGGATTCTGTTACCAGAATAGAAGAGATGGAGGAAAACCAGAAAGTGGCGGAGGAAGACACTGTCCAGGAAGATCCTGGTGAGGACCCAACTTCTAAGAAAGAAAAGGAAATATCTGTCCAGGAAGATATTCAAAACATGGAGATGGAAATTGAAGATGGAATCAATGAGCGGGAACAAAAGAGCAAAGATGACTTCTTTGAAGAAGCTAGGAATAGCCCAAATAAAAAGTCTGAGGATTGGAGAGGGAAGAATCAGAATGATGAAATACACACTCCTATGACTTGGGTTAATAGTAAAGTTGAGTCTTCTTCCCAATTAGATTCCTGGTTGTGTAGGGAGATCATTGATCTCAAGAAAAAAGTGGAAACTTTGGAATATTCTCTGAAAGCTGCTTGGAACAAAGTAAACAACATGGAAAATCAGTTAAGCGAGATCCCTGTGAAGCTCAAAGCTTACGAAAACAATCTCTGGGAGTTAATAAAGGATAACAGAAAGAAAATGGAGGAAGTAACGTCCAACATTTGTGTAGCTGCTATCAATATAGGTAAACGAGCCAATGAGGAGACCAAAGCACTAGAGCGTCCCAGCAAAAGGACAAGGCAAAGTTCCAGAAAGAAAGATACACAAAAAGGAGCTTTGCTGGAGGTTACCACCCAGGAAACTGCTTTGAAAGAAAAAGAAGCCATGAACTTGATACTGGAACTGGATGAATAATCTGGTCCTTCTTGTTGGTAAAGAAACTGGTACAGATCTTTGTTCTTCTTTTGTTAGCTTTTGTTTGTTGTATCTCCAGACTTCTGTTTCTGGGTTTTGACCAGATGTATCTCTTATGGTTTCAGGACCATTCAAAACCTGTTTTTGCTACTTCTCTGAAGTGTTTTTTAGGTGTTTCTTGTGGGCTTTATTGTTCTTTTTTTGCTCTCTGTAAAAGGGTTTCGGGGCCCCTTCAAAACCTGCTTTTACCTCTAATCTAAAACATATTAACTTTAATATCATGAATTATAACTTCATGCATGTCTATTGTATCATTTTTATGTGATGCATAAACAAAGTTTATCATTTTTAAATTTTTGGGAACTTTATCATTAGATGTAGAAGAAACATGAGAATTAGGCTTCTCATATTCATATTCAAGAGGTGTATAATCACATTCATAACCATATGAACACATGCTATGATTTTAGACATATTCATTTAGATTTACATTTTCATCATTGGTATTTTCATTATCATAATTGTAATTAAAATTGGATGATTGGGGACATCATTATTTTTCCTTAATATTATAAAAGGTAATTTATTGATCATTAGGAAGATTAAACAAAATATTGAATGAGGCTTCTCAAGGTTTTCAATAAGAGTGTCCATGATGAGGTTTGTAAGTTTGGACATAACCATAAAGAGGAAAAATATAAGGCTTAGGTAAAAAATGTGAAGAAAAATTCCTTAAGTAATGCCCATGAAATAAATTAGATCTATAAAATAATTACAGTAGTCTAAAAATGAATTTTTGTAGAAGGAGAAACCCTCAATGCAATCTAGGGTTTGATTCAAATAAGAATAAAGGCCATGTTCACTAGAATGTTTAACCATAAAATTAGATATATGGGTATATAAGGTTAAGAAATATATAAATAGTTATAACATGAGGGTGATATACTAATCTATAGTAGACCACTTAATATAAAAACTTAGATAAATAATATTATAAAATCATACCGATGAGATGTGGGTGAGTTGGTAAAGCAACTTGGTTGATACAAGCACCACCTAGGTTCAAATATTAGATGGTATTTGAAGTAAATTATGGTTGATAATTAGTATTAGGATAGTTTTGGTTGTTAACTGGTATTCTCAAATTGGTTGTGGTTATTATTGGTAATTTTGATACTTGTGTACTTGGGGATCTGGGCCCCTGATTATGTCCCAGACCGATTGAAGCTTTGGTTAAAAATCATATAAGGGTAAAGATCAAACCAAAATCATATGTATCTAAAAATATTATAAATTCATAAAAATAAGAGTGCAAAAATTAGTAAAGTACAACTATCGAAAGATATTACAATAAATAAGGAACAATTATAGTTGGTTTACATTATGTAGATAGACATGCACTAAAAATAGGTGTAAAGTATGTAGGTTTAATATTTTAGATCAATTGACAAATTATAGAAATTTTACTTCTATGGCCATGAATACTACCACCAGATCAAGAAACTACCATTGAAGGTACTATTTGAATGTGATATTAGTGTTTAGTATAAAATAATGACTAGATATAGATGCGACCAAATATTTTGTTTTGGGTTTTCTATTGCCTTTATACTAGTGTGTTTGTATATGGGATACATGTTATCACTCTTCACTAATTAATAAAACCCTTATTCACCCTTGGAATGAGTTTTATGAAAAATGGGTTAATGGGTTCATTGTGTCAAGATGCCCCAATAGACATCTATATCAATGGGCACTTCCTATATATCCAATACTCTAAGGATGGAATCAAACTTATGTATTTATCCCCTATGTGTGGGAAAGTGTGTGCCCAAGGGTGAAATATACTATACAAAGATGCATATAGTAATATAATTTGTGATTTGATAAAAATCTCCCATGGAATGTTATTTAAATGTTTTAAACATGTGACATGAATGTTTTTATGATTGGTATGAAAATAGGGATGAATAGGGAAGAGTAGAGTGATTTTGAAATCAATTTATTTAGTTTTAGGAAATGATTTCTTACTATTTTCTAGAGGAGGAATGAAAAGGCTTAGACTTGTATTTATACAACACCTTTTTAAAATATCTCATAGTAGGGTTTAATAAGAAAATTTAAATAACCCATAGGTTTTGATAATTTTGTAATTTGGATGAATATTTCTACTTAAAACTAGATAAGGATCTAGACACTACCATCGGAAATAATATCCATATGTGGCCAGTAATGTCCAAAGGGATAAAAAATAAGTAATAATATGAAACTAGAAGTTAAGGATGTTTAAATTTATGTGAAATAAAATATAATTGGGTCATTATAATGATATGGATCAAACTAAGATATAACCAATTATGCATAATGAGATGTTGATTTCTAGGTTTTTAGTAAAAGGGAGGTTTAGAACTGAAGTTTAAAGACCTAAAAGATATTTTTAAAATATACAAGATTGAGATACTATAAATATTTAGTTTTAGTATTTAAAATATATTTACTTGGGTTGTTGCATTTTCTATTCAAAATCGTTGTTTTTAGTATTTTTATTTATCAGAAGATGCATGAAATTATAGTCACATCTATACATTTTGACATGATTGATACAATGGTATTATTACAATTTATTTTTAGTTGTTTTTATAGTTATAATGATATAAATGACTAACTACTTTATTTTTTTGAGGTATATGTAGGACATATTTCACCTTCACTAAGTGGTAAAGAGGGAGAACATCATAGGCGAGAGGGTGACATATCGTGAATGATGGAAGTGCATAGATCTTACCAAGAACTACCATAACACGTACACTTAATTGGATGCTTAATGTCAAAAGTGTTCATTTTATTTTTATAATATGAGTCTTCATCTATGTTCTTAATTATTAAATGATGCTTGACTTTATATGAGACTATGTGTTATTGCAATGTTATAGTGTATTTGTATGCTTGACCATCTTGATAAATTATATAATTTATCATTCTTGTTATATTATTGTTTCTTTATGTTTAACCCTAATTTGGATATGGATCATATTTTAGTGGTTAGGGTTAAGGATATAGAAATGATAGGGCACAAGGGTGAATATTGGATCTATAGTAGGTCAATTAATGTGTTATACTTAGATGTACCATATACTAAATTTATAGAGCTGAGATAGACTATTAATGGAAAGTATAACTATGCTAGATATAAAAGGAAGTAATTAGTTGTTTTTAATGATATTATAGTGCTATATATAGTGCAAGTATAAAGTAGGTTGGAATATATTTCTCAATCTATCATCATATTCTTGATCTAGTACCTCTATCTCTTTAGATAATTGTGCCAACCTAGGACAATTGTATCAATGTTAGTGTTTGATCTCAATGCTAGTGTGTTATATGGAATACTCACTAAAATAGGATGTGACCACTTGGATTCTTCTAGGTTTGGATTCACCTTCACTCTAGTGCATTCATATCTAGGTCATGGACTATTTCTCTTGGTGAAATGGTAAAACCCTAGCTTTTCCTCTTCAATGTGACCTTGGGAAAAAATAAGTCAGTGGGAACATGGTGTCAATCTAACTCATAATGACCTCACAGTCAAAAGACACTACCCACATATCTAATACTCCAAAATAGGGCCCTTTAATCATGTATTTTTCACCTACATGTTGGCTTATGTGTGAATCATGCAATTTGTAAAGAAAGTAGAATAATTACCTAGCTTATAACTTGAAAAATATGACATTATGACTACTCATTTAGTACTTCATACCTATAACTATGTTGTTCCTTTAACTTAATCATAATAGGGTAGAATAGGAAATCTTTTGGTAAATTGAGTGCTTCTTGATTATTTTTTTGGTTTGATTTCTAGGTGAGGAATGAATGAAGGTCAATATTGTATTTATACCTATCATATAAGGAGATAAATCACATTAAATCACTTAGGCTAACCATTGTAGTAAATTTTATGTTCAGATTAGATAATTTTAGGAAACTGGACACTTAAATCAGCCTATGACAATAAAGTAAATGATATTATCTAACCTAAACATTAGTGTCTAGGGATAAGGAGAGTAAGCATAGGACTAGAACTTGCATAGGTGTAAGATAAGTACATTTTAAGCATTATGAGAAAGATGAGATGTCTATATCATTAATATAAGGTTATTCAGACTAAAATATAGGCCAAGGGGCACAAAATAGAGAAAATGCAAGGCTTATAGAATTAAGGCATGTGTATAACTAAGATGAATATCTAGGGTCATTAATTTCCCAAGTGTAAAAGATTGAGTTGATACATAATCACAAAATATCATATAAATTTCAGCCTCCTTTAATCTAGTAATGAAATTGCTAGGTTAAATTAAATGAATAAGTAGTTAGGTGTGTATACATAGCTTGTCTTTATTTGACTTAAATTTTAGTGATTTGATGCAATTGAGTTTGAGTGCTTTGCTAGCGACTAACCTATAACCAAGATCATGTTATAGTGTATAATCAATTGATATAATCTAGGTCAAAAGTAATTGAAATAGATTGAAATTTAAAGAGCAAGGTTTAAGAGTACACCTATGTCGCAATATAACCACCTTGTCTATTGGCAAGTTATTTTTTTTATAAATGTGTCATTTTAAGGATATTAAATTGATATTAGGATAAATATGGATAGTAATTTGAAGTGAATATATCTAAGGAGTTAGAGATAAATAGAGGTTCGAAGCCACATGCCCCCAACTTTGGATCAAAAGTGAGTTTCCACTTGGTAGTTGGGATTAGCTCAACCATGTAACCCAATGATACTTGTAACATGGTGAGTTTGGATGATTAATTAAAAATGAAAACTTGGAAATATTGAGTGATTTATTCACCCAAACCAAACCAAAAGGTGAACCAACTAATACAACAGATATGCTTTCTAAAATTTGCTATATATTAGTATGTGTAATAGTTCTAAAATATAAATTTGGTTTGAATTTTATAATATTAGGCACATGTTGCATAACCTATTCACCTTATATTTGTCTCATGCTAAAACTATTTATAACAATGGTACCATGTAAATAATTCTAACACAAATGTGTATTAGAATAATATAACTATTTTCTTTCACCAATTTGGAAAATTATTTAGTGTGGAGGACATGCTTCCAAAGCATGGCCCCACTATATATGGAAAAATTGAAAATTGATATAAGTACCAATGTGGAGAACATGTTTACATAGAATGCTCCTATTGTAAATCAGATATGTTGAAAAATGAGTAGGTGTGAATAACATGCTCCCAAAGCATGCTCCCATTGAATTTGTGAATTATAAATGCCATATTGAGTGAGTGTGGAAAACATGATTCCAAATCATGCCATAAGTTAATATAAAATATATGAATGTTTGGAATTAATGTCACCACGACATGCCCCTACTAAATTTTTAAATTGTGTAAGTACCATATACTATGTCAATGTGGATAACATGTTTCCAAAGCATGCCCCTGCTATAATATAGAAACTATGAAAAATGTGGAATCTATGTCATCATGACATCACCCTAATAATATTCCCCCATTTTAGGTGATGTAAATATAGTACCTGGTAGTTAGCTCACCTCAAAATGGTAAGTCGACTATAAATCTATGAATACAACCATGCATCATATATAATGAAATATGTCTAGGTATATGTGACATTAAAGTGCATAAAACCAATGTGACCACATGTAGGCCTAAGATGCATGATAAATATCAATGAAATGTCTAAATATTAATAGTACAAGATCAAAAAGAAAACAATCATACACACAAGAGCACTCAAAATCAATTCAAAAGGTAATGGTCCAAAGATACCACAAATAAGGGGCATGTTCAAATGCCATGAAATTGAATGGACATGACTTAGTCAAAGGTACACAAAATAAATGAATGACATATTCAAATTTATAAATAAAAATCAATGACACATTCAAATATCTAAGAAGGAAATCATAGGCACATGGGCCACACACAATGGAACATATTCAAATACTTGAAAATCAAGACAATAGCTATGAAAAACACTCAAAAATGTGTGTAAAGGAAAAGCTTAAGAAACCAACATAGAATGTCATAGTATCCCATATATATAATGTGTTAGGAAAACATCAAGTACATATCATGTCAAATACCTTATGCAATGTATAATCATTGATAATAGGCATGTGAGAGTACATATGTAAGCTCAAACATGATATTGTAGAGTGATCATCAAATCATATAACCTATGTATATCAAGATAATATAATATAAATGCCCCTAACATCATGATGACATGAGTAGATGGAAGGTATAACACTAATAAGTTCATCATGTATCTATCTAGTCGATATATCTATTTATGTAGGAGTAAATGATATACTAGTCCTCAACATGGAACTAACATATATATGAAAAAGAATTAATAGAACATGCAAGTGCTAAAAATGTTTTTATTTTTTTTATTATTTTTTTTGTATTTTTGGAATATACAATATAATCATATGATCTCATCCAAAGGATGATCATAGGTATCTTCCCACTCAAAACTTGATGCAAAAAACTAGTGCTACTATCAAGAAGCATGTATAGGTGAAATATATATCAATTTAGTATATGTGATGCTTGGTGTATGTATAATGGGACTTTATGATTATGAAGTACCAATAAAAATAATAGGCTTTATTGGAACCCATCTCTATATATTATGTGGTTCATTTGGAATAGTAATGGTATGAACATGTTTGGGTCCTCTGGATATCTGAATATGGTGTGTATAAGATGAGGATTTTGTGGAACCCACTATCTATCTCTGATGTAAAGGTATATTAAGGAATGGATGCCTAGTAAAGGGGATTATTTGTTTTAGATTAAGGTAAAAATAGGTTTTGAAGGGACCCCGAAACCCTATACAATAGGTAGAAAGATAAACCATAAAGCATATCCAGGTTAACAAAAGAACCTGGAAATAGAAAAGTACCAACACCAGGTTAAACAGGGACCTGTTACCAATAAATAAGACAAATGAATCAGCAACAGGGACCTTTAGAAGAATATTTTAAGTTGTTTTTATTTTTTATGTAGGACCAAAGATTCATTACTAGAGGAGGGACCAAAGGCTTAGACTTCTTTCTCCTAACTGCAGTCCATCCATCCTCTACCTTAGCTGCCTCAGCTTCCCATGCCTTAGAATAAAATGATCTTTGGTTTCCAGTAGGCATAGAATCCTTGTGAGAATCAACCACATTCATGTTCTTTGAATGATCCTCTAAAATAGGGGTTGAGACCACCACCTCCTCCTCTGGCTCAGCTATATCACTAATCACTGCCTCATCAGGAGTTTCCTTAGAATGTTTCACCACTGATTCCTCTTCTTCTGATTTAGATTGTGAACTTTCCTCAATCTCAAACTTGGATTCAGTTGTTGCTTCCAGATGTTGTTTGTTTATGTTCTATTCAGAGGGAACTTTAGGCCACCAAGAAGGTGAATGTTTGGGATTAGAATTCCTAACAACACAATAAACATCAATATGTCATGTCTGGTGACATTTCCAGCACCAAAAAGGGATCCCCTCAGTCCAAGATTTGTGTCCAGGTACCCCTTGTGGATTCAAGGTGAATCACCTCAGGAAGGCCCTTGGAAACATCCACATCAACCAGAAATCTTGCACAAGTTGAGTGGAGTGGTTTCACACTATCTTCTTTATATAAAAAATTCCCTATAACATTTCCAATGGTTTTATAAACCTCCTCTTCCCTCAAGTTTAACAGAATATAAGGTAGTCACACCCATATTGGGATCTTGTTAAAGGATTCTAAGAGAGGATTAAAATCCTTATGCCAGGGTTTGGCCATAAGAGGGAATCTGCCCTGCCAAGAAAAATTGTTGTGACACAATATAGATTTCCTGTCTTCAAGGTTGTTAAATATTATAATAAAAAATCCCCTGGCACAGGGAAGGATTTGACCGTATTTAATATGCATCTATTTCTTGGAAATCCAATTCTTTATATCTCCAAGAGAGGGCCAAAAACCACAAAAGCAAAAAATTGCAGCACAAGAGGAAAACCGTTCTTCTGATTAGAAGATTTTCTCCACTAAATCAGGGTCTATAGATACCTTAATAGGTTTCAAAGCACTTACCGGTGAGACACAAGTAGGCTCAAATGATTCATGAGGTAAAGCACCATGTAAATCCACTTCAAAGGCCGCCACATCTATGTAAGTTCTTCCCCCTGGTCCATACCCTGAATCAGAAGCATTGGCAGAATGCAAGTCCGTTGAATCTCCTCCCCCCATAGAAAAAATCACTTTAGGGGCAAACAGATCCCTCCCCTTACTAGCAGAAGGATCCCCACCCATGACGGTATCCACAGCGACTTCAGCCATCGGAACCATGGTAGCCGATTTCAAATTTGAGCTGCGATTTTAAAGGGGATTATTTATTTTTTACCCTTTTATGATCTATTTTAATTAACATGATTGATAATTAACTACCTATATATGAATTTATCCTTTTTGAGAGGATACTCATATGGAATACCAAAAAATGTAATTACCTAGTTAAATGAACTTAACACACCCATACACTATAGAAAGTATTGCTCAATGAGTGTGTATCTAAGGTAAAAATAATAACATGTCAAAGACACCTATATAAGGTATAATTGATAAAGTAGTAACCACATGTGTGGGACTAACCTGTAAAGGTAGGTCAATCTCACCAAGAAGATTTTGGGAGGTCATATTGAATGATCTAAATAATCTAATAGAGGGGTGTAAATCATGATGAGTATAAACCAAATACATAAGTAATGTCATGGTATAAAGATTTTTTCTTGAACCATTATAAATCATAACACTACATATAGGGTGTTTATCAAGGTATGATTGAATTAATTTAGAATGAAGATCATATTCATCATCATTAATTTCACTATAATCAAAGAAAATGATAGGTTTTTGAAACATAGGAGGTATATGTCTCATGTAAGTACCAACCACCCAAGTTAGTGGGTGTTCATGATATGATGGAGGAAGATGTGCACTATATTCCATTTGAACTTCTGGTTCCTTTTTTTAATAGTCTTACAATATATTTTTAAATATTTTATATTTATGGTGATCACTAGGTTGTGAAATATATTCCTTTAGAGGATCATCAAATGTAATCTATTGGTCATTGATGAGGTCTTAGATTTTATGCTTTAGGGTAAACATTTATTCATAGATTACCTGAGGCCTTGGTAATAGTCATAATAACCATTTTCATCATATCCTTTGGGTAGAAGTCTATTTACATCAACCTTTATAGGATTAGGGAGAGATACAAGATGATATTCTAGAAATCATGGGAGTAATGAAGCAGGAGGCTCATGTAAACATATTAACTATCTCCTTGGTATATTAGATAGGATAAGTTGATTAGGTTATTTTATAATTATGTTAACCATGGTTTAGGATCAGGATATTTTACCTTATAACTTGGTTTAATTGTAAAAATTTTACTAGATGTAGATGTAATTATTGTGTTTACTACATAATTGAGCTTATTCAATGACATAAACTTCATTTCACAATCACATGCAACATGGCATAAATCATCAAAAGATTGAAACTTTTTGAAAATAATGGACTCATTATTTCTATACGATTTCGCTTTCACATTCAAAGAGAGAATAAGAAACTAAAAGAAATGGTTTAAGGCTTGTATGTACCTGGATGAAGTCGTGCGCACCGTTTGTCCAGATGATAGCAGGAACTCCTCTTTGGTTATGGAGGATGACACCTGCAAAAGAAAGAGACTAAAACAAAGAAGGCGTTAGATGAGGAGATGGTGGGCTGCCAAGTAAAAGCTTGATCCCAGAAGTATAATGACTTCCTTAAGGGATGTCAACCCACTGACTGATAAAAGTAATGTTTGATAAAAAGGTAGAATGATAAAAGACTGAAATGATTAAAGGCTAAAATAGAAATGGAAGCAAATGCTTACCTGAATGTTGCTATCGGCCTGGTCACAGTCACCGGCATTGGTGGTCCTACCGATGTCGGTTGGTCAAGGTCTATCGATGTCAGTTAGTATGTCGACGTCGGTGGGGGCAGTGGTCTCTGCGGCTGGCATCGGTCAGGGCAAGTAGTCTTTAGATGAGGTCTAGTCAGGGCTAGATAGGTTTATGGGATGTGGATGGGTCTGAGAAGGATTTTTGGGTCTAGTTATGGGTCTAAGAGGGGCTATCGGTCTGGTTGAATGGTCTAAGAGTCTGTGTAGAGGTCCAGGGCAATGGACAAAATGTCAAAAAGGGGTAGAGGAAGCTAACAGGGAGATAAGGATTCAGGTCTGGTCTTGGCTGATAACAGATAGATTAAAAAGAAGATGTTGAAATGAAAATAGTAGCAAATACTTACCTCATGTCTACTAGAGAAGGGATGTTATAGACTGGTTGTGCTTGTTGGTAAAGTTGCTGGTGTGGAAGTCCTGTTGCTGGTGGAAGTTGATGCAGAGTACTTGTTGTGATTACTGGTGTAGAACCCTACTATGTATTCTTGAGAGAGAGAGAGTGAGAGGTCTAACAGAAAGATTGGCCGATTGATTGATCAGAGTGTAAGATTCAAGAGTCAAATGAAGAGCAGGGGTGAAGGGAGATAACGGATGCAGAAAACCATTATAAAGGAAATAGTTGATAAGGACCCGTTTCCTGGAAACCATTGCTCTTTCATTGATAAGGACCAAAATGATGGCATGGATAGAGGTTGTTAGAACAAAATCCCTATTCATGCATTACGTTGTTGACTAGTGGTTGTGTTAGGGAAGCAATCGAATCATTTTGATATTTAAAATGATCTCTAAATCCCTTGAGCAGGTGATAGGAGGAAGATAGGGTAACCCATTTTAGAGCAGAGATAATTTTGCCCCTTTTTATTGGAGACCCTGAGACAAGTATAAGCCAAGTCCATGACCCATTATTTTTTTGGTGTAGACTGATCAATGTGGGAAGTCTACATAGAGATGTCATGTTGCTTTGTGGTCATGTTGTGAAGCTGATCGATGCAGGAAGCTTCTAAGAAAAGTGTTGTGTGTAGCAAGATTTAGTCATAGCCATCCTTCGAGGGAGTGGTCTATATTTTGCTGTATATATATATGAGGGCTTTGAATAGCTATCCTTCAAGGGAGCAGTCTATTAGCTACAACAATTATGGTATAGCTGTCCTTCGAGGGAGCAGTCTATTTTTTTTTTTGATTTGAGTTGGTGACCTTGGATATTTTGACATCTTGATTTATTATTTTTTTTTGACAAAAATGTGAGTCATGGACAAGACTATAGAAGTTTAAGGGCTCCCTTTTATTAGGACAAAGCATCCATACTATATAAAAGGGTTATAGAGGATTTGTTAAGGGGAGTAGGGTTGAAAGGAAGGAGGACTAAAAGGATAGGGATTGCTCAAGGGACGAGCTTAAGGTAAATGTAAAGCAGATGATTACTTGACTAACAGTAGAATGGTCACAGATGCAATGCATTAAGAGGCTCAGGTTCTGGCCATCCATTGAGAGAAGATAGATGATAAGTCCCTGATCCATACTTGTGCATGATGATGTAAGGTCCGAGCCAATTAGGAGCAAATTTGCCTCATTTACTCCATTCCATATTCGTCACGTGTTGGTTCTCTTTGAGGATGAGGTCTCTGATGTTGAAATCTCATTCTCTAACATTCTGGTTATATGCTCGTTTGATGTAATTCTGATAGACATGGAGATGGTTGAGGGCAGCAAGATGACGTTCATTGAGTAACTCAAGTTGAGCTAATCAATCTTGATGAAAGTCATCATTAGAAAGAATGTCATGCATCGAGATGCAAAGAGACGGGATCTGTACTTTGAGAGGTAGGATAGCCTCTGTACCGTACACTAGAGAGAAAGGGGTAGCACCTATGGAGGTTCAGATGCTAGTGCAGTAGGCCCACAAAGTGAAGGGAATGTGAATATGCCAATCCCTTCCAGTGTCATTGACCACCTTCATGAGGATTTTAGTCAAGATTTTGTTGGAAGCCTCAGCCTGCCCATTTGCTTGTGGGTAGTAAGGTGAAGAGAAGCTAAGTTTGATGCCAAATGAGTCACAGAGCTTTTGGATAGTCTTGTTTTTGAAGGACTTACCGTTGTCAGTGATGATTTTGTGAGGGACACCAAAACGACAGATGATGTGGGTGATGATGAAGTCAACAATCTTGTCTACTTTTGTGGAGACGAGAGGAATGGCTTTCACCCACTTGGTGAAATACTCGGTGGCAGTGATGATGGTCTGATGACAAAGAGATGAGTGAGGATTAATCTCACTGATGAGATCTAAGCCCCATTGAGAAAAAGGCTAGAAATCTTGAGTGACTTGTAAGGCATGGCTAGGAAGATGAAGCAAGTTAGAGTGCTACTGACACTTGATGCAATGTCGAACATAGTCGCTACAGTCTTGATGAAGGGTGGGCCAATAATAGCCCAGGTAAAGGACGTGCTTGGCAATCAAATTACCACTGAAGTGTCTACCACAAATCCCATCGTCGACTTGCTTAATGGCATGAGAGGCTTCAATGGAGGTTAGACAGTGAAGAAGGAGATCATCGAAGCCTCGCTTATAGAGAAGACCCCCTAGCATGGTATAGCAAGCTGTGCGCTTGATGAAAGCTCTTTGTGCATTGCTAGAGAGATTGGGAGGAATGACAGAAAGAGATAATTAGTCCACAAGTTGCTTATACCAGTCATCTCGTGGGATAGAGTCTACGGTGTTGACATGGTTGATGTTAGAAGAAAGGTATGAAGGCAATGGCAAACGATGTACCGTGACAAAAATTCTAGATGATGCTAATGAAGATGGAATATGCGAGGCAAGAGAAGCCATGGTGTTAGCAAACTTATTCATGGATTGAGGAATAGTCTACAAGAGGTAATGGTCAAAAGAGGTTAGAAGAATGTCAGCACGATTTTTGTACCTTTGTAAAATTTCATTTTTATAGAGGTATGAATCGTTGACCTGATTGATGACAAGCTGCGAGTCATCGAAGATGTTGATGGACTTGATGCTGAGAGAAAGGGTGGTTTGAAGTCCCAAAATTAAGGCTTCGTATTCAGCCATATTATTGGTAATATCAAAGTCGAACTTGAAGGACAAAGGCATGGGCTCCCCTTCGAGTGGGATGAGAATAACTCCTGCACCTCCATCGAGTTGACATTTGGAGCCATCAAAGAACATGGTCATTTGGTAGACAGTGTCATCAGTGGAAAGTGCGATGATAGACTCGTTAGGGAACTCGCACTGTGAAGGTTGATTGTCGGGAAGAGGGGCATCTGCCAGTTGGTCAGCGATGGTTTGCCCCTTGATGGATTTTTGATGGATGAATTTGAGGTCGAACTCAGCAAGTAACATGAGCCACCGAGCCATACATTGATTTTGATATGGCTTGGAGTGCATATACTTAAGAGGGTTAGTGTGAGTGATGAAAAAGGTTTTGTGGTTGAGAAGATAATGGTGGAGCTTAGTAGTGGCAAAGACTAATGCCAAATAGAGTTTCTCAGTATGAGTATATCGATTTTCATAGTCGACCAGTGTTTGGTTGATATAGTAGACCGCTTGCTCATGGTGATGCTCATCTCGATGCGTGATCATGGCACCTAACAAATGGTTGGTGGCAGAGATGTAAAGGTAGAAGGGTTGGTCATCTTTAGGTGGAGTGAGGACTGGTGGAGAGACCAAATAGCATTTGAGAGCTTCAAAAGCCTCTTGACAGTCCTTATCCCATTTAAAGGAGATGTCCTTCTTAAGGAGATGATGAAAAGGTTGGCATTGGTTAGAGAGCTATGAGATGAAATGGTGAATGGACTGGAGCTTCCCTTGTAGACTGTGAAGCTACTTGAGATTGGTTAGAGGCGGCATCTCGAGGATAGCATAGATTTTGGCAGGATCTATCTCGATGCCACAGAAAGAAAGGATAAAGCCTAAGAGCTTGCCGGAGAGGACCCCAAAGACACATTTCTTAGGGTTAAGGTAGATATTGTATTGAAGAAGGTGAGAGAAGATGATTTTGAGAATGGTCAGATGGTCGTGGCGAAGCTTGGACTTGCCGAGCAGGTCATCCACATAGTCTTCCATGATTTTGTGGAGGAGATCATGGAAAATGTAAGTCATGGCACGCTGATATGTGGCACCTATGTTCTTCAAGCCAAAAGGCATGACCTGATAGCAAAAAGTCCCCCATGGGGTGATAAAGGTAGTCTTGTGCTGATCTTTTGGTGTAATCAAGATTTGATTGTATCCTAAAAACTCATCCATGAGAGATAGTATCTCATGGCCAGCTGTGAGATCAACAAGCTGGTCAATGTTAGGAAGAGGAAAGTCATCTTTGGGATAGGCTAGGTTAAGGTCATGATAGTTTGTGCAAATCCAGATCCCCCCAGTCACTTTGGTGATAGGAATGATGTTAGAGACCCACTACGGATAATCGATAGGCTGAGTGAAGGAGACAGAGAGAAGGCGCTGAAGCTCCTCTTTAACAAGGAGTGTAATGTGAGGATGAATCTTTCAAAGCTTTTGCCTAATAGGCTTAGCCTCTGGTTTGGTGACTATGTTATGGGTAACGATGGTGGGGTTGATGCCAGGCATGTCACTATAGGTCTAGGCAAAGGCCTTGCTATGGTCTGAGAGGAACTGGGTGTAGGCTAGCTACTCCTGAATGTCTAAAGATTGACCAATCTTCAAGATGTGAGGAACATTAGAAGAAGGGAGGTTGATGTCAATGGTTGATTCATTTAACATAACCTGGGTCTCAGAAGGGAGAGAGTGCTAGATGAAAGAGTCATCGACACCCATGTAGGAAAGAATGGCATCGTCGTCAATGTAATGGACAGTGTGAATGGTTGCCGACTCATCCTCTATCATGCTGGGAAAAATGAGAGGGAGAGACCTGGACACCCCATTTAGCTGATAGGTCAAGGGTTCCAGGCGGATGGTGTTAATGCAAAAAAAAACTAGGAGGGATGGAAACCACCGACTCTGTAGGTGAAAGGGGAAGAATGGGTGAGCTTGGAGGAGATTGGTCATTGGTGGGCTTAGGACAGAGGTCTGCAGAGGCCTGAGTGGGGTCATGGTATCCCAAGCCATATCATTTCTTGGCACTGTCATCGTTGAGAGGCTTAATGGGCTGATGGGAGCCTTGCTCATAGCGTCTGAAGCCAAAACCCTTCCATGCACACCTGTAAAGGTAAGTGTGTGCAAAGGCAGGGTTGCCAAGAAATGAGAAGTCTAATGTGAATGGTTGTGGTGAAGAGAGAGGATTTCCATCAGTAGGAGCTTGATTGAGCCCCCCATAGACAAGGTTGGTTCAGAGGTGAGGAGGACCAAAAGGCATGACCATCCTGATCCGGTGATCATAACTAGGGCTGTGGTGAAGGCATCCATACTCTTATGGAGTTTGGAACATGTCTATGGCCAACAAGAAATATTCCCCAAGTGAAATTCGTTGGAAGATGTCTTCCATAGGGTCTGTGGTTACCGCTTGAAGAGGAGGGGTGAGGGCGACCGCCAGTTGTGAACTGGTCAAAACTTCTATAGATGGAGGTGGTGCCAAGGTTGATGGCTTGATAGGAATGAGGACATCGTTTGGTCGATAGGTTGTGTTACAAGTTTTGAAAGGTGACGGGTCAGTGGGAATAGTGTGGACTTGCCCATCATGCTCAAATTTCACACAATGATGTAGGGTAGAGGGAACACAAGCCATGGCATAGATCCAGGGTCGGCCCAGCAAGATGTTATATTAAAACTCTCCTTTGATGATATAGAAGAGCTCTAGGACTATGCGTGGACCAACGTGAATGTGAAGGATGATGGTGCCAATGGTTGTAGTAGTGGTGTCATTGAAGGATCGCAAGATTGCATCAGTTTTAGATACACAATTCTTGGGGAGGGTCAATTGATCAAAGGCATGGGTGGAGATAATGTTAATGTTGGCACCTCCATCAATCATAATGTGCTTAATGTGGGTTCAATCAATATAGGTAGTGATGAAGAGAGCATCGTCTTGATCTTCCGTGTTAGATGTAGGAATCTCAGAATCGCTAAAAGTGATGGAGGTGATGGGGGATAAAGAGTGGACTAGAGTAGCGAGTGGTTGGGGGTCCTCAGGTTGGACCTCTGCTACTTGCAAGGCTTGGATGAGGGCCTAACGATGTTGGGGCGAGGTTTGGATAAGGTCATAAAGGGACATCTTCACAGGCATCTGGTGAAGTTGTCTTAACATGGAGTCATGAATCACCCCTGAAGAGGAAGAAGAAGAGGGTTGAGATGCACCAAGGATAGAAATCTTGGGCTTTGGCAGTTGAGGTGGATGGATGAAAGGATAGGTCTAAGGAATGGTAGCTTTTTCTTTCACCTTGTCCTTTTGTGACCTAGTGGTTATGTGAATGACATTGATTTTGAAGATAGGGGGTGAAGGCGATGAAGGAGTCATGGCCAACTGATGAGATGTTGATGTGGTTGAAGAGGTTTGAGGAATGTTGGAAGGTATTGGGGGTAATTCAATGGTGTCCTCAAGAAGAAGAATGTCTTTCTCCATGTAGCGGTGAATGACAGCCTTGAGGGCATAGCAAGTCTCGGTATCATGTCCTGGTGTATGATGATATAGGCAAATCTTCGTATCATCGAACCAGGAGGGCTTTGACCTGAGGGGTTGGAAGGGCTTGATGGGCATAAGGGTGATGCTAGAAGTTTGTAAAAGTTGGTGTAATATCGAAGAGTATGAGCCTACTAAAGGGTCCGTGT
Organism: Torreya grandis; assembly: GCA_037957365.1. Lineage (NCBI taxonomy): Eukaryota > Viridiplantae > Streptophyta > Pinopsida > Cupressales > Taxaceae > Torreya > Torreya grandis. Next base: position 1,969,643 of record JARHVA010002398.1, read on the forward strand.
TAGTTGATGTGTGCGATGCTGGTGACTTTTGCTTGGGCGGAGTTAGAGGAGGCTTCCGTACCATCTTCTGGGTTGATGGTGTGGCGGCAAGGGAAGATGACACATTCTTTGTGAGAGGTGCCGAAAGTTTTGGAGAGGATAGGATAGAAGTAGGCAAAGGAAGCAATGGAGGAAATTGGTTTTGATTAGAGGTTGGAGTGGGGAGGATTTTGATCAAGGTCGAAGGATGAGGGCCCAAAATGGAGGGCAATGGTGATGAGGGAGGAGGAGTTCACCTTTGTGGTTTAATAGTCTTCTTGGATTTGATTTGAAGACTATTATCGATCGAGGTTTGATCTAAGTCCACCTTCACTTGCGGATGAGTGAGGTTGGAGATAGGGCGAACGCTGAGTGACTTAATTGGTTTAGATGGGTTAGATGAGGGTTTCAGTCCTGATGCAGTTGGTTGAGGTGTAGACGGTCTAGAAGTGAAAGTCTAGTTTTTGTTGAGAGTCTTGGGAGATTATATCATGGGAGGATTGGTAGCATGGGATGAGAGGGTGTGGGCATGTTGAAGAGCTTCGAGACGCTCCCACAATACCTGATGCTCCACTTTCCTTGAAGGGAGAAGTCTGATTTTCTCCACTAATCAAGAAAATGGTTGAGAAGGTGTTAGATGAGGCTTGGGTCCTTGAGAATATGTTGATGGTTGTGGGGCTGAAGATGAGACTGGTGTAGCAGTCTCAGACCCGAAGCATGATGAAGTCGTGACATGATCATTTTGGGTTAGAGATGGAGGAGAGATAGGTTCTTCCCTGGGTGGAGAAGAAACTAGAGAATGAGTCTCCTCAAGAGGGTAAAGGGTAGGGATGATTACGCCCTCCACTTGTGGTTGTGGAGTAGGAAGGGTTGGATCCTCCATAGGTAGCAAGAAGGAGGATGGTGAGACCGGTGGTGCTGATATGGTCGAGGCATCCTCCAATATAAGAGAGGTTGATGAAGAACTAACTGGAGAAGGGGGTTCATCCACATGTGATGGACTGATGGGTGGACTAACCTCTTGAGTTTGTGAAAGAGGTTGGTTGGGGATGAAGGGCAAGACCGTATTGACTGTTCGTATGTTATGTTCGTGAGTGTTGTCAGTCATGGTCTAGACATTGTTTTGCATTGGAGGGTGATTGGGAAATGGTTGCTTGAAGATGTCGATGCCCTGATTGGGTGGTGCATTGGGATTGTCAACGATGAGGTCACCCTTTTCCATCATGTCTTGGATGATGTTTTTAAGGGTCTTGTAGTTGCCCGTGTCATGACCTTTAACACAATGGTAGTTGCAGAAGTCATTTTCCCTATACCACACAGGGATGGTGCGTGAGGGATCAAACTGTGGAGGTGGTCAGATTTGAGGGAGATTGAGAACCCCCTGTTTGATAAGTTTTTCCAGTACAGACACGTATGACTCTCCAAGTGGAGTATACTGTCGTTGCACGTATCTCTGCTAGAATTGGTGAGTGATGCTTTGGGACGTGGATGGCTCAGGCTAGTTGGTTGAAGGCAAAGAGGATGAAAGTCTAACAACTACAGCATTTACTAATGCTTTAGACTTGGGGTTAGATGAAGAAGGCTTAGAAGAAGAGGAGTCATTGGTCTTGGAGTTAGGATTCTTACTCTACAACTTGACTTTGTTCTCCTCGATAGCACGTAATTCAAGCTTGTGAGCCATCGTGAAGGCTTCGTCAAAGGTGCGGAAGGTCTGAACCCACAAGGTAGAAGAAATATGCTTGGCACAGGCTTGAGAGAAAAGTTTGATAAGTTCGGGTTGGGGCAAGGAAAATGAGAGCTGATTGATGAGGCCTCTCCAATGAGATGACTGAAGTAGAATATCTATACTTAAGACAGAGAGTGAGAGAGATTTGATTGCAGATTGATTGAATGAAAAAAAAAGTTGGCTGATCCCCTCGAAGGTCTAATGAAATAATGTTTTGAAAGAAGGTCTGATAACCAATCAAGAAACTAATTGAGAACTAAATAATGAATAACGGATAATGGATAACGGATCCTGCGTTCGGGTTGAGAACGCAGTGTTAAGGATAATTGACGCCAGCAGAACCACCGACGTCAGCCGAAAGTGACCAACATCAGCGATTTCGATCGAGTAGTGACTGACGTTGGCAGATGCAGAATGGGGATAGAGGCTAATTTTAGCCTTCTGCTCATTCTTACATGCTACTAGGGTCAAGGCTCGTGGGAAAACGGTTGACAGGGGTTAAATAGGCATGGGAAAATAAAATGGGGGTTAAGGGAAGATGATAAGGGTTAGACACAATTTCGGTGTCTACACTCATATAAAGGAGAAAGCAAAATTTTCTTGAGTGTCTTGTAACTCTTTTTATACCATAAGATTTGTCATTTTGGCAATCATTGTCTTTTAACTCAAGACATATTCATTGACTGGTTCATTGGTTCTTTTTTTGATCTTTGAAATTTGAGCATAGGAAACATTTTAGGTAATGTTAATATAAAAGGGTGAAAAAAATTATCTTCAAGAGGTTTGGATGATTTTATATATTTAAGAATTAATTTATAGAACCACCTCAAAGCATAGTCATTGAGGCTCCTTGGAGATAGTTTGGTCAAAAGTTTATCATTTGAAGTATTATCAAGGCATTCTACATAAAATATTCAAAGATGTTATTTAGGATGACCCTTGACATCATAAAATGTGAACTTATGTGAAATAAATATAATTGGTAAAATGTGAAAAGAGATATCAAGTGCAAGAGGGTTATGCAACACATCTTGTAAATTTATAACACGTGAAGACTTTGAATCCTTTTGTTCAATGTTTGTAACCTTATCTTGTAAGGTCTTTATTACATGAAGGAGTGATTGAACTTTAGGCCCCATGTGATTTTGATTAATAATATGATTATTCACCATAGGAGATGGAGACATGATTTGAGTAGAAATAATCATTAAAATCAATATTTATGTTGAAACAACAAGTTATTTTCTAGTAGATGTATAAATAGTAGTTTTACAGAACAAAGGTTGGAACACAAAATTTGTGCTCCCATTAGTTGTATTTAGTTTTAGTATGTTCAACGGGATGGATGTATCCACTAAAGTTTTTAAAATTTTATCTACTAAAGTTTTTTAATTTTTATCAAGTATAATATTTAATATTTTATCAATATATTTAGGGTTTTATCAAATATGCTCATGAAACATTATAATTGCATGCACTTGTTCATTGTCTACTTGGTCATTTTCATTTATTTATAAATTTTCATTATCAAAGTCTTATTACATTATAACCCTATTAGTATTTTTTTCATTGTCAACATGGGTATCATCATGATCCAAGGTATGATATCCCTAATTGGTCTAAGACATCTTGGATGTGTTGAAGGGAACCTCAATATGTTCAATATACACACCCCTCATTCTAGGGCTATAGTTAGGTTGCATGAAAAATAATACCAATATGAAATTTAAAAGTATAACAATCTAAAACTTTAATCAATTTAAAACCCTAGGAATCATAAAAAATACCATTCATTCACATCAAGCTCACCAAATACTTAACTCTAATTTGGATATAGATCCTATTTTAGTGGTTAGGGTTAAGGATATAGAAATGATAGTAAAAATTGTTAATATCATATATAAAACATGATAATTAATGTGTTAAAATTATATATACCATATGCTAAATTTATAAATCTAAGATAGACTATTAATGGAAAGTACAAAAATGTTAGATATATAAATGATATAAAATTAATTACTTAGGTATTTATGATCCTAGTATAGTGTTATATATGGTATAAGTAGAAATAAGATAGGTATAAAATTTTGGATCAATCATCAAATTATGGATCTAGTGTCTTTGGCTCTCAGGACAATTGCATTAGCCTGGGACAATTACATCAATGTTAGTGTCTAATATCGATGCTAGTGTCCTATACAAAATACTCATTGAACAATTTTGTGACCACTTGGATACTTTTAGGTTTGGATTCACCTTCACTTTGGTGTATTTATATCTATGTCATGGACTATCACTCTAGGTGAAATGCCAAAACCCTAGTTTTGCATCTTTAATGCTATCTTGGGGAAAAATGGGTTAGTGGGAATATAGTGTCAAGTTGACCCACAATGAACTCACTATCAAAGGGTGCTACCTACATAGTTAATACTCTATAAGAGGGCCTTATAATCATGTATATCTCCCTTATGTTTTATATTATGTGTGAATCATGTATTGTGTAAAGCAAGTACAATAATGACCTATATTTTAACTTGGAAAATATGACCTTATGACTACTTCGTTAGTACTTCAAAACTTGAGGCATATTGGATGGGTTGAGGGGAAGATCAATATGTTAAATAAACACTCCCCCCAATCTAGGGCTACACCTAGGTTACATGCAAAATAATACCCAAAAGAAATTAAAAATTATAGAAATTTAAACATTAACTTTTTTAAAACCCTAGGAATCATAAAAAATTGCATTCATTTACATTGGGTTCACCAAATGTTTAACACTAATTTAGATATTGATCTTATTTTAGTGGTTAGGGTCAAGGATATAGAAATGATAGGGTACTAGGGTTAATATCAGATATATAACATGAAAATTAATGTGTTAAATTTAGATGTATCATATGTTGAATTTATAAAGCTGAGATACACTATTATTGGAAAGCAAAACTATGATAGATATATAAATGATATAAAATGAAGTAATTAGTTATTTCTAATGATAGTAAAGTACTAGATATGGTGCAAGTAGAAAGAAGATAGGAGTTTTGGATTAATTATCAAATTCTAGATCTGGTGCCTTTGGTTCTCTAGATAGTTGTGTCAACCTAGGAAAGTTATGTTTATGTTATTGTCTAATATTCATGCTAGTGTCCTATAAAAAATACTCATTGAAACATGATGTGACCACCTGGATGCTTCTAGGTTTGGCTTAACCTTCACTCTAGTGTATTTAGATCTTGTTCATGGACTGTCACTCTTGGTGAAATGGCAAAACCATAGCTTTCCATATTTAATGTGACCTTGGGGAAAAATGGGTTAGTGGGCACATCGTGTTGAGCTGAACCACAATGACCTCACTATCAAAGGATGTTACCTACATATAAAATACTCCATAAGAGGGCCTTAGACTCATGTGGTTCTCCCCTACATGTTGACTTATATGTGAATCATGCAATGTGTAAATCAAGTAAAATAATGACGTAGTTTATAACTTGAAAAATATGAACTTATGACTACTTCTTTAGTAATTTAGACCTATTGATAGGCTATTCCTTTGACTGATATTAAAATAGGGTAGAATAAGAAATATTTTAGTAACTTGAGTGTTTCTTGAATGATCTTTTATTTTGATTGATAGGTGAGGAATGAATGAGGGTTAATATTATATTTATACCAATCCTATTAGGAGATAACTCACATTAAATCACTTTGGCCAACCATTATAATATGTTTTATTTGCAAATTGGATAGCTTTAGGGAACTAGACACTTACATCTAGATAGAATAGTAACATCAACACTATTATCTAGCCTAAATGTTAGTGTCAAAGGATAAGGAGAGTAATCATAAGATCAAAACTTACATAGGTGCAAGATAAGTACATTTTAAGCATTATAGGCAAGATGGGATGTTTGTGTCATAAATATTAGGCTAGTCAGACTATGATATAGGTGAAGGGGAATAAGATAGTAAAGATGCAAGGCTTTTGGAAGTAAGGCATGTGTAAAAATTATTGTCTATAGATCTTACACCCTAGAAGAGGGCTATTTAGGCCTCTTCCATATTTGGGAAACATTGGGACATTTACAAGGCTATGGGTGTGTCTATAAGTGGAGATAAACCTCTAGGTTGAAAGGCTTGTTCCTTGTATTAGATTTTTATGCAATAAAATTATTGAACTAGCTTATATGAATGAAAAGAGTTAGAAGTTTGAATAAATGAAAAACCTAGTCTAAAATGGTGATACACTAAGAATTAATATCCACATGTATGTCCTATTCTTATGCACATTGAAACAAAATATAGTCTATACCTCAAGCTCTAGAAGATTCCAACATAAGTATTTCAATGTAGAGATAAAATGAATGAGATCACACAAGGTAAGTAACTGGAAAGACAACTTGTATAGTCTAGAAAAGGGTTACACATATGTAAAATATCATGAATTAAGAATACATTCTACATGACCTATTGGATCAAATATTTTCTCAAAATCATGAAGGATAGAGAATAGAATGATAAAACATCACTTGTTGTCACTCTGTGTCTCTTGCATGCCTAGGAAAATGTCCAAAACATAGAAAAAAAATAAACTTATGCTTCTTTTCTCAAAGGAAATAAAATGGAAAAACATTCTAGTGTGGCTTCATCATACTATCTGGGGATTATTAAACAAGAGCCCAAGGGTCCTATTTATTATGAAAGGAGAGAAGAGAGAGATATTGGGCACCAAAATAAAATCCTCCAAAATAGTTTTCCATTGCCATCCTAGTGAAATTGATTCTAGATGCTCTCTCATTTAGTTATAGTTTGTCATTTTCTTTGATTCACCCTCTTTAAATGACTAGGATTACTACAAAACCATTGGTGAGATGACCCTCCATAATAAATGGATTAGACATTATTGTGAACCTTAGGTTCTTCCTAAAATCTTTCATGTTTTAAACTATAGACCCATTCAAGTTTTTTGAATGGATTTACTTATAAAACCTATAATTCAAGCATGTTAGGAAACTTGATTTGCACTATCAAGGCTACTTGCTCTTTTGGGTTTTTTGATTACTTCTACTTATAAAATTTCATAATAAAATATCTTTTCAAAACACAATTTTTATTTTCTTAAGACACTTTCAATTTTTCTAAGTCCTTTTACTCCTTTATTTCTTCTTTAGTTTCTTTAAGGCTTCTTACTTATAAAATTTATAATTCAAGCCTTTGACAAACCTTGATTTATACTATAGAGTCATTCATTTTTTCCAAGTGACTTAACTTCTTGATTGAAGACTTTGGGCATGAACTTGGTATCTTGTGACATGTCACCAATTTGTACCCTAGTGTCTAGTTCTTTATATTAAACTTGATGTCCTATAACACATCACCAATGTGAACCAACTGGCTAGTTGGCCACCCTAAATTTGACATCCTATGGTACATCATGTCTTTGAACCCCAATGATTAGTTGGCTGCATCAAAATTGACTTTCTATAACACATCATGGGAATATATTTGATTCAAGCTTATTTTTTTGGGAAATTTTCCCAAATTAATTCCCTCAGATAATTTGTCTAAAGGAATTCCTTTAGGAATTTTGGATTTTGGGCAATGACTAGTTTCCTTCAGGAACTTTTCTCGAAGGACACTTGGAAAAGTGTCCTTCAAAAAAGTTTCAAAGGACACCTAGGTAGGGAAACAAGATCCCTTCAAAAAAATTTGAAGGGCATTTCCAAAACAAATGACCCTCAAATTCTTTTTGAAGGGCAAGCTTTGGATCAAGTTCCCTTTAGGAAAAAATCTCGAAGGGTAACCTTGGAGAAAATGGTCAAAAGTGACCCTTCAATAAAAATACTAAAAGGCACTTGGAAAAAAATTCCCTTAAGATAACCAAGGCAAAAGTGCCCTTCAAAAAAATTTGAAGGGACACTTGGGAAAAAAGTGTCCTTCAGAATTTTTTTGAAGGGTCACTTGGATGAAAAGTGCCCTTTAGGATTTTTCTCAAAGGGTCACTTGGATGAAGAAATGAGGTGAAGTGCCCTTAAATTTTTTTTGAAGGGTCACATGGAAAAAAATTGCCCTTCAATAAAATATAAAGGGTCACATGGGCAAAAAAAGGCAAGGAAAAGTGGTTCAAAAAATTCTAAAGGGAACTTCGAAGGGAAGTGGCCCTTCAGAACTTTTCTGAAGGGCACTTCAGGGAAAAACAAAATGAGAAAGGCTAAGATAAAATATCAAAGGAAAATAACATCCTAAAGGAAAAAAACAAAGGGTAAAGGCAAAGAACAAGGGGGAAGAGACTAAAATAGGAGAGGCTGAAGGGTAAAGATAAATAATAAAGAAAGTAACCAAACATAGAAAACAAGTAAGGAAGAAACAAAAAGAGCCAAAGCGAAAACACAAACTAGTCATGCAAAAAATGGTCAACATTCTAGTGATTTCTAGGGGAGAGATGTATGCTATGTCATATGACCAGTCACCTAAATCCTTCCATTGGGCATGGAGTCATGCAAGGCAAACAATAGTTAAAATAATAAGCCATGGCCAAACACACAAGATAGAGAGACACACACACAACCAACAAAGGAAAGAAAACACCTAAAAGGGAAACACTTTTGCTCTAAAGAACTTAGGGAAAATAACACAAACAAAGGAAACACACCAAAATTAGTTATATACAAGACATGGCCAGCAAGGGTAAAAAACAACACTTTAAATGGATCCCATTTACCGGAATAGGCATATCTTCTCCATCCATTTTGGATAGTTGAAAGTAGTTTCTTTTCTTTCACTTAATGATGATGTAAGGAGCAATCCAAAAAGTATTAAAATTTGTATGCTTGCCTGGTTTTTCTCTATCTTCATCTTATTTCAAGACCAAGTCACCTTCTTTGAACACTCTTTCCATTGCCTTTTTGTTAAAGGATTTCTTCATGAGAACTTGATGGTGTTCTAAAGATTTGTGTGCATCATCTCTTGCCTCTTGTGTCTGCATTAATTCTATCAATCTAACCTCCATGGGAGTGTTTTCAAGTAATTTTAGTTATTTTGTAAGTTCTAAGGTAGGGATCTCTTATGATATGGAAAACCTAGCTTCTCTCCCATAGACAAGTACAAAGGGAGAATTAAAAATTGACTTATTTGGAGTGATTCTATCTACCCATAAGGTTGTCTTTAGCTTGTTATGCCATGCTCTTTAACTAGTTTCTATTGTCTTCTTGATGATCTTGATGAGGTTTTTATTGGTAGACTCAACCAATCCATTACCTTGAGGGTAGTAGTTAGATGAGGTACTCAAATGAACTCCACTCTTTGCTACCCAATCAAAAGTTTTAACACTTATGAAGGTAAGTGCATTATCCAAGATTATGACATGAAGAACCATAAACCTTATTACAATGTTGTCATAGAATTCTAAGATAGCATTTTCATTTTCCTCCTTAAATGCAATAGCCTCTACCCACCTTATGAAGTAGTCTATAGTAGTTAATATCCATTTGTGTCCAGCACTTGATGGAGGGTTGATCATGTCAATGAAGTCAAGGCCCCATTGCATAATGGGCTGGTCCACTTGAATAGGATTAAATGGAAGAGATGAAATATTTTGTTTATCAACAAAGATAGAACATTGAGGACAAACCTTAGCTAAATGATAACATTCCTTAAAAATACTAGGCCAATAGTAACTAACTCTCTTTATTTTTATAGCTATTTTTATAGGAGAGAAGTGACCACCATTTGCACCATTATGGAGCTTTTCTAGCAATATATCAAATTGGTCATTGTTAATGTATCTTAGCAACACATTATTCACATCTTTCTTAAAGAGAATGCCATCCAAAAAATAATAAAGAATAACTTGCATACTAAAATAGATTTTTTTAGATTTTTTCAAGCCATTGGGACACTCACCATTTTGAAGAAAACCAATGATGTCTTGTGTCCATCTTTTATTTTACATTTGAATAACTAGCTAGTCTTGAAATTGAATTACTAATGCTTGGTCTTTCAGATCTTGAAATTCATATGCTAAGTGCTCACACAAACCTCTCCCTCTTATAAATCTTGTTACCTTGACAACAATGTCATATTTCATCACTTTCATGATCCATCTAGCTCTCTTCTCATTAAGATCCTTGCTTAAGAGAAAATCCTTGTTGCTAGGATGGGAAACCATGACATGGATCTTGTTATTAGAAACCATATGCATAAATTTTTTCAATTCTCTGATAATGGTTAAATCTTATTTCTCAACAAAATACTATCTCATTTCATAGTCCTTTAAGCCTTGGATGAAGAAAGCAATTAGCTACTCAACATCTTCATCATTCTTTTGTATAAGCATAACTGAAATGTGTCAAGGTTAGAAAAAGTATAAAGAATGAAATATTTAGAAAAATTAAAATTTAAGAGAGTGGGAGATGTTGTAATTGCTTTCTTTATTTCCTCAAAGCTGCCTTTACCTTCCTTTGTCCAAGTAAAAACTTGGTTATTTTTTAGCATGGTTGTGATAGGCTTTACCGCAGTTGTAAAGTTTTGGATAAACCTCCTTACAAAGTTTATTTTTCCCAAGAAACTTTGTAGCCTTTCTTGTGTTGAGGAAAAGACAAATATAGAATAGATTTAATCCTTTTGAGGTCAATAAATAAGCTTTCTTTTGAAACAACATGACCCAAAAGCTTACCTTCATGGACATTGAAGATGCACTTCTTTGGATTGAGGGATATGTCATACTATCTACATTTCTCAAAAAATTGCCTTAGATGTCCCATATTATCATTATAATTATTTTTAAAAATGGTTATATCATCAAGGTAAACAAGCAAAAACCTATTGATCAAACCTTTGAAAACCATGTCCATTGGCCTTTGAAATGTAACTTCAGCATTGGATAAACCAAATGGAATCTTCTTATAGGAAAAGGTCCCCCAATTGGTGGTGAAGGATATATTGAATTGATCCTCTTAATTTACAAATATTTTATTATAACCTGAATAACCATCAAGAAGTGAGAAATGTTGAGAACCTAAAATAACCTGTAGAATTTGTTCCATGGAAGGGAGTGGATAATTATCCTTGAGATACACTTTATTTAGATCACAAAAATCCATAAAAATTTTGATTTATCCATTCTTATTTTGAACTGGCACAAGGTTGGCTACCTAATTTAAGTGCTTGATAGGAAAGATAATACTAGACTCAATCAATTTGGTCAGCTCTTTCTTCATGAGTTCTTCTACTTTTAGGTTGATAGGTCTTTTCTTTTATCTTACCAATTTAGCTCCATGATCAAAATCAATGGTGTGATGAGCTAGAATTAGATCAAATACTTTCAATTCCTTTTACTCCTAGGAAAAGATGTCATGAAACTCTTTGCATAATGTAAGAAAAGCTTGTCTTTCTAATTGAGAACAAACCTTGCAAATCTTCAAAAGTTTGTCCTTGAAAATCAGAACTCTCTCATAGTTATCTTATTTTGTTGACATGCTCATTATTTGGTTATTATTTTGATCATCCTCATTTAAGACACTCTCCAAGGTAATAATCCTCTTGGGTATTTTATTTGTCTTCAATTGTATAATTTGCTCTTCATAATGATCATGCAACTTTTTTTTATTTCTTTAAGAGAAGCCTACCTCATTTTATAAGAAGTGTGCAATGTGTTCATCACTTTTTAAAAAATTCCATGAAACTTCATTATCTAGAATGGAATGTCTCAAAATGATCTTGATATGATATTTATCCCTCTCTTTTTCAATATTGGCAACTGAGTCAAAACATGCTCCTATTTCAGCCAATCTATTAGCATGCTTGTTTAAGTCTCTTGGTATGGGCTGGATGTTGAAGGTATCAAAATCTTCGAGTAGATCCCATACCCTATGATTGTAGGACTTGAGAAAGGGGTTATTTTATATATCTTGACTTATTACTTGATGAATTACCAGATCACTATCCCCATAGACTTTCAAAAGCTTGATTCCTCTCTTCTTTACCCATTAGAGACCATGAACTAGGCCTTCATATTTTGCCACGTTGCAAGTGCAGCTGAAGTGAAACCTATAAGAAGAGTATTGATGATTATTTTATGGAGAAACCAACATTATTCCAGCTCATGTTCTTACTTTTCTCCTTGAACCATCAAATAACATTTCTCACATGCCATCAAGCTCATGATCTTCATTAGTGAGTGAAAGAATTAGGATGTTCTCCTCATGCATGCAGTAAACTCCCAAATTAGTTTCCTCAATAAAATTATAAGGATAAATAACATGTGTTTTAGTGTTATACTTGTCAAGATATATGTCATAAATACCTTCAAGAGGAGAATATGTTTCACCATCTATGTCTGTTTCTTCCTCTTTACTGATTAGACAATTTTGATTTGTCATTGTCTCCGAGAATGGCTCAATGTGGAGCCTTCCTAAGGGTTGAGTCCTTATGGTTACCTTGGTTCCATACCTTGTCTTGAATGATATAAATCACCAATCAGTAGAAATTTATCCTCTTATCTTGGTTGTAATGTCCCTTAACAAGCATATATCAAAGTGTGTTAGAAGGTCCACCAAAACAATATCTTGCATGATAGGAAAGCTTGGGAAGCCAAGTAAAAACACTTTTATACCTTTGACCAATCCTAACATCTTGGTTGGAGTTCCATCCAATTATCACATGCCTTTCCTATGTGGCTCATAGTTCAAACCTAGCTTATCAACCACTACTTTAGGCATAACACTAGTGCTTTCTCCATTATCCACAATACAATTATGGACCAGCTTATCTCCCAAAATGAGTATGAGGTAGAAAGGTGGAGGATTTTAAGCTTTATTAGAAGGATATAAAAGATGATTTTGAGAATTTTTGAGATCCACACTATGATTCTTTTAATATTGAGGAAACACATACATGCTTGCTAACTACTCTTGTAAAAGTTCCTTTTGACCAGGTATATGTAGAACCTCCCAAATGGATATGCTTGTCTTAGTTATCTTTAATGATTCCATAATATTTAGAGATGGAGAATTTAATTTCTCTTGCATTTTTTATGGTAATGAAAGAGTTTTATCATGTTGTGTTATAATCTTGGCAGCTGTATTTACATTTTAATTTTGTTGAGGAACATGGCTTGTAGAAAGTACAACATTTTAATTAGATCTTTGTGGCCCTGAAGATGGATCACTTGGAGCTATTCATGGCTCCTAGCCTTCTCCCAATGCTCTCTTATTGGCCCTTGTATTAGCTACAATTTACATGCCTTAAGTCAACACAAAATAATTTTTTACTTGAAAATTCATCATTCCCACACTTGGGTTGTTGCCTTCTCAATGACTATCCCTTTGGCTGGGACATGCTTCTTTTGCTATCATGTAAGGAGTAGCTTCCTCTTATATATTCAAAGTGTAGCTAATTCCTCCATCATCATGTGTAAACTGACCTTGAGGCTACCCCCATTAGTCCACATGATCTTCTCCTTGCACTAGATTTGTATCAACTAGAACAATAACCTTTACAAGAGGAGTAGAATTTGGATTATATGCATTAGGATACATGTTATAACCTTGTTGATTTTTTTCTCTCCCTTGATACTTGTATTTGGATGGATCTTTATATCCTTGTTGAGGATAGTATTATCCATTAAGAGGAGCACTTGCTTGATATTGAGCTTACTTGAGCTAAGCTCTAAATGATTTGATTTATTCATCCTTATCCATAATGTTATCCACCTTCTTGGGAAATGTTCTTGGCTTCACATTGGCATTAGTAAATTGTGACATGTTTTGAACTTCAACCAAATTCTGGTATAGCAAAGGCATCAAAACTCTTACAATAAGTATTCTAGCTTGAATTAATCTATTCTCAACATTAACTGCTAGCTCATATACAACTAGAAGAGTGAATCCTCCCATTGACTGCAACATAATAGTAACATTAGTACCAATCCCTTTGAGGTATGTTGTGAAAAAAATCTAGGAGGAGGTCTCATCAATGGTAGTAGCCTATACCATGTTATTTTAAATCTCTCATTGAAATCTCACATGGATTCATTTGGACCTATTCTTATTACATTCAGTTGATGTATTAGGTAAGCATGATCACTCTTATTTTCAAATCTTATCACCAATAAGTATCCAAAGCCATTCCAACTTGTAATGCAACCCCCTCCAATGTTTTATACCAATAAAGTTCTTTGTCTTTTAAAGACATAACAAGCAACCTAATTTCTACGTTGGCCCTAGTAGCATTATGGAAATTACATAAATTAGAGATGTCTCTAATATGTTCAGATGGGGTAATAGGACCCTCCCCATTGAAACTAGGAAGATTTTTAGTAGAATTCAAAGGGATGGGGTCATATTCAAGAAGCTCTATTAGGTTTTGGGTATTAAAATAATGGAAGGGTTGACATCTATCTATCTCTCCTCTTTCCCCCAGTTCTCTTCTTTCCCTTTGATCTTCTATTTCTTCCTCTTCTTCAACTTCTTCCTCTCCTTAAACTTCTTTAAGCTCTTCCTCTTCTTCCCCAAAACCTTCTTTCAAAGGATTTAATAGGGATAAGAGTGGTTTAGGGTATTTTTATTTAGGAATAGCTTTAGATAAAGGGGCTTGGTTAAAAAATATTGAGGACCATGTAGGATAATACGTAAAACTTGGTCTAAAACTAGGGGTTCACACCCTTTTGGAGTCACTAAATGCTGGGTTATGGGTATTTATAAAACTTTAGGCTTATCAAAACCATCATTCACCTTGACATATTAATAATACTTGGTCCCACCAGGTGTGCCAAAACTATTATATCCAAGTCTTGTACCCTAGAAGAGGGTTTTTTAGGCCTCCTCTAGATTTGGGAAATGTTGGGACATTTCTAGGAATATGTGTGTGATTATAAGTGAAAATGAACCTTTAAGTTGAAAGGGATAATTCCATATATTAAATTTTTGTGTAATAAAATTATTGAACTAGCTTGTTAAATGAAAAGAGTCAGAATTTTGCATAAATGAAAAGCCTAGTCTAAAATGGTGATAAACCAAGAATTAGTATCCAGATGTATGCCCTATACTTATGCACAATACAACAAAATATAGTCTATACCTCAATCTCTAGAAGATTCCAACATAAGCATTTCAATGTAGAGATAAAATGAATGAGATCACATAAGGTAAGTAATTGGAAATACATGTATAGTCCAAAAAAGGGTTACACATATGAAAAATCTCATACAATTAGAACACACTCTACATGACTTATTGGATCAACTCTTTTCTCAAAATAATGGACATATAAAAAAAGGATAAAACATCACTTTCTATCACTCTGTGTCTCTTGCATGCCTAGGAAAATGTCCAAAACTTAGAAATAAAATAGACTTATGTTTCTTTTCTCAAAGGCAAGAAAATGGCAAAACATTCTAGCAGGAATTCATCGTATTATCTATGGATGATAAAACAAGATCCAAAGGGTCCTATTTATAAAAAAATAGGGAGAGAAGAGAGAGCTCTTGGGTGCAAAAATAGAAGCTTCCAAAATGGTTTGTCATTACCATCCTAGTGAAACTGATTCCAATTGTTCTCTCATTCAGTTGGAGTTTATCCTTCTCTATGATTCACCCTCTTGAAATGACCAGGATCAATGCAAAACCAATGGTGAGATGATGCTCCATAAAAAATGTCTAAAATCACTACTGTGAACCTTAGATTCTTCTTGAAACCTTCCATGTTTTGCACTATAGACCCATTTAGGTTTTTTTAATAGATTTACATATAAAACTTATAAGTCAAATATGTTGGGAAACCCAATTTGCACTATCAAGGCTGCTTGCTCTTTCAAGTTTTTTGATTACTTCTACTTATTAAATTTTATAATCAAATCTCTTTTAAAAACCTAATTTTTCTTTGCTTAAGATCCTTTTAGGTTTTCTAAGTCCTACTCCTTGATTACTCCTTTGGGTTCTTTAAGGCTCCTTACTTATAAAAGTTATAAGTCAAGCCTTTAACAAATCTTGATTTGCATTATAGATTCATTCAGGTTTTCTAAGTGACTTCACTTCTTACTTCAAGACTTTGGGCATGAACTTGAGATCTTTCAACATGTCACTAAGTTGTACCCCAATATCTAGTTCCTTACATTAAACTTGACATCCTGTGGCACATCACCAATGTGAACCCAATGGCTAATTGGCCACCCTAAATTTGACATCCTATGGCATGTCATGCCTTTAAACCCCAATAGTTAGTTGGCTGAATCAAAATTGACATTCTAATACACATCATGGTAATTCATTTGGGTTTGGTTTATTGTTTTAGGCAATTTCCTTGAAGTAATTCCTTCAAGAATTTTTGATTCTAGGCAATGGCTAGATTCCTTTAGGAACTTTTCCTGAAGGACACTTGGGAAAGGGTACTTCAAAAAAGTTTTGAAGGACACTTGGGTAGGAGCAAAAGGTCCCTTAAAATAAATTTGAAGGCAATTTCCAAAGGAAATGGCCCTTTAGAACTTTTTTGAAGGGCACACTATGGACAAAGGGCCTTTCAGGAAAAATTCCTGGAGGGTAACCTTAGAGAAAATGGTCAAAAGTGACCCTTTAGGAAAAATATTGAAGGGAACTTGTACAAAATTCCCTTTAGATAAAATCCAATGTGGAATTTGAGAAAAACCAAGGCAAAAAGGCCCTTCAAAAAAAATTTAAGGGACACTTGGGCAAAAATTGCCCTTCAGAATTTTTTCAAAGGATCACTTGGATAAAAAGTGTCCTTCAAGATTTTTCTTGAAGGGCCACTTGGAGGAAGAAATGAGGTGAATTACCCTTCAAATTTTTTTCAAAGGGTCACTTAGACAAAACATTCCCTTTAGAAAACTCTGAAGGGTCACATGGTCAAAAAGAAGGCAAGGAAAAGTGCCTTCAAAAATTTTGAAGGGCACTTTGAAGGGAAGTGTCCCTTTGAAACTTTTCCAAAGGAAAATTCAAGGTAAAACAAAATGAAAAAGGCTAAGACAAAATATTGAAGGAAAATAACATCTTGAAGGGAAAAAAAATTGTAAAGGCAAAGATCAATGGGGAAGAGCCTAAACTAGGAGAGGCTGAAGGGAAAAGACAAACAACAAAGTAAGTGACAAAACACAAAAAATGAGAAAGGGAGAAATGAAAAGAGCCAAAGGGAAAACACAAACTAGTCATGCAAAAAATGCTCAACATAACTAATAGGAACAACTAGGGTCATGACTTTTATAAGTGTACAAGTCTCAAGACTAAGGTGCTACATAATCACAAAATATCATCTACAATTCCATCATGTGGTTTAGTTATAGTTTTTATGTTTCTTGTATCTGACTATGTATGGAATAAATTATTTTGAGATCCCTTAAGTAATTTAGCATGAACCAAGCCACATTAGACATGACATATAAGAAACTTTAAAAGTATATATTAGTTATTTTATATAATCTTAACTTTAAACAATTTGATCTTAACCTGTGTAACTTATTTACCACTTGGTGTTTTTTTTCATATCAAATGGACTCACATTGAAGTTTGCATGTCTTAGGAAATTAGAAAAGTTTTAATTATAAACAATATTATCAATCCCAAGAATTAGGTAAAGCTTTGTGTAAAAATCATAATTATTAGAAAATAGACTTTTTTCATAAAAGAAGAGCAAATAAATTTAATGGAGATAATCATTAAGGTTTTGATTTGTTCCTATAACTACACATGGCTTTGTTGGGTGGAAGTAAAGGAAATTTAAGTGGTAGAATTGAAATCACACACATGTAGTAAAAATGTCTATGTTTCATGAAAATATGGAGTTAATTTCAAAAAATAATTAGGCATGCCAAGACAAGATCTAAAGATATATTTTAGATATAATGGAGATGAAAAAGAATTTTCTAGGGGGATTTCACAATAGTGGAAAATAAAGGAGAAGGGGGGTTCACTAGGGTATGGCATCAATGAGTTTTTTAGTTTTGTCCACATTTATCTAGGTAAGTTGACCTTCATAAAATAGATGAGTTTTCTTTATGAAAATAAGGAATCTAATTTTACTTTGTGGGTTTGCATCTATATGCTTTGGGTTAACTATTGTTGGTTTAACTTGCATAATATGATAAGAAATTTGTAGGGTCTTATGTATGATTGATTTAAAATTATAGTATCCCACATAGATCTATGGATAAATACTCAAATCTCCCTAATAGGAAGGAATCTTCTCCATATTGTGAATGTCATTGACTTATAATAGCAAATGATTTCTAAATCCTTGGCTAGATTATTGACATTAGATAAGGTTTTTGTCATTAAACTAAACCTCACCCATATGGACTTGGGAGTGAGAGTATACTCTCCCCCACAGTCCCATATTTGTGAGTATACCATAGTGTTTAAGATTAAAACGTAGTAGCTAGGTCATTTTTTTGACAAATATTTTTATGGCTATTGTGAGTAATCTAGATGGGATAAGTAAAACATATACTTATCATTACATCCATAAAATCACTAGTTAATATTTATGTTATGTTGACAAATGAACGAGTTACTGAAGGAATAATAAATACATTTGGCTATGGATTTATTCACAAATATTTTATAAATTATAGAAAATTATTATGGATTTATTGAGTGAGATAATTACAAATTGGCATCATATTTTAATTACATAAACTTAGAATAATGATATAAATTATACTTGGTTGTGTAAAGTGACTGTATAACACATTTTTGGGATATGCATGATGTTTGTTCACTAAACTATAGAGTTGCAGGTAAAATTTCAACTATAGGGGATGTTTGTATAATAATATATTTGGTTTTAAGTGATTTTTATATAATACTCTACAAGGTTGTATATGAAATTTATATAAAACCATATGAAACTATGGGTAATATTATATAAAATAATATTTATGGATGTAGGATATTTATGTACAATATTGTACATTATTATAGATTAGTTTATTAAATGAGTTTGTAATAAAATATATAAGAACATAATTTAGTTTTGGTTATTTAACAAATATTTAAGATTTAGGCTTTTTATGTAGTTAGGACTGCCATAGAAATGTATAGTGGAAAGATATTACAATATTGAGTATGGTTTATAATGGGTTGTAACATTTTTTTGAGTGGATGAAATGTGATTGTAATTTATTATTAGAAATATTAAATCCTTATAAACATGTGTATGAGAAACAAGTTTCACACACATGCTTATAAGGAAAGTAATGTATCCAAAAATGAATTATATTTCTCTCTTTAATATATTTTATTGCCACCTAGATTTATCATAGGAGTTAAGTTTGTATGGGTAATAAGAAGGGTTGTACTAAGAACCAAAACTTAATCAATCTATGGTGGATAAATATTAGAATTAATTCCTAGATGGGAACTGTTATAGCTTATTGAACTATATAAAATATGAATATATGCATAGTTATGTAATAGTTGGATAATGTTTTTGTCTTACAAAATGGAGGTTATTTTATTAAAAACTAACTTTCATAAAATTAAGTGGATGATTGAAATGAATTAAAATAAAATATCAAAGAATTAGTTAAAAATTTGGAGGTGTCTTATGGTACTCTTGAATGAAAGGATGATGTATTTAATATTATGGCATATCTTCTATGACAGTTGATCAGAAACCTTCATTTTTGTTAGACCAATGTCATTAAATCAATTCTATTTTATTTTTATCATTATTGATATGTGATTTATTGGTTTGAGTCAAGCTATTATCAGACTTTATGCTTGTTAAGGGATAATGGGTGTTAGTCATGTGGCATATTATAAACAATCATTATATACACATAAAATTTTTAAACTTTATCATTTACTTATGATTTTTCTCTTGAAACAACCTATCTAGTTTCAATATCCTTGAGAGTACACCTTAAAAAGTGTATTAGGAAATGGGTGGGAAGAATGATGGTAATTGATGAGAGACACTTTTTATTATCTATCATTCATACATCCATTACAAATTTCCTATATTTGATCCCCTAAGCTATCTCCTTACATATTAAATATTTTAACTAATCAAGAACTATATTTTCCTACTATGTCAACCCAAATCAATGTAATTTTAACTATTATCCATACCATCCTAACTACATCAGTTAGATTGATGCAGTCTCAAATGTTGTAGTGCACGATTCAAAACATGCCTAACCTATCTAACATAGTTTGAGGTTAGATAAACCACTTTGGAATAAATGGAACTAGATGATAGTGTCGACTAAATATATGGGATGGATCAGGGTCTTTCATCACTATAATTACATGTTTACATTTCAATCCAAAGGATAAGAACATTCATTTTTAATTTATATTATCCTCACTTCTTCCCTAAGTCTATGTCTAGAGGAGTGATTTATTAGATCTTATCTTGGAGGGAAAACTTTGTCTTTTAGAATCTTTGATGAAATATGAGGATTATTTTTAGCTTAGAGCTTGATTCAACCACAATAATATTTTTATAAGAAACATTGTCTAGGGGGATATTGAGGATTGATAGGTATTGTTTAAGGTAAGTATATTTTAATCCTATCTCTTTCATATTGATAGATAGAAGTTACATAATTACTTGGATAATTAATGTATATCTCCTTGTTTGAATTATTTTTGCACTTAAACTTAGTGTGTCTATAGGATGGTTCAAACTTTCTATTTATTCATATTAGGTAGCCTATCTCCTAATTTTCCTACCATGGTTCCTTACCCATTTAAATCTATTTATAAGCATTCCCATTACTTATATTGTCTAATTATAATATTTTATTACTTTATAAATAAAGACAGTTATATTTATTACATTGTGTTGAATGTGTAGAGGCTTTGGAACTCTTTCTATAGACATTGTGTTTTACATGATCCCCTTTCTAGGTTTATAATATCCATTGGTCATATCCTAATTACATTAAATATTAATGGTATATACTTGATTTAACTTCTTTGAGTACATATCTTTAGATAAGATTTATGTAGGATAATCCTAGCTCATTGCATACATTCTAGTGAACCTAAGATAAAACTAACCACTAATTTCACATCTATAATAAACTACATCAAAAAGCTCAAACTAGTTATATTTAATTTTCCTATCAATGAGATATATCAAATAGTTTGATACAACTCAAACACAATATTTACATACATAAAAGAAATATTGAACACTGCAACATAGTTTTATTTCTATGTATTGCACAATAAATTTTTTCAACCAATGTGAATTAGTTTTATTTCTATATCTAAATTTTATCTTCTCCAACCAACTATATTGACCTATTTGATTTAGCTATGTTTAGAATATATATATAAAAAATATATCAAATGAGCTGAAATAGTTTTTCTCTGATTCTACCTTTTCAATCAACTATATTAATCTACCCAACATAGTTATTTATTCTCATTTTTCTTAATATTTACATTTATATCCATTCAAATAGATTGATCTGTCCAATTTAGTTATATATTTACATTTTTACTTATTTATAAAATTATTTAAATTCAACTTCATTGATATTTCTAATTTTATTATATATTTAAATTTTTACTTCTATCTAAAATTATTTATAGTCAACTACATTGATCTGAGTAATTTAGTTCTCTAGTACATTCCTTTTTCAATAAACTCGATCTACCTGCTTGACTTAGTTCTATAATTTTAATTTTTTTAATCAATTGATTCAACCTATTTGATCTAGTCATAGATATATATTTTTGTAATTTTGATTTAAACTAACCATATCAATCTACTTGATATAATTTTATACTATGTGAACAACTGCATTAGTTAGCATAGATAAAATTTTATTTGTTTTATTTTTTCAATCATAAGCAAGGTAAATTTAATCTTATTTTAAAAATATAATCACACATTTATTTTCAAGTTGACTTCCTATTTGTTTCAATTTAATAAATGCTTAAAATTATTTTTTGACATTTATTTTTAAAATTTATTTTCTATTTATTTGGCTTTCCCTAGAAATTATGTTTTAGTCATTTTCACACCACTTAACTACTATTGTGAAGGGATAAAGGTGTTATATTTACAACCATTGTATATTTTGATCGACATTGTGGCATGAGGGGCCAAACCCAATACTTAGTTCCAAACTAAACATAGATGTTAGTTTCAATGTATCTCATGATATTTCAAAAATGCCTAAAATTCACTTTTTATTGAACTTTAAGAATCTATCCATCCATCTCATTATTTATTACACCAACTAATAGTTATAAATAGGAATAAACTCTCAACTTACCCTTGATATAAGGTTTAGTGATATATGGGCATGGTAATTCCTCCATATTCAATGATATAAAACATTAGACTGACACTATCCAATGAACAAGCTAAAATCTATGAGATCCTAAAAATTAATAAAATACTTTAGTACATCTAGTTGATCTTATTTTCAAAAAAAATATGTAGACAAAATAATTATATTACAATTTATTTCTTGTTATTATACTTTATATTTTAGAATGCATCAGCCAATGTCAATATAGTTTTATGATATACAATGTAAGTACATTGGCTAATGTCAATATATTTACCTATGTTTATATATTGCATTGACTAGATTGATATATTCTCATGTGTTTACATCCCTTATTATATTAAATAACATGACATAGTCTCTTTTCCTATATCTTATCCTACTTCCTATGTAGCTATTTTGAAGATTTTGATACAATTCAGTTACAAACTATTTTTAATGACCAGTATCATGTATATTGCATCAACTATCACATCATAATTGGACCCCATTTTTACCTTTATGATAGTATCAAACTGCTTAATACACTTAGTTTACCTATCCATTATTTGCATCACCTTTATAATTATATGGTATCAATCTATCTAATACTATTTTATCTTGAGTATATTTTTCTTAGCTACATCATCCAAATCAATATCATTTATTTGTGGTAATCTATCCTTATTCTATCAAAATTTCACATCTAGTCAACATCATGAGGACACCTATTAATGTTTTTACTGATATACAAAGCTCACTAAAATTTTACACAGGTCATTCTTTTCTAACCACCTTGCACACCATTAAATATAAATCCTCATGGTGAAAGCATCCTCAAAATACATCTAGATCCATTTCATGTAACATGGTTGAAATAATTTAAAATGATGATCTAGATGGTTCTATCACCTTTAGAAACCTTGATGATAATACCATTAACATTCCTAATCATAATGGTACTTTAGTTAAGATTCCTTACTATATAATTAAATAAATTAATATTAATCTAGGGAATTCCCCTCCCAATAACAACATTGGTAATCTTCCTCCAAATACTAGGAAATCCTCCTCCCAATCCTTCTGATCAAAACCCACCTATCGATACAACTCAACTCCTTGTACAAATAGCTCAACAAATGAATGTCATGCTAATAATTAATAATTCTCAAATATTCCATTTAAAAAATCACATCTTGAAAATGGTTAGCCAAACTCCAATTATCATGTCTCAAAAAAATAAAAAAATTATCCTCCTAGTAGAGATGCCAATGGGAATATCATCCCTCAATATCCTATGCATAATAAAATGTTACAACATCTTGAAAATGAAATTTTAACACCCTTCATTGTGTCTTAAACATTGAAAATATTTCTCTAAATATCACATATGATGGGACTAAATATTATTATATTTCCCTTCAATATTTTGGTAATCTCTATAATGAATGGGTCCAAACTAATACATTTTACACTGATAAACTCTTTGTCAAAACCTTCATGAGAGATTCAATAGAATGATATAACCAACTCCCTAGGCATTCTATTTTACAATTATAGGATTTAGTCGATGCTTTAGTCAAATAATTTCAACATAATGATCTTAAAAATATCCTTATCCATTTCATCAATGATAATAAACTTCCTAATGAATATTCTCACACCTTTATTAAATGATGGGAGAATTTAGCACATAAATCAGATCATAGCATGAGTGATTATAAGATTTTCAATATTTTCATTACTTTTCTTAAACCCTATCTTCAATACAAGGTTGGGATATCTTCTCCCAAAACCTTCAAATAAGCCTTTGATCAACAAAAAAGACAAGGTTTGCTTATGACTCGGTTTAAACCTTATAATCTGTTCAAGGAATATTCCAAACCTCTACTAATGTAATATCCACTACCAAATCACAACTAAAACCTAAAATTTGGGCCACCAATCTAGATCCTCAACTTCCCTACCACATTCCCTTTAGTGTGTCAAAAATGAGGAATTTATTATCTCCTCAAAACCTTTCATTTATACCACTATTTCTCATCCATCATGGTATGATCCTGCCAAATTTTTTTGGTTTCATGCTAACATTTGCCATCCTCATGAGACATGTTGTGCTCTTAGAAAATTTGTTGTTAACATCATATTAGGATGTGATTTAGATCATGATGATATGATTAAGGTTTACCATAATGAATATCTAAAATCTTCTTACAATCAAAGCTTTTCCAAATATACAAACCGAAAAACTAAAAAAATATTCTTACTACACTAATACATTACTTTCTAACAATTTTTTTGTACCTTTGATGCCAATTATGATAAATATTACAAGAATTCTCAATATTTCAATGTAGAAAAGGTTAATTACCATTCCAAACCTACTCACAAAGATCTTGTCACCAAACCTAAGAATATATCCACTAAGGAGCAAATTCTTAAGGATACTACCACTAATCCTACTAATTTTGAACAACCCACTAGTGATGAGCCACCTCCATAATCAAATCCTTAACCTATTTAATACATTCCTTTTAATAAAATTATCTCTAATCACCCTAAGCTTGATATTAATTCTTCTTTCAAATCTCATCAGAATTTTATGGATTAGATTAATTCTAAGCCTTATAAAATTCCACTCACAAAATTATTAATAACTTATCCTTATCATCACAATTTTCTTATGAAAAAATTACAATACATCAAATAAAAACCATATAATGATTCCAATAGACCTACTTCAAACCTTGAGGATCCCCAACCTATAGAAGTTCATGTTATTGAAACTATTTCTCCATTTTCTTTGTTTAAAAAACATTCCATATAATTTCTTAAAGAACATATGATTAATGATATAATTATTATTTGAATTGATGATCCAACCCTCTTCATTAAGATAAGAATCCATAATATCTTAGTAAAAAAAGTCTTAGTGGATGAATATTTAAGCATTAATGTCAATTATCTTATGATACTCCAATAAATTAGATACTAAAAATAAAACATTAATAAAAATTGCCTCACATGTCATGGATTTGATAAATTTATCTCACCCTCATGATGAGACCCAAAATAAAATTTCACAAAGATTATGGTTTTTTATCTTCCACTTTCTCAAAATAGGTTTTTAGATCATCCATGTAGTCACCATATGTAAGCCATCACAATTTTCTCTAGCCAATGCATCAAATTTATCCAAAATGAAAAATGCTATAAGCATGAGGAAAATACCAACCCTTGGAGCATACAAATTTTAACTCATAAATATAAATATCCCATTCCAACTAAGGCTCATATCAATAGTCCACCTCTTCATAAATTCATTAACATGCATCTTGATCTCCATGTCACTCTTGCATATTTTGATGATGATGAACCTAAAAAAATAAAAAAAACTTGAAATACCACTTCACCTCCTTATATATCATAATGGGTCCCTCCTTCTCTTCCTCCATAGGATAGAGACATTCCTATAATTAATGAGACTACTGAAAGTCTCTTCCCATGTAATGATCATGAAACTTATTATACAACAAATGATTTCACTTTTAATGAACATGTGATAGAAAAAATGTTTTAAGATACTCTTACCATGTCTGCAAGTAATTTTTTAGTAACATGGGTATTTCCATCAGTAACATCCCTTCTAGAATAAATAAACTTGCATCTCATGTGCTTACTATTTATCCATATTATGATGATGACTAAATTATGGCTCCATCCATAATCATTAGATATGGATTCAATACATTATCAACAGACCTAATACAAAATGCATGATTTTAATCATGATGGTCATGTTATTCATATATCATATGAATATAATGATATGGATTTAAAACCAAAATATTATGTTCCTCAAGCCAACCCATCATTTTAAGACAATCCATAGGTTGTTTAAGAAATCCTTACTATTCCCACATCTAATGACAACCAACTTGATATTCTTAAGAATGTACAATAAAATCCTGATACTATCAACTTACTTGACATTGTTCTCTTTATCTCTAAAAATTAACATTGTATTGATCAAACTGATCTATTCCAAATTTTAATTCTAGACTACATTGACTAGGTATCATCAAGTATTGATACAATAAGTTTACTACTCACAAAAGCCAACATAATATAACCCATTGCAATAATTTTTTTTTTGTCATTGATAATTGTATCAAACAAACTTATGTAGTTCAAACTAGATTTTTTGTTCTAAACTATATCGACCAAGTTGACACTGTGTATTAAAAATTGTTTACCTTCTACTTCATCACCTAAAATGACCATAATTCATAAATATACTATTGTAAGATAAATGCATTTTGAATATGATAGTAAAAGCAATAAAATGGTAGATCTTGAAGTAGATGTAGAGTATTATGGACATATATCTACACTTTCTAGAGATGATAAATTATAAGTACTCCATGAAAGAGAGCCTAACTTCCTCACCAACACCATAAGCTTGTCCATTTTCATAAAAAATGTTAAGCACAAAATATACTGAGGGGGGGGGGTGAATCAGTATATTATATATCTTATAAAACATTCCCTTTATCAAATTCCACTTAATCAAACATTCAAGATATGCAATAAAACTCAAACAATAAACATCACACAAGATAGAGAGAGACACCAGATATAATGTGGAAACCGAATGTGGGAAAAACCACAGAGAACAATCTCAAGTATATTCATGAGAACAAACCCACAGGAGCACCATACCCATTTTCTGAGTACCAACCTTAGCTACAATTCATGAGCACCAACCCACAGGAGCTTCAAACCCCTTTGCTGAGCACCAACCCAACTACTATTCATGAGTACCAACCCATAGGAGCACCAACCCCTTTGTCGAGCACCAACCCAGCAACAATTCATGAGCACCAACCCATAGGAGCACCAACCTCTTTGTGTATACCACACACATATCTCTTAATGTTGCTATCTCAATAAATGATAGATCAATACAACATCTCTTTCCTCTCTCTCACTATTGCTCTTTTAAGCTAGATATAATAAACACAAATCATATTCATCTCTCACAATTGCTCTTCTAAGCTAGATATTAAAATATCAAATCAACCTCTCTCATTCATATTACAAATGGCTTCTCAAGCCTTTATTTATAGCTTTCCAAATGACCTTTGGCCTTCCCCCTTTGTGACTTTTCAATCCTCATGGAAAATGGCACCAATCTTGGATGACCCTTCATATTCAAGCCTTTGAAAATTCATGTGGTGACCCTTCATGACTAAAAACGTCCTTCCTACTTTTGTCCTTATCTTTGGTGACTTTTCGTATTCCTTAAAGTGTCCCTTCATGAGAAATTACACCCTTACCCTTTTGTCTTCACTTGGTGACTCTTGGTATTCCCCAAGATGACTTTTTATGGGAAAATGCATCCCATCCTTCTTTTGTCTTTACCTCATGGCTCTTCGACTTCTCCATCAGCCCTTCTTTTGTCTCATATGCAACCAAAAATATATTCATTAATATTAAATAAATATTAACTCATATTAGCCAAGATATATTTATTACAAACAACATTAAATGCAATGGGGTCTTTATCACCAATAATACTAAACCTTTGACATCAATGAAAATATTTCCAAAAATCTCCCCCTTTGTCATTGATGGCAACCTCAATCCTAAAACTACCACATCATGTCACCTGCACATCCTATCATCTAAAAACAAACAGTAACTCCCCCTTACGATAGCAACCTGTACCTATTTTTTGCACTTGTACCTATACCTGTTATTCTCCACCTTTGACATCAATGGCACTCACTTGATGCTAAACATCAATGGCAAGAAGTAATAGAAATTACTCCCAACTCCTCTCACCGATCTTTGAATGTATCCTTTGATCGTACCTTTGAGAAGATATCTGACAAAACATATACATTGTTCCCTATCCTTTGAGCATCTGCAATCAACTCATTTAAATATTTTCTTCTAATCTCACAACCTTTAGCATGAAACATTAATGTGTATCCTTGATCACATATTTGACTAACACTCAACAAATTATGCTTAAGACCTTTTACATATAAAACATTCTTAGTCTTAGTTCTACCATAATCCAAACTCAAAGTACCTTTTTCGCTTATCCTAACAGTGGTTTTATCTCCAAATTTCACTGTACCACCATTGATCTTCTTTAGAGATATGAATTTACTTTTATCTCCTATCATATGCCTCAAATATCTACTATCAATTAACCATCGATGATCTCTACCTCTCACATGCAGAGCTATCTGCACCATCATAGAATCTTCAGGTTGTTTCTTTTACCATGAACATGTTTGAACCTTCTCCCTAATGAATGGAGCTTTGAGACTCTGATCCTTCTTCTTGATGAATGGAACTTTGAAGCTTTGATCCTTCTTGACTAACTTGAACACACTTCTACAATACCAAGCTATTTGTCTGAAGTTGTTGCACTTGTAGCATACTATGGTCTCTTCATCAAAGCTTGATAGAGGAGAAAAAGAGTTGTGGCTTCTGCTTGACTCTACTTGAATTTTCTTCTCCTTATTTTTGAAAATTTTAGCTCTTTTTATACATTCTAATTTCTTATGACCATATCCATTACAATAAAAATAATAGCCATAAAAATAAGACCTATATGTATATCTCTGACATGATTGCCTTTTGTAGCTTTGTTCCTTCTAGCCTTCTCTATTTGGAATGTCCTCTGTAATCTTCACTTCTCCCCTTTTTGTTTACTCTTGTGTAAGAGATTTAACATAGCTCTTTTTATTTTTAAAACTGATCCCTGTCTTGTCTGAATATGCTTTTTGACTTTCCAATATCTTATTCAGCATGTTAGTGCTATCTTCAAATTTTGAATCACTGACTACTTTCTTAATATCTTCTTTTAAAGAGGCAATTTCAATAACATACCTTTCACAATTTTTTCTTGTTATTTCCAACTATGCTATGAGACCTTCTTCATTCTTATTGGCTTCTTCAAAGTGTGCTTGTAGATCTTCAATCATTTCCTTTGACTCTTGTTCATTTTTCTCAATCTGGCACTTTAATCTTTGATTCTTCTTCTGAATAGCTTCTAACTCTTCTAAGGCACAAATGAGCTCTCTTTCCATATTCACTTCAGCTTCATCCTCTTCTTCTTCTTGATCATCTTCATGTATGGCCATGAATAGAATCTCTTCTTCTTCTGAATCATTGACTCCACTATCTTTGCTTGAGCTAGGATCTTTAGAATATAGGCTCTTCTTCTTGAATCCCTTCTTAGATTTTCCTTTGAAATTCTTCTTGTATGTAGGCTTTTCTTCTTCATCATCACTAACCTTATCTGGGCATCTAGCTAAAAAATGTCCAATCTTTCAACAAATAAAACATTTTAAAAATTAATTTTCCTTGATATTTACCTGTTCCTCTTTTCAGCTTGCAAATGAAAAGTGCTCCATTGTCATCTTCATCATCATTGGAACTATTACTTGATTCTTGAATCTTGGATTTCTCCTTCTTTGATGTCTTGAAAGCTACTTCTCTCTTTGAGGGTTTATCTTGTTCTGTCTACATCTCATAT
This sequence comes from Torreya grandis, assembly GCA_037957365.1. Taxonomy (NCBI): domain Eukaryota; kingdom Viridiplantae; phylum Streptophyta; class Pinopsida; order Cupressales; family Taxaceae; genus Torreya; species Torreya grandis. Next base: position 1,999,189 of record JARHVA010002398.1, read on the forward strand.
GCCATGAGAATACCACGAAGCTCATCCATCTTTAGCTTGGCTAAATTCATCTCCTCAATTGCTGAAACCTTTGCATCATATCTCATTGGTAGAGATCTCAAAACCTTTTACACCACTATTGACTCATCCAACATTTCTCCAAGACCTTGAATCTAATTTATGACTTGATCAACTCATAAAAGATAACTTGCTATATCTTCTTCTTCTTCCATCTTCAAACTTTCAAACTGCCTTCTAAAAGTCTGCAACCTAGCTTGTTGAACCTTTACATCACCTTTGTAGATATTCTCAAGTTTTACCCAAGTTTCATGAGTAGATTTACATTACATAACTTCAACAAATTCAAATTCACATAAACCACATAAAATAGCATTTAAAGCTTTAGCATTACATTCACTTGCCTTCTTTTTTGCTAGAGTAATTGTAGATGTCTGTGGCTCTTCATATTCCTCCATCACTAATTTCCATATGTCAAATCCAAGGGCCATCAAATAAACCTTCATTCTCATGTTCCAAAAAGCATAATTCATCCCATCAAACAAAGGTTCCTTATTTGTAGAAAATCCTTCCTATGACCCAACCATCATGCTTCCCTGATCTACCTTCAAGCTGTAAAACTTTTCAAAAAGGAACCTACTCTGATACCAATTATTAAGCACAAAATATACTGAGAGGGGGGGTGAATAAATAGATTATATATCTTATAAAACTTTTCCTTTATCAAATTCCACTTAATCAAACATTTAAGATATGCAATAAAACTCAAACAATAAACATCACACAAGATAGAGAGAGACACCAGATATAACATGGAAACCCAATGTGGGAAAAACCATGGAGAAAAATCTCAAGTATATTCATGAGAATAATCCCACAGGATCACCATACCCCTTTGTCTAGTACCAACCTCAGTTATAATTCATGAGAACCAATCCACAGGAGCTTCAAACCCCTTTGCTGGGCACCAACCCAACTACTATTCATGAGCACCAACCCACAGGAGCACCAACCCCTTTGTCAAGCACCAACCCCTTTATGTATACCACACACCTATCTCTCAATGTTTCTATCTCAACAAATGATAGATCAATACAACATCTCTTTCCTCTCTCTCACTTTTACTCTTCTAATCTAGATATAATAAATACAAATCATATTCATCTCTCACAATTGCTCTTCTAAGCTAGATATTACAATATCAAATCAACCTCTCTCATTCATATTACAAATGGCTTCTCAAGCCTTTATTTATAGCTTTCCAAATGACCTTTGGCATTCCCCCTTTGTGACCTTTCAATCCTCATGGAAAATGATGCCAATCTTGGATGACCCTTCATATTCAAGCCTTTGAAAAGTCATGTGGTGACCCTTCATGACCAAAAACGTCCTTACCACTTTTTTCCTTATCTTTGGTGGCTTTTTGTATTCCTTAAAGTGTCCCTTTATGAGAAATTTCACCCTTACTCTTTTGTCTTCACTTGGTGACTCTTGGTATTCCCCAAGATGACTCTTCATGGGAAAATGTGTCCCATCCTTCTTTTGTCTTTACCCTATGGCTCTTCAACTTATCCATGGGCCCTTTTTTTGTCTCATATGCAACCAAAAATATATTCATTAATATTAAATAAATATTAACTCATATTAGCCAAGATATATTTATTACAAACAACATTAAATGCAATGGGGTCTTTATCACCAATAATCCTAAACCTTTGACATCAATGACAATATTTCCAACAAAAAAGGTTCCCTACATTATTAATTTTATTACTAGTATTGATCCTAAAACATAAATCCTTCTTCAAAATTTTATATAGATCTAAATCATTTCCAAGATGGAAATATCATGCTTATTGAGGAAACAATTACAATAAATTATGACACCACTGCATGTCCTAGACCTATTCTCAACTTTAAATGACTTTGTCTTATAGAACACAATAATTATAATCTTTTATTTTAAAAAATATCATGAATCATTTTATTTTTTATATAAATACATGTCTTGTATTTATCTTAATATACTTTTCCATAATATCATCACCTGTCCTAATGCAAAACTAGTACACCAACAGAAATGAAAATTTCCTCCATAAATTTCTACTCTATGTCATAAATTTATCATCAAGATTATAGATGCTAAGTAAATCAAACCTATATATTACTTAGAATGGGTATCCAAACATTAATGTTGTTATTAATAAAGTCATTATGGTCATTTCAATTCATATTTATTTTCATAATATCAATGTAGCATGTCTTAAAGATAAATTTCCTTTACCATCAATTGACACCAATGTTGATTCTATGTAACAACCCCATTGGGTTTTCCTAGAATATATTAATTGTTTTTAAAAATTAATTACATATATTCATCATATAGATTCCACCATGAGAAATCTAATTATTTATCTTTAACTAATTGCATTCATTTAGTTAACCATAAGGTTTATATATAATACACTTATCTAATGATCACTATAAATAGATATAAAAATCATGAACAAAGTTGATTAAAAAACAAATATTTTATGTAATCATGAACACTATAATACAAATTCAGCCATGGTTGATACAAAATTACAACCACTACTATAGAAGTATAATGTATAAATATTACAATTTTTAGCAATACATAATAATATCTCAAATAATAAAGCATGATACAAATCTCCATGAAGCACAAGTCTCCATAACTCAAGAATCAACCTGTAATCTCAAGTGTAGTCCCTAGTATAGTACTCCAACTAAGATGGAGAGCATATTTCAAGAACTTTTCCACACCAACCATAGACCATAGATCCCACACACTATCTCCCAATCAAGAGATGCTGCTCCCTTCATGGATGGGTAGATAATGATGGTGCAAGAATCTAGAGTGGAAAACCAAAACTCCTATGTTGAAGATATCTAATACATAATGTGTATCATAAATAAGTATATTCTAACATGATATTTCATAAATATGAAAACTATACCAACATATGACATGAAAATGTTTATTTAACGTTACTTTGGCCAACATTTTCAATAATAAATGATCTCAAGGATTAGTTAATTTCATACACACCACTCGATTGGATTACACCTCATCTTGTATTGATAGTGATAATTAAGCCAGTAGAATCTATCCACTGCTTATTTAGAGTCATGAATGCAAGACTTGATAAAGATATATAATAATATAAAAAACTAATAGTTCATTCTAAATACTTCCCTTTAGATGATAAAAATATTCTAACTATAAAAATATCATATACATTCATTTAGTTTGTTAAATGAAATGCAATGAATCCATAACATATAGTTTATTAAAAAATAATAAACAGAATAAAAAATAGTCCCCAATATAACATACCATCTGGGAAATGAATTATTTAGACTGCTATTTACTTAAATCATAAAGCAACTTATAATACTATTTCATCCCTAAAATACCATTATAACACAAACTTATATTTTTTCATATTCCACAATAAAAATAAAATCTAGTCAAAAACATCATAATATGTTTTATATTTAAAACTCTTAAATACATTATTTTAATTATTTTATATATAAACATTAAAATATATACAAGAAACTAATTTCATATTATATTGTAATAATGTTTTCAAGCACAACATACATGTACACACACACATATGGTAAAATAAAATTTAGATTTATAACATAGTCCACATCCATGTATTTTTATGATGTGTATATATATTTAAAATTCTTGAGTATAATTCTAATACTGTATAAATATTATATTGTATGAAATATACTCTAAGAATACATTCACTATTTTAAAAGCTTAGAGTATTATTATTATGTATATATCTAGTTAATAAAATATCTTCATATCCCCATTTTATAAACTACATAAATCCCAATGTACTTATATAATTAATACACATAATTTCATGTAATTAAACATTCACACACATCAAACCATTTATACCAAATTTTTTTAATCAAATATCTCAATCTAATTAATTTACTTTGACATTTAAATTAAATGCATATGATCAAGTAAAAACACTCAATTGACTATGCCAATCATGGTAATTCTATTATAACAACTCAAAACCAACCAAATGAACATCCTTATGAAAAAATATATATAAAACTATATACTCAATTTTTCTATCAACTATGCAAAAATCTTACAATAATCATAATTTAACCTAAGTATGTAATAGTAGTACACATTTAAAGCTAAATAATTGTGTAATTCACATAAAATGAATACAATTAAATCTTAACTCAACCATACAACATTTACCTCTTGTGTATATGAATATATATAGATTCAAGTTCATAACAATAGTTCATTCATTTGCCTACATGAACCCAGGTTTATGGATTTAACCATTTTGTTTCCAAACCCAAATAAGAATAAGTATGCATGTTACAACCTCTATATAGAGTCTTATATAAATATAATGAATTCAATGATCTTAATTTAAAATTTATGAATTCATTTGAAATATGAAACAATAGAATTTCCATTCAAACCCAACACATCGAGTTCAACTATATAAGTACCTTACAACTAGTTAAATTTAACACCTATAATGTATTTCATAAGCCCTAGATTTATAGAATACCAGTATATGTGTGTATATATATAAACACACACATCAAAATATATGTGTGTGTATTATGTGTATCATCAGTTAAATTTGAGTGTGTGTATATGTGTGTGTGTATCTACACATTCCATTTTATATAAATAACCCATACATTTAAACCCAAAAATATGAATAGGTTTAAACACAGTCTAGCCCTCATATAGTCCCATAATATTTATCTATTTTTTAAAAATACCTTAATGAATATATATATATATATATATATATATATATATATATATCAACTAGTTTGACAACAAAACTAGTTTGAGACAAATCAAATATACCCATCAAGAAATAATATTTCCATGGTGTAATAGAGATTTGAATTGAAAATGAGTTTAAGACAAAGCTTAATTAAATCCAAAATAACCATGAAAATTCTCATATCCCTACCCAACTCACTCAGGTTACCATAGGTTGGATGTAGGGTTTAATGGAGGATGAACCTTCAAAAGGGACCTACATACGACCCTTCTTTTATAGTTTTCCATAACATTTCAAACAATGAAAAACCCATTAACCAATTCAATCCTAAAATCAATCAATCATTACACACAAAAATTTAAGTACAAAATTGACCTAATAATTATGTTAATGCTAAGGAAGTCAAATATCTCTTTCTTCTTCACTCCAACTTTCCTTCTCATTCTATTTTCTATAATCTATATGTCATATGATGAGTGCCATGTGCCATCCCCCCAATCCTTTTACTTTATTTTATTATTATCCATCACCTTAATCTCCTCAATTCATGACAGACCAAACTGACTCAAAATTATGCATGCAAAAATAGATCAAAAGAACCCCCACTTAACTATCATTTGCCACCATTCTCATGCAATCCATATCTAAAATCCCATCATGATTTATAAAAGAATGATGGTTAAAGTAGAGTTAACAAGTGATTAGAAACACTAATCATCTTGAGACTTCTAAAAGACTTAATAAAATAATCATTATATAATCAAAATAATACTTGCATTGCATTGACTTAAATAATGACCTCACAAACTGGCTAAACAACAAGTCACAATATCCAATTTTTATTTTATGCAAGGTTGTCCCTTGATTAGTTAACTAATTCTTTCTTTCCATATAAATTTGAATATTGACTAGTCAACATAATGACTATATAGCATGTTTAGTACATATATGATTTAAAAGACTATTTTTTATTATTACCAAGTCATTCAACTCTAACATTTTACAAACATAATGATTTCCCTTAAAATTTTAACAATATAATCAATGTCTAATATATATTATGAATATTTAACCTTTGGTCAAGACTAATAAAATATAATGACATTTTCAAATAATGCTATTGATATATTTTGACATTAGGATAAACACATAGTATAATAGTAATCTTTTAATTATTATTATTACCTTAATCCTATAGATAAATTAACAACCATGGAATCCATCTATACTTATTATAGAAATGTATACATAATACCAAATTGTTATACTGCACAACTATACCCATTAAGATAGAGAAATAAGTAAAAATACATATGGATTCATTCATTAAACCAAACAATTACATCATACAACATAATCTATGTATGACCATAAAATTAGTGAAATAACTCAAATAGATCAACATGATCATCAACAATAACAAGATTAGTGAAAACATAAAATATCACATCAAACATTCATATAGAAAACAAATCATACTATAATTCTATAATCAACCAATTAATCATGAAACATGAAATAATAAATTAGTGTGTGCATGGGTTTCTGGGTTTGTTCATTATCTTCCCCCAACATCTCCATCTAAACCACTCTCTCTGATGATGTTATCCCTCCATCACACTCTAAGGGAAGAATATATCTTATATCCATGCCACAACAATGAAGGTAGTTAGTCCAAAACATAATTATTTATAAAAAATAATGTTGTATAATTAATAAACAAGATCATAATGTACATAATATAAAAGTACTTCTAACTCATAGCATCAATCATGTAAATTAAAAAGCACATAACTATCTCATAATCAGTATATGATATAAAGTTTAATCAAACAATATTTAATAAACTAATCAACCATGATAATCCATATATCAAATAGGTTATTCATATTAGAAATAAATAGGGATGTGACATCCTTACCCCTAAATATGGTCATCGTCTTGATGACATTTATTAAAACATAAATTATGAATTTAAAATATTTTTCAATAGAAACTAGTATAATACGCAGTAACAAATCAAATAAAAAATGTGGAAACAACCTATAAAACTCATCATAATCCTCCCAAGTGGAACTATCTTATGAATATTTGTCCTACTAGACCTTGTACTATGACACTTCTCTATTACACAAATTGAGTTTATAAGTGTAAATTATTCTAATTGGTTCTACCATAACCACCCTAGGATCTAAAACCTATAAAGCATTCTAATCTAACACCTATAAAGGATCAAAAATATAATTTTTAAGATAAGATACATGGAAGACATTATGAAAAAGAGTTAGATCTGGTGGCAATGTAAGCCTATATCCTATAGGATTTACCACTTCCAAAACATTGAAGGGTCCTGCATATCTCGATGAATGTTTCACTAATTTATCAAATTTAATCAAGCTTTTTTTAGGCTTAACCCACATAAACACTTTATCACCTACAAAAAAATACCTAGCTATTATCTTTAGATCATCATAACTTTTATATTTATCGTTGGCCTTAGTCAACCTCTACCTAATTGTCCTAACTTGTTCTTCCATTTTTCAAAGCATCTCAGGTCCAAAGGTGACCCTATCTTCTAACTTACCACCACTGATTGGTCTTCTACACCTCCTTTTAGATAATGACTCAAATGGATCCATATTCAATTCTTATTGGTATTATTTTTTGTAAGTAAACTTAAATAATGGAAGGTACTCCTCCCACTTGTATTTTTGATCCATGCGATACATATGAAGTAGATATTTTAAAACCTAGTTAACTCACTCTATTTGTCCATTAGTTTATGGGTGATAAATAGTGTTGAATTTTAAATACATATGTAAATTTGAATTCAAAGTCAACCAAAGTCTATAAGTCATCCTCAAATCTTGATCTAAATTGATCTTCTCGAAAAAACTAATAATTGATACACTTGATTCATGAATATCTTCACAAGCATAGGTGCATCATCTGTCAAGTTCCCTAGTATGAAGTGGGCTACCTGGGTTATTTTATCAACTATAACCAAGATCATGTCATTTGAATTCTATGATAGAAAAAAACCTTGGATTAATTCCATACTAATCACATGTCACTTTAATTTTAGTATATCATGTGGATATAACAATCCAACTAGATTCACATGTTCAAATTTCACATGCTAACATTCTAGACAATGAGACACAAAATCCACTACATCTCTCTTGATTCATTTCCATAAATATAGTGATTTTATATCAAACATGAGCTTGGTTACTCTCAAATTTACTAAATATGGGGCATTGTGAAATTCTTTTAGTAATGTGTTCCTCATATTCTCTCTATTAGGCATATGCTTCCTATCATTGTACCATAAAATAACATCACTCTCTATTTTGAATCCTTTATACCTAGGATTTTAAGCATTCTCAAATAATGCTTTCTAAACCTAAATGTAGAATTCATCTTTTGATGAGAATTTGATTACTTGATCTCAAAATGTACTCTTGATAGTGGCCACAACTGCTATGTACCTCATTAAACTTAGAGCATTATTTAATCTATTTTCCTTTCATTTGATATAATTAATATCAAAATATTAATTAGATAATAATTCAAACCATTTTATCTGATGGGTATTTAGGTTTGGCTAGGTGAATATATACTTGATTCCTAAGTTATCAGTCTTGAGCTAAAATAGTTTCCCCAATAGATAATGCCTCCAAACTTGCAAATCATGTACAATTAGCATAAGTTATAGGTAATTAGTGGAATAATTCACCTCATACAACTTCAATTTACTATACTTGTAGGTAATCATTGAGCCATCCTACATAATGACTCCTCCAAGTCCATCCCCAGATGCATTGGTGATCACTGAGAATTAACCATTAAGATCAGAAACTCTAAGTATTAGTGCTAAATTATGCCTCATTTTTAGTTCCTAAAAAGCTACCTCACACTTATCTAACCAAATTAAACTCTTATTCTTCCATTGAAGAGAGGTAATTGGATTAACTAACTTAGAAAAAATTGGAATGAATTTACTATAATAGCCTGTTAATCCCATGAAACTCCTTACTTCATGCACATTATTTTGTGTCATCCATTCTATGATGGATCAATGAAAATACCATCAAAAAGATAATATGGCCCAAATATTGAACTTTATTTTGGAAATAATCACACTTAGACAACTTTTCATACAACCAATACATTTTTAAACACTACAAAACTAATTATAGATGCTATAGGCACTCTTCTCCATCCTTGGAATAAATGAGGATGTCATATATAAAAACAAAAAGAAAATGATGCAAGTAATATATAAAAACACTATTAAAAATATTCATAAATGTTTTAGGAGAATTTTTCAATCTAGATGGTAACACTATGAACTAGTAATTCTCATATAAAGTTTTGAACACTATTTTGGGAATATCCTCTTCATGGATCCCTAACTGATGATACCCTGATCTAAGATTAATCTTATAAAATACTATTTCCCATTTCATTAGATCAAATATATCATCAATGTGTGGTAACAAATATATATTCTTGATTATTTCTTTATTCAACATCTTATAATCTATACATAGGCAAAGAATACCATCCTTCTTTTTAATGAAGATAAATGGTGTACCCCATGGTGAAACACTTGGTATAATAAACCCTTTTGACAAAAACTCCTAAATTTGTGCCTTTATCTCAACCAATTCATTGGTTGTCATTATGTATGGTGCCTTAGACTATGTTTTTGACCTAGGTATGATATCAATCAATAAATCAAACTTGCACTTAAGTGGTAATCTTGATAATTATTATGGAAACACATCATGAAAGTTTATCAAAAAGGAAAATATTTGATAAATGGTTGATTAGACTCCTTAATCTCATTTATCTTAATGATTAATTCTTGGTATCCCTTAATTTGAGATTCATTGAGTTTAATTGTAGAAATCTACCTTAGCTTCAACTCCCTTTGCATGCCTTAAAGTTGTGTATAATTTTTTAAAAACATATTGACACTCAACCTTATTTAGATAATGGTTAACCTTGGATTTATTATTTTTAGACCAATGAATCCTAGGATCACATCATATGATCCCAATAGTATTGATAAAATATCTACTATTATAGTGAACTCAGGCACCCTAATCTCTACTTCAACTAGACACTTTTCAACTTTGACCTTTGAATCTAGAAATAATTAAATATTCTATAGCTCTTGTGTCAATTAAAATATAAATTGGGTGATCAAACAAAACACCTAATAATTCTATGGGAAAATCTTGATACTCAGCTTGATAATTATTAATAGTTGCATGAGTCCACTACTAGAACATACCTTATTGAGAAATTGATTCCTTGTTCTTCAACTTGTCCTAAAGACATTTTAAAATAAAAATGGTCACATCCACATATGAATCAACCCCAAACTAGTATTTTCTTATCATACTATTGGTTTCCTTTGAAACTACCCTTGAAAACATTATAAAGTTTTTATTCCCTAAACCACTATTAAACTTAGTGTTCTAATTTTTGAACTGACCCTTGAGTCTCCACTACTTTGCTTCTAGTTCCTCTTCTCAAAAGTTGGTTCAAAACTTCCAAATTTATTTTTGAACTTATCTATGAATTGGGTGAGATATTTTAGTATATTTTCATGCTTGAATTCATTCTTGAACACCTAATCCATGGTAACCCCATCTACTTCATAACCAATTTGGGATTTCAATCCATGATAAATTTCCTAGTTATGAACTTTTCATTTTATTGATACTAAGGTATATAATTAAAGAGCTTGGTTAATTATGTTGATCATGATAATTGATGTCTTAGTTTATCATTAATGTCAAAGAGATTATGTGTTACTACTACATGAATGACAAATAAGTTATGTTTGATAGTTTGGAGAGATATGGAACATGTGAAGGTCTATAAGGACAAAGAATAAGTTGTGAGACATCCATAGATGTCTTGGTGAAGTTTTTGTGTGTCATTAGATCATATAGAAAGGGAAAAAATGTATATTATAGCTTAAGAGAAGCTAGACCATCATTTCACATCATGCAATTATGAGTAATCCAACAAGTTTGTGTATTTTGTGTAGATAATCAAAAATTAAACATTGGTCAAAGTTTTTCATGGAGAGGTTATATAATGTCAGGAAGGTACTCTAAATATTTGGAGTCTTGAAATGTTTTCTACTTCAAGATATAAACCTTTAAAGTTGTTCTAGTAGACTGTGATGGACTAGAGACCATCAAGTTTAACTATGTTGAAGTCTGAGGTCAAATAATCAAAACAAATCTAATGGTGAGTATTTAATCATATGATGAAGATATATGATGAGCTTGAAACCTATAAAATAGAGATCAATCATGATCATGTGATCATTTAGTTATGATATAATGGAGTGTATTGAGTTAAAATTTCAAATGATGCTTAGAATTTATGCATAACTACCAAGTGGCACAAGTGCATTGATTGAATGGTTTAGGGTGCACATAAGGCATGCAGAGCTACCAAGTAGCACCATCATAGAAGAATAGATATAAGATCAATGGTGATTAATGCAAGGTAAAGACTAGGATACTTCTAAGGAGATCAAAGGCATGCATTTGTTAAAATTTTCTAGGGTACATGATATGCTGACAAAGTATATGATGTTTAGTATTTACACAGTGATTATTGGAATTTATATATCAAAATTTGTGAAAGAAAATGAGTGATGGGTTTTTTGATCTATATCTTGAGTATATGGTAGAATTTTTTGATGGAGTAAAAATAAAATTTGAAGAGGACTTCAAAGTACATCTAGAAAAATTTATAATAAGATTTGAATATTTGTAAAGTTGTAGATATGGAGCTCCAAAGTTGACTATTTGTTCATTCATGGTGTTACTATGTACAAGAATATTGTTTGAGTAAATTTTAATTTAGTAGAAGAGTTTTTTGGTAGGATTAATTACTTGAAGATGTCTTAAAGGTCATATAGAGTGGACCCTTGTATTTTAAAGTGATCTTGTGTTATTATTTTACTCAATGAAGTGCTAATGGGTTAACAGGTCTCCACGAAACCTATAAGGGATACTAAGGCCTAATTTAAAGGTTTAGTTACTTAAGTGTGACCCATAGATTCTATGGTTGACTTGTGAAAATGAATTTAAGCTATGTATTAGCATGATGGATGTCCTAAGGGTTAATGCAAGTATTATGGCTAACCTAGATGTTGATAGTCATAAAGAATATATAAAGAGTGAAGACCATGGTAATGGTTTCTATACATGGATGTGAATGTGTTGAGAGAGAATAAGATAGAGATGGAGGAAATATATCAGAGGGTGTGTGATCAATTGATGGATTGAACTATAGACTAGATTGAAGATGAACAAAGAATCCTAGAGTGATAAAAAATGGGTGTTTTGATGCATTACTTATATGATCAAGTTTGATTGTGTGTGAAGAGTTGAAAGAGAGGTTTTATAAATTGTTTATCTAATCATATTGAAATGCAATCAGAGTTCTAGATTTGTTAATTTCATTAGGTGTTGTGTCAATGCTAAACATCTAGAACAAGTGGGTGCTTGTTCATACTTAGGGGTGGGTGTTCCTTATGAAGTGAGTTTTTCACTAGAATGTATCATGTTTTTTATCATCTTATAGGACAAGTAGTCCAGTGTTTTTAGGCTTGAGGTTGGGTTTTATTTCCTAAGAGGATTTCCATATAGATCTTATGTTATGTGTGTAATCTTACATCATCTTTTTTATTAAATATTATGAACATCTTTAATGTTTTATGAATGCTTGTGGTCATTGATTAAGAGTTTGAATGGATTATAATTAAAGTTTGAAATATATTACATCACTAATTTATAACCTCTCGTAGTTATTTTACCTCCAATAATTGGTATAAGAGCAAGACCTTCAATGCAATTTTAACCACTTGAATGTGATCCAAGGTACAATATGGCAAGCCAAAAGATGCAGGGTTTTTATACAAAGAAATTACCATTTTTAATGGGTCAAATTATGCTTTCTAGAGTATAAGGATAAGGACATAAATCATGTCTCTAGGGTTTGATATTTGGCAATCTATCATGGATGGTTACACAACCAACTACTCCTCCAACTAGTGTTAGTGACAAGACGTTGAGTGAGAACAATTATAAATATATGAATGCTATCATTTATGGTTTTTATAAAGTTGAGTTCACCAAAGTGATCCATTATAAGTTTTTCAAGGATATTTGGGACCAATTACAAACTATTTGTGAAGGATAATCAAAGGTAAAACTAGATAAATTATAGACCTATTAAAGGTAATTTGAAGGTCTCAACATGAAAGAAGAATATATTTCGGCATCCTATCTTCTAAGGATTAAATAAGTAGTAAACATGATCAAAGGTCTTGGAGAAGTGATTGATAAAGCTAATATAATACAAAATATATTAAAGACTCTTATACTCAAATTTGATTCAAAATTTTCTACCATAGAATAAAGTCATGATCTCACTCAGTTGAAGGTGGATGAAATGCATGGCATCCATAATGCCTATGAGATGAGAGTTGATGAGGATAGAGATATTAATAAGGAATCAACCTTCAATGTGATCAAGAAGACAAAAGCTAAAAAGAAAAAGTGAAGTCTTGAAGATTTTGATCTTAATGAAGATCAATTTGAAGCCATGATTTCAATAAAATTGAATGTAGGATTAGGTAAGTATGAAGGAGAAATTCTTTTTAAATGTTTTTAATGTGGTAAATTTGGTCATTTTATAACTTTATGTCTAGGTAGAGATAATTTTAAACATAAATAATCTTATAAATAATCTCACGGGGATGAACACAAAAAATTATAGGGTCCTAATAAGTACAAAAATTTATTCATTAAGAAAAATGTAAAGAATTAATCATATAAAGGCAATAAGAGCCTTTAGCATGATGAAGATAGTAACTCATTTGTAGTAGAAGAAGTAAACACATCTGAAAGTGATGATTATTTTCATAATGAGGACAAGGATACATTATTCATGGATTTAAGTGATGAAGGTAAATGTTCTATAAGATAATATATATTTGGTAGAGATAGGTTAGAGGAAGAAAATGAGAAAGTCACTCTTGAACATAAACATATAGATACTGTGGAAGAAATAAAGATACTATAAAGAAAGAACATAAACCAAGATTTCTTGATCAAATCCTATAAGGAACAAATTGGAAATTTTGAAGGAAGTTTGAGTAATGAATTCTAGGAACATAATGAGATCACACAACTTGAAACTCAAATTTTTATCCTTAATTAAGAAGTAAAGAGTAAGGATGAAGAGTGTATCATGTATAAATTAGAGATAAAGTCTTTGTAGATGAAACTAAATCAATTTATGATCAAAGATACAAATGATGATTTAGATAATAAATATTAATTTATGAATGCTATTGAAGATATGAAGATTGATAAGAAAAAGAACAAGAAGATGATGTCACAAATAATGGAATATGAAGAGTAATTTAGTGTGTTTGAAGGAATAATGAATGATGACACTAGGGAAAATGAATATATTGTCAAGCATCTCAATAGTTAATTAGAAACTATCTACAAGCCTAAATTCCAAGAAAGATGAGTGCTTTAGGTATGTGATTCAAATTGAGTCATTAAAAGATGAGTTAGACAAGACATCTTGTAAGGTGAAGTCATTTGTGAAGTATGAAAAGAGCTCAAATGATCTTGACAATATTATAAGTAGTAAAAAGAATGTTAGTGATAGATATGGTATTGAATACAAAGAAAAACAAAATAATGTAACTCAAGACAAGATAAAGGATTTGAATATAAATATTTAGTCAAGGAATGAAGGTATTGACAAAATGAAGACAAATCAGATCAGGCAACCAAATGCTATAAGGTATGCAAATTTCAATTATCATTATTAATCTTACAATCAATTTGGTCATAGGTCAAAAGATTGTAAAAAATCCTCAAAGAATGAATTTGTATGGAATAATGAGAAAAATAATGGAAATAATGAAGAACATCATCACTAAATATAGTTAACAAGTCCACAAGGAAAGAGTGAAATATTTTTCTACAAGTGTCAAGGATTTGGTCATATTGCAATATTTTAGGGGACCAAATGATCAGGTACATAATCATGAAACTTGAAATAATCATATTATATATCAATCACAAGTTTTATACAATCTAAGAAACCTCATTTGTTTCAAATGTCATGAGAGAGGTCATATAGCATAGTTCTAAAATAATAATCAATATTCTACTTAAAATTTTATCAATCCTATCATGAAGATGAGGAGTCATAATGAATGGAGACCTAAGTAGGTAAATGAAAAATAGGCTTAAAGTGGATTATTTGGAATGTCATAATAGGGAAAAAGTTTAAGTATCAAGGAACAAGCCTTATCTTCCCAAATGGATAAGGAAATCAAGTAATATTCTAGGATAAAAGAAAAGAATAAGGTTGAAAATTCATTCAAAGTTAATTTGAAGATAAGGACTACAAGTCAATTAAGATCATGGAGATATGGGAGTATCCTAGTTTTTGGGATATTTAGTCCCTCTATGACAAGTGGGTGTCTTTACCTATGATTATTAGGATATATCTTTCATGTGTGGAAGAAAGTGTGTGTGATATAGGTAATGATCAAAATGCCAATTAGTATAAAGGTATGTTCTCTTTAATTTGATAAAATGGAAGTTGTGTTTGGCTAAGGAGGATCTAACTTGAGTGACTTGAAGAAGATATGCATGATGTGAGGGGGAGCATATGTGAAGTTTATTTAGTCATGATATAGGTATGAATAAGTCTACTATAGTTATGAATTAAAGAAGATTTCTATGATGAATTTATAAAACCAAGTTATATGTATTGGGAAGGTGTTGAATCTTCATGCATGGGCAAAAGGAGCTTGTGAGTTCTATAGGTAGACAGGTCCAAAGATCAGAGAAGTCTAAGTTCATATAGGTGCATGCCCAAGGGTAGTGATTGATTCATATTCTTGAAATTATGTATCCTGAGAATCTTAAATATTATTTGAATACATACATGATATTGAGGAATGATTATTGGTATGTTGAGGAAGAAACCCTTTGTCATTAATGTCAAAGGGGGAGAAAGATTAGAATGAAAAAGTTTAAATTAGTAAGAAGTAATTCTAAGGGTGTTTTACCATCAATTACAAAGGAGTAAATTATTGAGAATGGTCATTGATGTCTTAGGTTGTCATTGATATCAAAGAGAGCATGTGGTACTAGTGCATGATTGACAAATAAGTTATGTTTAATAGCTTGGAGAGATATGGCACATGTGCAGGTATGTAAGGATAAAAAAGAAGTTTTGAGGCATCAATAGACGTCTTTGTAAAGTTTTAGTGTGTAATTTAATCATTTGGAAAGAAAAAACATGTATATTATATATTAAGAGAAGCCAAATCATCACTATACATCATGCAAATATGAGTAATCTAGCAAGTTTGTGCATTTTTTATAGGTAATCAAAAAGTCAACATTGGTTCAAGTTTTTCATGGAGATGTTATTTATAGTGTTAGGAAGGTAGGCTAAAGATTTGAAGTCTTTAATTTTTTTTTAGTTCAAAATATAAACCAGAGACCATCAAGTTTAACTACGTTGAATTATGGGGTCAAATAGTCAAGACAGATCTAATAGTGAGTGTTTAATCAGTTGATGAAGATCTATAGCGAGCATGAAACCTATTAAATCTATATCAATGGTGAGTGTGTGATCATGTAGTTATGATCCAATGGAGTCTATTGATTTAAAATTTCAAATCATTCTCAGAAGGCATATAAAACTACCAAGTGGCACAAGCACATTGACTGAATGGTATAGGGTGTGTAGAAGGCACATAAAGCTACCAAGTGGCATGATCATGGAATAATAGATATAATATCAATAGTGAGTGATGAAAGGTAAATTCCATGATAATTTTTATGATATCAAAGGTATGTATTTATTCAAATTTCTATGGGACATGAGATGATGATAAAGTGTTCAATGTTTAGTATTTACACAGTGATCGTTAGAATTTAAATATTTAAATTTGTGAAAGAAAACTAGCAATGGGTTTTTTGATCTATATCTTAATCATATAGAATAATTATTTGATGGAGTAAAAAGAAAAGTTGAATATGATTTTAAGGTGAATCCAACAAAGTTTATTAGAAGGTCTGAATTTTTGTAAATGTGTAGATATGGATCTTTAAAGTTGATTGTTTGTTCATTCATGGTGTTATTGTGTATAAGACTATTGTTTGAGTAAATTATGATTTATTAGAAGAGTTTTTTGGTGAGAATAATAACCTTAAGATGTCTTAGAGGTCATATGGATTGGAACCATGTATTTTAAAGTGATCTTGTGTTTTTTTTAATTCTTGATGAATTACTAAAGGGGTAATAGGTCTCCATGAGACTTATAAGGGCTACTAACGACTAATTGAAAGGTGTAGCTTCTTAAGTGTGACCCATACATGATATTTATGACCTATGATAATTAATTTGAGATATTTATTATCATTATAGATGTATTAAGGGTTAAGACAAGTATTATGGCCTACTTAGAAGTTGATATTCATAAACACTCTATAAAGAGTGAAGACCAAGGTAATGGTTTTTAGACATGGATGTGAATGTGTTGAGAGAGAAGAAGATAGAGAATAAGGAAAGAGATTATAGGGAGTGTGCTTAGTTGATGGAATACATTAAATAGTAGATTAAGGATGAATTAAGAAGCCTAGGGTGATATAAAAGGGGTGTTTGGATGCATTTATTGTATGATCAAGTTTGAATGCATGTGAAGAGTTTAAAGAGAGGTGTTATACATTATTTCTCCAATCAAATGGAAATGAAAGTATATTTTTAGAGTTATTGATTTCATAAGGTGTTGTGTGGGTTCTCAAAATCTAGAACAAGTGGGTGTTTGTTCATACTTAGGTGTGGGTACTCTTTGTGAAGTGGGTTCTTCACTAAAAGGTTTCATGTTTGTGATCATCTTATAGGATAAGTAGTACATGTGTTTATAGGCTTGAGAGTGGGTTTTATTCCCTAAGAGGGTTTCTCACATAGATCTTGTGTTATGTGTGTGATTTTGAATCATCTTTTTTATTAATTATTATGAACATATTATATGCTTTATGAATGATTGTGGTCATTGATTAAGATTTTGAAAGGATTGAAATTGAAGTTTGAAATATCTTACATCATTGATTAAAACCCAACTCTTAATTATTTTACCTCCAACAAATTACTCCCAATATTCATTCACCAATAAATCCCCTTGATTAAGATTATGAAATTTTTTAAGATTTTGATCAAAGTATATTTTTGGAATCCATCACGACCTAAATAGTGTCACAATTTATTCCTAAGTGGTGGTGGTTGAGTCAAGGTTCATTTTGAGCTTCTTGTTTTCCCACCAAGTTATTGCTTCACTAGTAAGTTGATAAGATCCCCAAAATTCTTTTGTGATTTAAGAATAATTATTAATCTCAAAATATTAATCCATTTATTTTAGCCATTCTTCAACTCCATTTGCTAATACAATTACATCAAACTTGGGTGGACTTACCTTTTTCATATCCCCTACCAATTATGAATATAATCGAGATCTCACATCTTATGGCACTTCCTCAAGCCTCTACTCTTGAATATGTTCCTAATAATAAATATTGTCTTCAAATTCTTCCTGAGCATTCTC
The DNA here is from genome assembly GCA_037957365.1 of Torreya grandis. Classification (NCBI taxonomy): domain Eukaryota; kingdom Viridiplantae; phylum Streptophyta; class Pinopsida; order Cupressales; family Taxaceae; genus Torreya; species Torreya grandis. The sequence goes on from JARHVA010002398.1 coordinate 2,017,708, forward strand.
CTCTTCATGGCCATGCACTTCTTGTTTTAAGTCTATGATTCAATACCTAGTCTCTTGTATGGTCATGAGGATTTGGTATAACTTTGTAACTTTCTTAGTAGAAAAATGAGTTGGATAAAAAGGGGATTAAATATTTGAAATAGCCTCACCTCATAGTCTAGCACACATCATTTTTATTCCTAATTATTAGGAGAATAAGTTTGTGTTAGCAAACACAATCACTCCTAGAGTTTAGCCTTAAGTATCATACCAAAATGTAACAACCTCAATAAGTTTTATCATAATATAATATTTTAAAAAATTAATTACACATATTCATAATATAGATATGACCATGAGAAATATAATTAGTGTTTTATAACTAAATACATTTATTTAGTTAAACATAAGGTTTATAGATAATCCACTTAGTTAAGGATCACCATGAACGTATATAATAGTCATGAACAAAGCAGATTAAATAATAAATAATTCATCTAATCATAAATGATACAATACAAATTCAACCATGGTTGATACAACATTATATCCATTGTTGTAGAATTATAATGTATAAATATTATAGTTTTCATCAATACATAATAATATCTCAAATAATAAAACATGATAAAAATCTCTATAGATCACGAATCTCCATGACTCAAGTATCAAACTATAATCTTAAGTGTAGTCCCTTGGATAGTAATCCACCTAGAAGGGAGAGCATCATCTAAGCACTTTTTCACACCAACCATGGACCATATATCCCTCACACTATCTCCTAACCACGAGATGGCCTTCCCTTCATAGATGGGTAGATAATGATGGTGTGAGAATCTAGAGTGACAAACCATAACCCATGAGTTGAAGATATATAATACATAATGTGTATCATAAATAAATCCATTATAACATCATATCACATAAATATAAAAACTAGATCAACATATGAGATGAAAATGTTTAATTATAAACATTACTTAGGCTAAAGTTTTTAATAATTAATGATGTCTAGGATCAGTCAATTTCATACACACCACTAAATTAGATTACACCTCATCTTGCATTTATGGTGCTAATTAATCTAGTGGAATCCATCCATTATTATTTAGAGTTATGAATGTGAGGCTTGATAATAATAGAAAAAACCATTAGATTAATTAAAAAATATTTTCCTTTAGCTGATAAAAATATGTTAAGTATAAAAATATCAAATACATTCATTTAGTATGTCAAATGAAATGTAATTAATACATAGCATCTAGTTTATTACAAAATAATAAATAGAATAAAAAACACTCCTTAATATAACATACCAGATTGTCTAGGTAATGAATTATCTAGACTGCCAGTTACTTAATTCACAAAGCAACTTATAATGTTATTTCATCATCGAAACAACATAATAACACATGCTTATATATTTGTTCATATTCCACATATAAAATAAAATTCAGTCTAAAACATTATAATATGCTTTATATTTTAAACTCTTAAATACATTATTTTAATTCTTTTATATATAAACATTAAAAAATATACAAGCACCCAATTTCACACTATATGGTAATAATGTTTTCAATCACAACATTGTTGTGTACCTATGTGTGTGTGTGTGTGTGTGTGTGTGTGTGGTAAAATAAAATTCAAAATTTAAAACATAATCCACAACTGTGTGTGTGTGTGTGTGTCTATATATATATATATAGATATATAATTTTTGAGTAATATTCTAGTACCATATTAATAATATATTGTATACAATATATTCTGAGAAGACATACATTTTCTTAAAATATTAGAGTATTCCATATACATTTACATCCAGTTACTAAAATAGCCCCACAGTCCCCTTTTATAAACTAGATAAATCCCAATGTACTTATTTAATTAATAAACACCAAATTTCATGAAATTCAAAATTCATACACAACCAACCATTTATACCAAATTATTTTAATCAAATTTATCAATTCAATTGATTTAAATTGGCATTTAAGTTAAATGTATATGATCAAATAAAAACACTCAATTGATTATGCCAATCTTGAGAATTATATTCTAACAAATTAGAACTAACCAAATAAACCTCCTTATGCATATATATATATATATATATATATATATATATATATATATATATATATATATATATATATATATATATGCCCAATATTTCTATTAACTATGCAAAAATCTTACACAAATCATAGTCTAACCTGAGTATTTAATATTAGTACGAATTTAAAACTAAATAATTGCATAATTTACATTAAATGAATATAATGGAATCTTAACTAAGCCATACAACATTTACCTCTTGTGCATATGTCTGTATATAGATCAAAGTTCATAAACAATAGTTTGTTGATTCACCTACCCATACCTAGGTTTATGGGTTTAACCATTTTGTTTCCAAACCCAAATAAGAATAAGTATGCATGTTATAGCCTCTATACAGAGTTGTATATAAATATAATGAATTCAATGATATTAATTTAAAATTTATGAATTCATTTGAATTTTAAAAAAATTAAATTTCCATTCGAACCCAACACATTGATTCTAACTATATAGGTACCTTACAACTGTTAAATCTAACACCTACAATTTCTTTCATAAGCCCCAAATTTTTAGAATATATATATATATATATATATATATATATATATATATATATATATATATATATATATATATGTATATGTATATATGTATATATATATATATCTGTATATATATGTGTATATATATACATATATATGTATACATATATATATATACATATATATATATATATATACATACATATATACATACATATATATATACATATATATATATATATATATATATATATACACATATATATTTACATATGTGTGTATGTATGTATGTATGTATGTATGTATATACCTAGATTGAATTGATGATATATTTACACACACACACACACACACACATCTATATATATATCTACATAGTCCATTTTATATAAATAACCCATACATCTAAACCCAAAAATCTAAATATGTTTAAATATAGTCAAGCCCTTGTACAATCCCACAATTTCAATCTATTTTTTTAAAAATGCCTTAATGAATATTTATCAACTAGTTTGATAATAAGACTAGTTTGATCCAAATAAAACATACCCATCAAGAAATAATCTTTGTATGGTGTAACAAAGATTTTCAAATTGAAAAATAGTTTAAGATAGAGATTAATTAAAGCCAAAATACCCATGACAATTCCTATATCCCTACCCAATTCCCTCAGGTCACCCTAGGTTAGATGTAGGGTTTTTTGGAGGGCAAACCTTCCATAGGTCCCTGTATACAACCCTTAATTTATAGTTTTCTGTAAAATTTGAAATAATGAAAAACCCAGTTACCAATTAAATCCTAAAATCCAACAATCATTATACACAAAAATTTAAGTACAAAACCAACTTGATAATTAGTTTAATGCCAAAAAAGCCAAATCTCTCTTTTTTCTTCACTTCAACTTTTCTTCTTTTCCTTCTATTGTTATACTTTATATGTCATCTGATGAGTGCCGTGAGTTTTCCCCTAGTCCTCATTTTTCTTTCTTTTATTCTCATCCATTCACAACAAACCAAACTAATGGGATATTATGCATGTAAAATTAGCTCAACATAACCCCCACTTAACTATAGTATGCCACCATTATCATGCAGTCCATAACCAAACTCCCATCATGATTTATACAAGAATGATGGTTAACTTGGATTCAATGAGTGATTAGAAACCCTAATCATCTTGATACTTCCGAAAGACTCAATAAAATAATCATTATATAATCTAAATAATATTTTCATACCATTGACCTAAATAATGACCTCATAAACTAACTAAACAACAAGTCATAATAGCCAATGTTTATTCCATGTAAGGTCAACCCTCGACTAGTTGACTAATCCTTTCTTTCTATAGAAATTCAAATATCGACTAATCAACATAATGACTATATAACATGTTTAAAACATATAGGATTTAAAAATACTATTGTTTATTGTTACAAAGTCATTCAAATCTAACAATTTCCAAATATAATGATTTCCTTTAATCATTTAACAATATAATCAATGTCTAATATATATTATGAATATTTAACCCTTGCTCAACACTAATAAAATACAATGACATTTTAAAATAATTTTATTCATATCTTATAACATTAGGATAAACATATATTATAATAATAATCTTCTAATTATTATTATTACCTTAATCCTATATATAAAATAATGACAATGGAATCCATCTATAATTATTATTACAATGCATACATAACATCAAATTATTATACTACATAGTTATACCCAATAAGATAGTGGGGTAATTAAAAACACATATGAATTCACTCATTAAACCAAGAAATTACATCATACAATATAAGCTATGTACGGCCATAAAAATAGTGAAATAACTCAAAAATATCAACATGATCATCAACAACAACTAGATTAGTGAAACATAAAAGATCACATCAGACATTCATACACAAAAAAAGTATACTACAACTATCTACTCAACCAATTAATTACAAAACATGAAATACTAATGTGTTGTGTGCATGGGTTTCTGGGTTCATTCTCTATCATCCCATAATGTCTCCATCTAAACCATCCTCTTTGATGATATTCTCCCTCTATCCCACTCTAAGGGAAATTCTATCCTACATCCACCTCACAATAATGAAGGTAGTTAACTTGAAACATAATTATATCCAAAAAATAATGTTTTATAATTAAAAAACATGATCATAATGTATAGAATGTAAAAGTAATGCTAAGTCATAACAAACCAATCATTTAAATAATAAACACATGACTGTCCCATAGTTAGTATATGACATAAATATTAATCAAACAATAGTTAATCAACTAATCAACCATGATAATCCACATATAAAATAGGTTATTCAACCTAGATAGAAATTGGGATGTGACATTCTATGAATGACTACATGATGTTATCTCTCATAGATAATTTCTCAGGATATAATAAAATCCACATTGCTCCTAAATATCAACATAATACTAATTTCACCATTAAATTAAGAACCTATTGCTACATTAAAATTCTTTTTGGTACTAAAAATTCCAAACCACTTACCAATATGCAATGACCTATATTTTTCATGATATCATCCATAAAATAATCAAAATAAGCTTGCAAATGTGCTCTTAGATATGATAAATGTTATTATCATAATACCTAAAGTACACTAATTTATTATGTGTTACTCAAGATGAAGTTCATTTTCTCCTTAATTAATCACATGGGGTAATTTATAGTGCTCACTATAGTGGGCATGCTACATCCCATAAATGCTTATGCATGGGATATTTATATCCTACTCTTAGAAACATACCATCAATTTTACTAAAAAGTGTAATCCTTTCTAACTTCATGATGATATTATTCACTCCCTTCTAACAGAACTTCAAACCTTAGAATCTCCTTGGGCATTATTTATATGGGAAGTATATCTCATTGAAAAAATACGTAGATACCAAGATGGTCATCTATTCATCATTATCGCCACAAAATATTTTACCAAATGGGTGGAAGTTGTGCCTCTTTTAAATTTTATTGGAATTATTATCTCTAAAATTATTATCAACCAAATCATATGTCAATTTTTTATCCCTCACACCATCAACATTGATAATGGTCAGAATTTTAAAAATAAAGACCTGAAACAATTATGTGAAAAACTAAAAATCATGCACAAATTCTCTACACCTTACCATCCATAGTGCGATGATTAAGTAAAATACAAAAAAAATACTCAATAAAATATTTCAAAAGACTATTAATGATTCTCATTTTGACTGATATCTCAAGCTTTATCCCCCACTTTAGGCTTATTGTACTAATATTCATACGATCATTGGGGCCACTCCTTTCTCTTTAGTTTACAAATATGAATCTATCTTACAATTAGAATTTGAGTTAACTTCCTTCCACATTTATCTTCATGGTTTTATTCTTGATGAAGAGATTTATAAATCCTATCTTCATGCCTTATATTTTTTTGATGAGTGACGTATGGGTGCATGAAAACATAGTGACCAATACAAAGATCACATCCCTAAACAACATAACAATAAAGTCAAAGTCAATAAATTCAATAATAAAAGTGAATTAGTGAAAAATTTAGATTATACCAATGACAAAAAAGGTAGTACACTTAAAATTGGTGGGGTCCTTACCTAGTAAAAGATATTCTAATATTTAGTACTTATAGATTACAAAACAATGAAGGACACATATTCAAAGAGCCAACCAATGATTAGTTTTTAAATAAATGCATTCCTTAGATTCATTTTATATCACAAATTTAATTTATATACTACCTTCCATTCATATTATGATTTACTTACGTATAGTTAAAGTTTTTTATATAGTATAAAGCTAAATTTCATTATAGGTTTTACTTAAAGACTTTATTCATAATAGTTGTATGTTAGATAAGTGTTAAGTTACATATTAAGTGGGACCTCTATATATATATGTTTAAATTGGGTAATTTTTCAAGACACCAAAATATGAGAAAAATAAATTGACCCTAAGGATATATTTTATTTAGAAAACTATCTATTTTTGGGAGAGGCTCAATATAGACTAGATTAGGTCATCATCGACTAGTGATACCGATGGAACTGACTTATGTATAGGTAGATTGAAATAAACACATAGATATATCTTTTTCAAGATATTTAAAATGTTTTAAATAGACATTGAGGTTATTGTAACTATGTAATAGTTTAACATAAGGATAATTATCATAAGATAGCATGTAGGTGTAAAAGAATGGCATATTTGAACCATGTTTATGTGGTCAAGTCATGTATGGTAAATGTGTGTTAAGATTATCATTTTTAATTAATTAATAATATATTTTAATATATATAGGCACAAATTTATTTGATGGAGAGGAAAAGCTGAAATTGACACTAACATGCTTGAAATTATGGACATACGCAATATTATCCTAAATTAATGCATCCTTTAGACATAAATCTTGATTTTTATTTTGTTGTTGATTTGAGATAGTAATGCATCAAGTTTTTTTTAATTATGTTGATTTTTTTGATGTACTTTATTCATTTTTTAGTAGTGGATTTAGTATGACTAAAAAATTTTAAATTATAAATGATCTTTGCATGTGAATTATCTTGATACTCTTCTATACCAATAGATGTAAACATATTATGAGATAAGTACTCATCAATATTAATAATATTGAAATTTATCTTGTGTAAATAATCATATATTATATAATTCATATCCTTGTCATCATCACTATCATACCAATATATGAAAATGTAATTAGGATATTATAAATATACCAAAAGAGGGATACCTATATTTTTTTATCTTTTTGGTCTACTATAGACAAAAAATTAACAAACTAAAATAATGCACTTATCATCACTCTTTTGACACACATAACTCATTCCTCATCTTAAGGAATTTTTTCTATTTTTATTCACTTTCACATGATGACCAGTTCCTTTAAGAAATCCACATGACATTAAAATGTCCCTAGTCTCTTTGAAAAATAGTCTAGTCATAAATTCAGATTATCCCTAGTACCCAAATAAGATGTTTGTGCCCCATGGATAATAACACCCTATTTGGACAACAATGCTCCACACTATTTTCTAGATCTATCATTAGTGTCCTATCACCAAATAAAGATGAATTTAAAAAAATTAAAATCCAAAAAAGGGTTTGGCTTACATGTTTAACAAGCCCCATTTAAAGGACTTCCATAAATACCACTATAAAGCCACATTTTAAACACTTTTTCATACAAGAGGATTATACACTAAAAACAATAAGAATTTTAATTATATATTGAGATAAAATTCCCTATTTCTCTAAATTATGATTCTATACAACCTTAGTAGCCCCAAGTTAAATTATAAATACACTTCCAAGGTCACACATCACAATTGAAGCACCTTATCACATGAATATTCCACCATCATTTAAAACATTTAACTAGCATTTACACACACCACCATAGCTTGGGAAAACTACATGAAGTTTGTTCCCTATTTAGACTATTGGTATGTAGGTAGTACTCAACACAGGGGTGTAGAGGTTAAGTAAACCTTAAATTGGTTGTCCATTTTTATTCTATTATTTAATTCATATTAATATGTCATTGAGATAGTGTTTTGATTGAATATAGAGTTACACATTTGTCCTTGCATTAGATTAGAAGATCTTACATAATATACAAAACACATAGGTGATGGTGAAGATAACCCATAGGTTTCAAAACTCTTTTACCTACTAGATAAGGCCATTTTTTTTGGATAATATTTCCCCCCACTAGAGTCCAATTCCACCACTATTCCAAGACCCTTGCCAACTATTATTTTAGGTTTTCACACAATCAACATAATCTCCATGTTAGTCTAAGATATAGAAATATCATGCATCTCAAATTTTTAGATAATTTTATATTTCTCTTTTATACTTTCCATATTTAGTATATTTACACATTTAACAAGTTATAAATCAATTTGTGTCATTTATTTCATATATATAATAATTATTTTTTATAATAGTTTGTCATATATAGGTAAATATTTTCCTAGCTTTCCAAATTTTGATAAATCATATTGGTGAACATGCTTACTTTTCAACATTTCCTAAAACCCCTAGTTTTCCATAGGTTTTTATTTTTATTTATAACACTTTGATTCAGGTTTAATATTCTTTATTTTTTTATTCATCATGATTATAATGATTGAGATTATCTATTAATTCTTATTTTATAGTTTCTTGGTTCTATTCACATTTTGCTTACATATCAATTGTAAACTAATTGAAATGTATATAAATCAAGAGATTAATAATGATAAATTATATTATGATTAATTTTAAAAGGCTCAATTTGAGCTACCACATGTTACTAATAGATGATATATAGATCACATGGTTATTTTTTTAATCCTATACCTAACACACACAATTGTATTAGCTCATATACTATATATACTATTTAATCTAGGATTATAGTAGACCTTGTGGTCTAAGATGTTGTTACTAGATGAGAAAAGTTGCCTCCTCATCCAAGGAAAGAAGAACATGTTCAAAAATTTAATCCTTGTACCCAATCTAATCTAATAGGGCTAATTAATCATTCTAGAGGTTATGATATTATTGATCAATTAAGGAATACACTAGCTAAGGTTTACATGCTATACTTACTTCAAAATTATATTATTTTCAAATATATACTATACCAATCATTTAATCAAACATATATTCCTTATGACACAAATCCTTATTAATTTTCATCTAATGTCAATACTTTGAAATATAATGAGGATGTTATTTCTTTTAGAAATTAGGATGTACCTTCATAGTTCACTATTGATAAGAATCTAGCATTATAATACAAGTTCAAAACAACACTAGAATTGTCAAAAATGGTTATAATTAATAATGATTCAAGGTTGAATATTTTCAATATTATATTCTTAAAGATAATTTGCATTAACAAGGATACCATTAAAAATACATATAATAACATCAAAGGATTTTATGTTGTGTCAGGCTAAACATTGGGTTTTATGATATTAGATATTATAGTGGGGTCCAAAAATTTATCCAAATAGTTTTATGTAATGCCTAATAATTTATATTATAACTTAATTTTGGATAGGCCATGGATACATGTCATTGAGGATTTACATTTTACTTTACATAACTATCTCAAATTTCTACATGGTGGATATTTATATACTTTTCTAATTGAT
>JARHVA010002398.1:2032500-2417500 GCA_037957365.1 Torreya grandis
CTAGATTTACTAGAAGTATCCTACAAAATAATGGATAATTTAAAAATTAAAATTTCATGAAAGGGTCATCCCAAAGTTTAAGAATCCGTATTTAAAGGAATTCCAAAAATACGACTATAAATCCACATTCCAAATAATTTTGCACATAAAAGGTTTCTACATTAAAAATAAATAGAATTATAATTTCACATTGAGAGGATGTTACTTATTTCCCCAAATTATCATTACATACAACCCTAGTATCCCTAAATAAATTTTGAATACACTTCATAGTTCACCAGACATAATTAAAGCATTAAATCACACTAGGATTACACCAACATTTAGAATTTTCCACCAGTACTTCATACACCCCACTATAACATGAGATAAATACATGGATTTTTATCCCTCTTTAGAGTATTAGTATGTAGGTATTTCTCAATTCATGGTGTGTTGAGGTCAAACACAACTTCAACCAGTAACCCCTATTTATTCTATTATTACATTCATCTTGAACTAGGGTTTATAGTGAATAAATATTTACATAGCAGTCCATAAATCAAATTATAATCTCATGCATAGTATATAGAACACATAGGTGAAAGAAAAAATAACCTATAAGTTTTAGATCTATACTACCTGTGAGATAAAGATGCCATATTTAGATAATAACAACCCTGGCTAGTGTCCATTTTCACTACTATTGTCTAAGAACACTCTCAAATATTATTACAAGTCTTGATTTATTCATCATCATATCCATATTAATATTAGATATATAAATAATCTACATCTCAATTTTCCATCTAAGTTTATATTTATCTTTTTTACTTTTAAAATGTTGAGGTATGTACCTATTATTGGTATTGTAGCATAAATGTTATTATTGATGTCAAGGTTAAGATAGATATACATAGGTATGAGTGGATGTTTAAGGATGCCCAAGTATGCACATGAAGTTTTGAAACACTCAATAAAGTCTTAAATTAAACCATTAGGGGTAAGGTCGTAAGCCTTAGCATGCACCATACTAGTCCTAAACTCTATCTGACCCAGTGAAGAGTCTTGAGGTATTATTAGGATCTATGAATGATGAAAATTAGTGGTAGAACATGTGAGAATATTTTTAACACTATGTAAAAATTTATATAAGGTATATAATATTTCATTGGATGTTTAAAGGTTGGTTCATGGATTATTCATTTGCATGAAGAGATCAAGTGAGAAGGCATAGGCTTGGTAGCAAGATGAGGTGAGCAGTTTGAGGCCTGTGAGAGGAAGGTTGGTAGTGTATCATAATTATATGAGGTTTTATTACATGATTATGATATTTTTAGAGTATTTAAATAGGTTTCGAGGTGTGTTTAAGGTCTAAGTATAGCTTACAAGAATAGGCCTTGTATACAAAGAGACCCAATATGGCCTAATGATGGGTCAATTTCAGTTTCCAAGGTACTAAAGATCATGAGATAATTATAAAAGGTATTTAAGGTTTTATAAAGTGTGTTTACCAAGTCTAAGGTCAAATTATGAAGGAGAAAGCATGAAATGTAGCTAAGTTTTTCTATGTGCACAAAATAAGGTATTACAGACCCGAGAAGGATCTTTTTATGCTTTTTGGAATGTGAAACCTATGTATGTGGATTGAGTATTTGATGGTAGTTTTTGAAGGGTCCTAGACCAAATTTTATATAATTATTTTTTGGGTTGAGGTCTTAAGATTTATTAATAATTGTTAAGAGTGAAAGGTAGTCTAAACCCTCTTTAAAACCCTAACAATGACCTAATATGGAAGATCTTGATGTAAATGAATCATAATTAATTTTATGACATATTTAATGATTATATAATATATAGTAATATATAAATTACCTCTAAATGGAATTGGCCTATCATAAGAGTGAGTGGAAGCTACAGGAAACCCCTTATTTCTTGTATTTTTGATATAGCAAATAGTTTTGACCAATTGAAAGCATGAAAATTATTATATTATGATGTGTGAGACTTTTATTTTATGTTAATTTAAGTTTATAATCAGGTTATATAATTCAAATATGTTAAACTGGTCATTGAAGTTAACTTATTACTAGAAAGGCCTAGTGAGAATGAGATTAGGGATGGGTTGTAAATGATTAGAAATGGATAATAATTCATGAGTTTATTATTAAATACCTATAAAAAATATACATAATGGACATAATTTTCGAATAAGCTTTTTTATGGCATAAAGTTGATCTCAATCTGACTTTTCTAACATAGTGGGGTTTGTGTATAGTAAAACAATGAGATTGGTCTGTAAGACAAATATTACTATTTTATAATATAATATATTTATTTGAAGTTAATTTTAGGATGTTTTAAGATCACATAAATCCATTTTAATTTCATTAAAATGAATATATATGTGTACTAAGTCATTATTTCCATAAATATGTTTTGGAGCATTTAGATAGTTTTCTATGTGTTAGTAAGAATGATGTTCCTGAGTCATTATTCCTAGAATTTAAGAATCCAATGCACATGAATTTATTATATAGGTATCATAGGTTAATTTTAATTTATTTTTATTCATAAAAAACTCTTATGAAGTTTTTAAAAATCAAAGGTTCTTGACTGGGTTTTGAAGCCTATTTATAGTTCTAAGTAAGCATATGTAAGTGAGTCATTTGAGGTCTTTTGCTCTTTATGGTGAAGTCTAATGGAAATGGTGATGGAAATGAGGTCATTTAAATACTATAAATTTTATTTTTTTATATTTTTATGTGGAAAATTTTATTGTATTCTTTATATATTCTAAGCAAACTTTCTGGTAGTAAGAAAGCCTAATTGTGAGTAGGCCTAATGGTGTGGGTCAAGGAGTGAAATGAGTTAAATGGTTTTGGGGACATAATTTGAGATTATAAAGGTTATAATTGAATTTTTTTGAGTTTATTTCATATATTTATGGATTATAAATATGTTTCAATGTGGTCAAGGTGAAACATGTGCTTTGAGAAGGCCTAATTGCATTATGTCTTTATTAAGCCTAATGGTGGTTTTGGTCCTTATGAGTGGTGACCAACTTGTGTAATCATTGTTTCAATTTTTAAATGTTTGTTTTGATATATTAAAATAGTGATCCAATTATTTAAAGTTTTATGGATAAATAATGTATGTGAAATCAAGAGTCAAGTATAAGAATAAGGTCTAATAGGCCTAATTTGACTAATCATAATATTAATGGAGTGAACAAATGAAATAAAAGTTTGAAAACTAGGTAGAGGGATTAAATAAATTAATATAGGTGTTTTTAATATGTATTTAATATATAATTTTGATTATATAGATGATGAGAAAGGATATATGACCTAAATTTTCCAAGAAAAGGGTTAGTCGAGCAAAAAGGCTTAATAGGTTGTTTGAGAGAAATAGAGGAGTGTGAAGAGAAAAAGAAGGTGATCATAATTATTTTAGTGATAAAAATGTGTCCAAAGGTGATTAAATGTTCCAAGTATTGTATTTGGTGCTGAGTCACCTAGGGGGTTGGTGCCTCCTAGCAAGTTGGTGCTTGATAAAGGTATAATTGAGTTGGTTCTTAACTAGTGAGTGGTTGGTGCTCCTTGTGGGGTTGGTACCTCAATAAATATTGATTAATTTATTATATGAATATATTAAAATATATTTTTATTGATTTTTATCCCCAATTAGGGTTTCCCATACATCTCTTATGTTTATATGTTATATGCTTATGTGGATACTTGTTTATGCATTGGTTGATGTTTGTGTTTGAATGAATGCTTTATGAATGATAAGTGAAATTAAATTATTGTTTTAAGGGAATTAATTCACCCCCACATAAATATATATACTTCAAAAAAATTGTATCATATTGGGTCTTTTAAAGTATACCTAATAGCCTAAATGAGATCTTAAGAAAGCAAAGATGGCTAGTCAAGCACAAAATTGTTTCTCTACAAGTAAGGATCCATGTTTAATGGATCTAATTATGATTTTTGGAGTGTAAATATGAGAAAAAAATTTATGTCTCAAGGTTATGATGTTTTTAAATTAATTTTGGATGGATAAACTGCACACCTTATTCCTCCTATAGATACAATAGGTAAAAATCTAGTGACAACAATTCAAAAGAAATGAATGGTATTCTTTATGGCCTATTAGAGGAATATTTTATAAAGGTGATTCAATATATATATACCAAATAAATGTGGGAAAAGTTTAATAATATTCATGAGGGAGACTCCAACGTCAAGTTTGCTAAATTTTAAACCCATATAAAATAGTTTGAAAGCCTAAGTATGAATGAAGATGAGACCATTGCAACCTACTTGTTGAGGGTTGATGAAGTGGTCAACATCATAAGAGGCCTAGGTAAAGAATTTAAATAATATAATATTTTTCAAAATTTATTGAGATACCTAACTCATAAGTTTGATTCTAAAGTGTCTACTATTCAAGAGATGCAAGATATAGACAAACTAGAGATGGATGGACTTCATAGCACCTTAATAGCCTATAAGATGAGGACAAGTGAAGGAGGACTTGAAAATAAGGAATATAATTTAAAGTTATAAAATAAGTCAAAGGATAATAATAAATAGGGTAATAAAGTTAAAGGTAATGATGATTATTATATTTATGATGATGAGTTGGTAGTTATGTTTACAAGAAAGTTGAAAACTATTTCAAGTAAATACAAGGGTAAGCTACCCTTAAAGTGCTTTAATTATGGATAAATTAGACACTTTTATATAAATTTCACTCATAATAATAATATAGAGGATTATTAAGAGAATTATTAATGTCATGATGATGAAAAAAAATCTTACAAGTATAATAAGAGCAAGAAAAACTTTAGAAAGTATGATGAAAAGAAGTTTTTCAAGAATAAAATAGTATTTTAAACCAAGAAAGATTACAACTCATATAATGAGAGTGAGAGAAGTGATTATGAGAGTGATAATTAAGGTGTTTATCTTGATTTTAATTAATATATCTGCATAGCTAAGGAAGCAAGCTATTCAAATCAAGAAGAGTCCATGTGGTTTGGAGGTACTATTGGTGATTAAGATGAAGAAGAAGATGAGGTGGAATTTAAATTTGAGTTGATGAATGATATATAATAACTAAATATTTTGAATAATAAGGTGATGAGGTTTATTTTCAAATAATATGAGGAGAAAATCAATTTTTTTGAAAAAATATTAAGCAACAACTCCAAGGAATAAGAAGAAATACTCAAACAGATGCAGACTCAAATTGTGATTGTGACTGCAATCATAAAGGCTAAAGAAGAAGAATGTGAAAGGTATGTATCTTAAGTGGATTAATTGAGAGATTAGTTATATTAGGAATAAATTAAGGTGAATTCCTTTATAAAATTTAAAAAGAGTACAAGTGATCTAGACAACATTTTGAGTAGTCAAAAGACTACTAATGACAAAATAGGTCTTGGTTTCAATAAAGATGAAAAGAAGAATCCTAATGTGATCAAGGAGAATCAGAAATTAAAGGTTAGTGCTCAATAAATGAATTATTGTGATGTTATAATGAAGACTAATCTTATCAGGTAGCCTAATTTTACAAGGTATGCTAATCTTATCAATGGTTATTGTTATTCGTGTAACCAATTTGATCATAGAGCAAGACATTGTAGAAGACCCTCAAAGAATGAATATTCATGGAAATATGAGGAGAATCATAAGTCATGAGGTAAGGGCAATGGTGTGTTTCCATCAAGAGGAATAGTGTGTTTCAATTTTCATATTTTGGTCATATTGAAAAGTTTTGCAAGCATGGATTGTCAAGTAAAAACAAGAAGATTGAGGCCCTTAGAGTGCAAGAAAAAAGACAAGATATTGAATGGAGACCAAAGGTAGATAAGGTTAATGATGATTATTATTCAAGTATAAGTGGAATATTTTCCATGGTGGAGCATAGTTTAGATGTAAAGGAGTACCAAAAATTCTCCCTATCAACTCAAGTTGTTGATGGAGTCAATAAAAATAGACCAAGTCATAATGTTGTTCAAATAAATATTGAAGAGGTCAAGATAAAGAGGTTTTTCAAGATTAAGAGGATAATAAATAAATTTTATTCTAGTAAGGACATGGAGATTTGGGAATATCCTAAATTTATGTTGTTTTAACACCCTAGAGAAGAGGTGACTCCATTAGGCTTCATAGAGGCACTCAAATTATGAGCAGAAAAATGAAGGATGATTGAATTTAGGGGGATATTTGTATTCTTTTTTTCAAATCTAAAGTTTAGTAAATATTATATTATAGGTTTGATTGAAAGAGATAGGTTATAAGGTATTTGTATGATGACTTGATCAAAGCAAGTCATATTTATAATAGTGTTTGAATATCTCATGGAGATAAGGGGAGCCAATCATACTACAAGAGTATGTATTTTTTCCAAATAAGATATATAACAGTCATGAATATATTTTGAAAGACCAATGTGTTCATGAATTTAGTTAGTTGTGATATTGATCTATGTGAGTTTTTATCAAAGAGATAGAATGATATTTTTTGGAGAGAAATGGTATGTTGTTCTAGGTTCAAAGATCAGATAGTTGTCAAGAGATGACATTTTATCATTAATGTCAAAGGGGAAAAAGTTATAGTTTGGGAGAAATTTAGTTTTAAAATGATCTATCTTGGGGATATGAGAATTATCAGCTTTTTTTTAGTTTTTGTCATCAATATCAAAGGGGGAGATTATTAAGGTATATTCTTGTTTGTGGTGTTGTGGCATAAATGTTGTCATTGATGTCAAGGTCAAGATGGATACACATAGGTATGAGTGTATGTTTAATGATAACTAATCATGAAAATTATGTTTTGAAACACTCAAGAATGCTTCAAAGTAAGCCGTTAGGAGTAAGGTTTTAAGCCTTAGCATGCAACCAGACTAGTCCTAGACTTTACCTCACCTAATGAAGAGTATTGAGGTATTATCAAGATCTATGAAGGATTAAAATAAATGTTAGAACATGTGATAATATGTTTTAAACTAGTAAACATTTATATAAGGTAGATAATCTTTTGAAGGAGGTTTAAAGTCCACTTCATGGCTTATTCATTTACATGAAGAGACCTAGTGAGAAGGCATAGGCTTGGTAGCATGATGAGGTGAGAAGTATGAGGCTTGTGAGAATAATATTAGTAGTGTGTGAGAATTATATTATTTTTTATGAAATCACTATTATGGGTTAAGAGTATTTCAATATGTTTCAAGGTGTGCTGAAGGTTTAAGTGTGGCTTACAAGTATAGGCCTAGTGTACAAAGAGACCTAATGTGGCCTAATGAGGGGTCAATTTTATTTTCCAAGGTTATAAATATTATGAGAGAATTTTCAGAGGTATTTAATTTTTTATCAAGTGTATTTACCAAGTTTGAGGTCAAATCCTTAAGGCCAATGCATGAAATGTAGTTTTGAGGTTTTGTGTGTGCATATAATAAGGTATTATGGATCCGAGAAGGATTTTATTGTGATCATTGGCATGTGAAACCTATGAATGGGCTTATAATAATTTAATGGTATTCTTTTAAGGTTCCTATCTCAAATTTATTTTCATTATTTTTTGGGTTAAGTTCCTAAGATTAATGAATGATTATTAAGAGTGAAAGGTAGTCTAAACACTCTCTAAAACCCTGACAATGACCCAATATGGAATATATTGATAGAAATGGATTAGAATGAATTAAATTACATAATTTAATTATTTTATAATAAATTTTACTCTACCAAGTACCTAAATATGGCATTGGTCTATCAGAAGAGTGAGTGGAAACTACATAATACCCCTTATTTCTCTAATTTTTGATATAGCAGGTAGGTTTGACTATGTCAAAGCATGAAAATGATTAGATTAAAATGTGTGATACTTTTATTTTATGTTAATTTAAGTTTTTTTTTAGGTTACATACTTAAAATATGCTAAACTGGAAATGGAAGTTGACCTATTGCTAAAAATGCTTAGTGAGAAAGACAATGAGAAAAATAAGCAGAAGTGAGAATGAGATTAGGGATGGGTTATAAATGATTGGGGATGGATCCAAATGGATTGGGTTATTTTTAAATGAATATAAAAAATATCCATAATTTAATTTTTTTTTGAATAATCTTATGTATGGCAGAAAGTTGATCTCAATTTGACTTGTCTAACATAGTGGGGTCTATGTACAATGAAGCAATGACATTGGTCTGTAAGACCAATATTGATCTAGTATCCTATAAAATATTTGTTTTAAGTTATTATTAGGATTTTTTTATCATATAAACTTATTTTAATTTCGTTAAAATTAATCTACAAGTTTACTAAGCCATTATTTCCATGACTATGTTTTGGAGCCTTCAAGTATTTTTTTGTGTGTTAGTAAGAATGATGTTCTTGAGTCATTATGCCCTGAATTGAATAATATAATTCACATTAAGTTTTTTATAGGTATAATATTTTAGTTTTAATTTAATTTTATTCATAATAAACTCATATGAAGGTGTGAAAAGTCAAAGGTTCTTGACTAGGTTTTGAAGCATATTTGCAGTTTTGAGTAAGCATATAGAAGTGGTTCATTTGAGGTCTTTTTATCTGTATGGTGAAGCATAATTGACATGGTGATGACCATAAGGTAATGGAGGTTATATACATGTGATTTTTTAATATTTTTATGTGTAAAATTTGATTTTATGATTGAGATATTTAAAGTAAGCTTTCTGGTAGTATGAAGGCCTAATTGTGAGTACACCTCATGGTGTGGTTCAAGGAGTGAAATGAGATAAGTAGTGTTAGGGATATAAGGTAAGATTATAATGGGTATATTTTAAGTTTTTTTTTTAAATTTTTTAATCAATTTATTGAGGCTCAATATGTTGAAATGTGTTCAAGGTGAAATGTGTGTTTTGAGAAGGCCTAATTGCATTAGGTCTCTATTAGGCCTAATAATGGTTTTTATCCTTATGAGTGGTGATCGACAAGTGTAATAAATTTTTAAAAATATTAAACATTTTTTTTTATATGTTAAAATGGTGATAAAAGTATTTAAATGTTTTTATTAAACCAAGGTATGTAAAATCAAGAGTCAAGTATAAGAAGAAGGTCTAATAGGCCTAATTTGACTAGTTAGAATATTCATGAAGTGAATGAAAATAAAGGTTTGAAAACTAGGTAGAAGGATCAGTAATAAAGGTGTATTAAATATTTAATTAATATATAATGGTGATTATATAGATGATGAGCAAGGTTATATGACCTAAATCTGCCAAAAAGAGGGTTAGTTGAGGGAAGAGGCCTGATAGGTTGTTTGAGAGAAATAGGAGTGTGAAGAGAAAAATAAGGTGATCATCACTTTTTGAGTGAGTAATAGGTGTCAAAAGGTGATAATAGGTTTTAGGTGGCTAATTTTTTACTAAGTCACCTAGGTTTTTTGTGCCTCCTTGTAAGTTAGTGCTTGTTAAAGGTCTAGTTGAGTTGGTGCTTGACTAGTGAGGGGTTGGTACTCCTTGTGGGGTTAGTGCCTCATAAAACCTTGATTCATTGATTATAGTACTATATTAATATATGTGTTTCAATGGGTTTTATCCCTTGTGAGGTTTTCCCACATATCACTTTTGTTGATATGTTATATGCTTATGTGGATGCTTGTTTATGCATTGGTTGATGTTTGTGTTTGAATGAATGCTTCATGAATGATAAGTGAAATTGAATAATTATTTTAAGGGCACTAATTCACCCCACATCTTAATATCTATAATTCCAACACAAAATTTATTATATTTCTATATTGAACAAGTTTTATATTAGTTTCTATCATTTATTTCATATCTTTACCATTTTAATTTTATAATGTAGTTTATAATATCTAAGTAATTATTTCCCTATATTACCAAAATTTGGTAAAATGTCTACAGTAACATGTGATGTTTTATTTGTATATTCATTATTGTTTATAACTAATTATTTATCAGTTAACTTTATTTATTCACTCACATCATATACATGTATATGATTTAATGGGATGGGATGTGATTGAAGCACAATATAATACAACATTATATATATATATATATATATATATATATATATATATATATATATATATATATATATATATATATATATATATATATATATATATATATATATATATATATATATATATATATATATATATATATATATATATATGAAAGAATAAAATAATTATGTTATGTCATTTTAAAATATTTTAGGGGATAATTGTCAGTTGTCCTTGTATGCACATTTCCATCATGCATAAATTTCACACAACTTTTTAGTGTATATGGTGCTTATTCTTATCATGTATCCAAGGTATTCCCAAGAGAAATGCCTAAGGTATATTATTAATAATGAGCTAAGATAAAGTAGGTAGTCTTTAATGTCCTACTCTCACATCCAATGATATTAATCAAAGTATCTGATGGGGGTTGACAACAAATCTTCTTAATTTTGTTTTATTTTTCTAATAGTATTCCTATGGATACACATTTTTTTAATAAAGTTATGTTGCATTTATTTATTCATGATCCATTATATATTAATAAAAATTTGATTTATTTATTTATTTTGAATTTCATATTAAATGAAAAAAGTTATATTTTTATTTTTTGTTTATTTGGTGGGCCAATATTTCTTTTCAAAGGAAATCAATTCATCAAAATCTATTGAAGTATGCATGAGAGAGGAAAATTATGTAGGTTTTATATCATTTGGTAGAGTTATCTCACACAATTCCTCATATAGGATGTTACATCCTAACTTACCCTTAACAAGTAGCTTTTATTTTAATCAATTTTTATGACTATTGATTTATCGGTTACTGGTTGTGAAATTAGATATATACTATTTTGGTTAAACTATTGTATTTTCTAGTTTATATATTAATTTTAAGTGTTATTGTTTAGTTGAAAACATGAATGTGATTTATTTTGATATATTCTGATGAGAATGATATAGTGATATTGATATTATTTATTGTTAGTTTCTTTTCATGACTACAGTGATAAAATGGACTAACTACAATTTACTTATTTGAGGTGGGTGCAAGATTGTCTCACCTTAAATAAGTAGTATAGAGGGAGATAATCATAAGGGATAGGGAAGTAGATCATGATATTTGGGGGAAGATAGAGAAATATTAAAATAGAGACACCCACCCACACACTTGTATGAGTATTATTTGATCATATACATTTTTAAGTTTAAATGTGTATCTCATTTGTATTAATTATTATAAAATTATGATTAGTGATTTTAATCTTATAGCCTATGTATTTTAGTATTATTTAAGATAATATAATTGGGCTTTATTGTATATTATTATTCTTTTAAATTTAAATGTTGTATCTCAAGTCACTTGCAGAATAAAATTTTTGTTTGCATAGATAACCAGTTATTGCTTAATTTTTTAAGTGTGTTTTAATGTCTATTACAAACCAATGTTTCTTGGGATTATTGATTTTATACTATTTGCATAATTTAATTATTTTTTATATTGAGTCTATAGTGAGCTATATATTTAATTTCTCCTAAAATGGGAAAGGGTCAAAATGTAGATTAGTTAGTGTATAATTAAAAGAAAGACATTTTTCATAATAAAGTGTCATATATTGAGAAGGCGTATTAAATATTAGGCTTTGATAACATAAATATATTAGTTAATGTTTTATGGAATAAATTAATTGTGTATGGTAAAATTTATTGTTGATGTATGATCTCATTATGGCTTAGGGTTTCAAAGGATCGAAGCAAAAAACAATATGTTTTATTATGATTAGGGTTGTTGAAGTTTTTATTTTTTTAGAAAAAATGCACTTTTTAGGGGGATGAAATGATGCATGTTGTCTTAAATCCATTTTTATTCAAAGGGATTGAAATATAATTATATTTGAGGTAAATTTTGATAATATTAGTGTAAATAAACTAAGTTATAATGGGTGATTTCTTAGAAAGAATATATAGAGCCATAAAAAATGAGGGAAAGATAAAATTAATAAAAATGAAATAATGGGGGAAATGGATAAATGAGGGGACATAAGAAGTGGAGAGAAGGTAGGAACAAAAAAATATGTTTTGGGAAACTAGTATTGAGCATAGAGAATTAACTTCCATCTTTTATAGTACCAGGAAAGTAATGTTTTTAATTATTAACAAAGGAATTTATGGGTTTCTTACCATAAAAAATAGATATAAGGGTGTAGTTTTTTTTAACTACCATCATATCATATGGATTTGTTAAAATCAATTGAAAATTTTGAAAACCCATTTTTTGTTTGGGATAATTGCATTATGGGTTATAGAAAGGGGAAGTCCTTACCTCATTTATAATATGGCCATCATTTATCCTTCTTGATTTAAAATATAAAATAATTTTTCATAATTTTTCTTAATGAATGAAATGATATACTCATCCTTATAGATATTGGGGTGAGATATTTATCTCACCTATATATCCATAAAGATTAATACTAGATGCATTTTTTCTATCTATAGTAAATAATATTGGTTTTGAGTTGACAAAACCATTCCACTTCATGGTCATTCATTACCATATTTATTCGACCTAATTTTTATACTTGTTTAAAAGGGTTTATTAATTCTCTATGAATATTATGATTATAAACCTAAAACTATGAATACTTCTCACTATTAAAGTATATTATTTTAGAATCTAGGTTTGATTGACTATTTATTAGGTTATGTTTTGGTAACCTATAATTGTAATCTGAAAAGCAAACTATGTTACAATTGGATGTATTTGAGGAAATATATGGTTGAAATGTGTGAATTATACTTATAGTGAAAATTTGTATTTATATGTAACTTATTTTAATTTGTATGTTATATTACAAGATAATAATAAAAAGGTTTTGTATTTCTTTTACACAATTATAGAAAACTCGATTGAGTTGTTGGTCTAGAAAAGAGTTATTATTTTTTTAAAGCCTCAAATGCAATATGGAATGATTGTATGTTAATTATAATTTATTTTTAAATGAAAACATGGAAACATATACAAATATTCACATAAGTGGAAGTGAAATTAAATTTAAATACAATCAATGTATAAATTTGTCAGTTATGGATTTATTTTTACATAAGAAAGAGATATGCATTGATTTTAATATAATTTTGGTAAAAATATATGGTTATTTTTTTAGTACATTATATTTATTTAAAGGTTTGATATTTTAATTCAAATATTAATTTGTATTTATATCATCCTTAGATTAATCTAATGTTTAAATAACACTAATAATAATGATAATAAGAGTAGAGGTGAACTCAGTTTCAAATTAAATTAAATTAGGGAATTGTATGCATGACTATATAATATAAATAATGGTTTACTCTCATTAAGGATAACTTCTAAATTTCCATAAATAAATAGTTTAGTTTTTATATAAATTTATTATAGACCTTGAGTAAACATGCAAAATAATTAAATATGTTCATATTTTATTACCATATTAGAAAGGATTACCTAGTTTTGAATGGAATTATATCATGGATTATTATAATATGATAGCTAAACCTATGAATGTTTTTTTTTTTTTTTTTTTTTAATGATCTTGAATTCTTGATGCATGGAAATAGAGTAAATAAAATCCATAGTATGAAAATTTGGACTATAAATAAGAAGTAACTCTTTCATTTTTATTCTAAATGAACTTATATTGGCATCATGTTAGAATTAATGTTGTATGAATAATATTATTTGAGTTTTTGTGTATTTAATAGTTGGATGTATTATGTTCTAAATCCTTTGTTGAAATATTTTATATCTAAGCTATTTGGACTATATTAGAGTGAATTTATATGATTAGATATTTTTATGAGTTGTGTTTAACCCTAAAATATAGTTATGGGAAATATAAGGTTAAATGGGTAGATATAGCCTAGGGCACAAGGATGGTAGACTATCTCTAAATTAGGCTAATTAATTTCAAAAATTATATAAAACATATGCTAAATTTATTATGTTGATATGCTAAAGATAGAAAGTAAAACTATGCTAGATATTGAAATGATAATAAAATAATATACTTAGCTAGTTATGATGATAATAGAAATCTAGATCTAGAACATGTAAAAAGTAGTCTAGATCTAGATTCTGGATCAATTGCATGATTCTAGAAATTATGTCTCTATAGATGTGAACACTTTCATAGACCTAAGAAAGTTGCATCAATGATACTATTTGAATTAGATATATGTGTCTAGTAAAAAATACCTAATGAAATGGGATGTGATAACCTTGATGCTTTTAGGTTATATGTTGGCTTTACTCTAGTGCATTTAGATCTAGGTCATGGACTATCAATCCTTGTCAAATAGAAAAACCCTAGTTCTTCATATTCATAGTGACTAAAGAAAAAATGGGTTAGTGAGTACATGGTGTCAAACTAACCCAAATACCCATCTATTAATGAGTGGTGCATATATATATAATATTCTAAAGAGAGACTCATACTTATATAGTTATCCCCTACATGTTGTCTTATGTATGAATCATAAAATATGTGATAAGTACAACAATGACCTATCTTATAACTTGGTAAATGTAGCATATGAAATGATCCTTCATTAATTCAAACCTATATTTGTTATCCGTATGATTGATATGGAAATACTATAAAATAGGTAAGTTTTTCTCACTTGAGTGCTTAATTGATTGGTTTTAGTAAGTTGCCTTGGTATTTTCTAAGTCTTTATAGGTGAGGAATGAATGATGGTTGATCCTATATTTATAACAATCCCTTTGGATAATATATAACATTAAATAACTCAGGCCAACCAAAGGTATACATTTCATTTTTAAACAATATGACTTTAGGGCACTAGACACTTTCATTAGGATATGACATTTACATTGACATATGCATTTGACTGGGATGCAAGTGTTTGGGTAGTTAGAAAATAGGTTCATGTCAAAAAACTTGTAGAGATAGAAGATAAGTAGGTTTATAACATTATGATGTAGGAGAATCAAGAAAAACATTGTTAATCCAATTATGAGTGAGTATTTAGGTGATGTGTAAGTGTATTTGGTCTCATATCATCCCTTAGAAGAAATTTGAGTCTATAGAAGACTCTATAAGTGTCCTTGGGCCTTTGGAATTTTCTTTCCAAAATGGGCATTTTGAATATTTGAAATGTGTTAGTTTGTTCAGGAGTCTTTTGAGTAAATAATAAGAAGTCTCATGTTAAAAAATGTTTGTACAAGATCATATATGGACCTAAGTGTTTTTAGAAAGGTGATTTACATAAATTTCATAAGGAAAGTGTCATATATCAATAATTTAGAATGTAATGACCACATTAAAGTAGTTTCAATAAAATTTATTTATTAAAAAAGTAGTTTGTCATGTATGTATGAAGGATGTAATGAGTTTTTGTAGAAGGAAGAGAGTAGTAGGTGTAGAAAGAGTTAGGAGTATGGAGTAGGATGAAGAATGAGAGAAAATTGAAAACCTCTATATTTTGTCCACATGACAGAGTTGATAATATACATGAATAGAATTAATAAAATTTCAAATGATTGAGTTGATGCATCTATATATTTGTATTGATATTGCTTTAAGGATGAAATTTGATGTGTTGAAATTATTAAAGCTTTTGGTAATAAT
Source organism: Torreya grandis (assembly GCA_037957365.1). Classification (NCBI taxonomy): domain Eukaryota; kingdom Viridiplantae; phylum Streptophyta; class Pinopsida; order Cupressales; family Taxaceae; genus Torreya; species Torreya grandis. Next base: position 2,048,138 of record JARHVA010002398.1, read on the forward strand.
AGTTTTGAATGACATTTGCAAGGATTATAGTTTTGCAGGATTATGACAAGAATATTGAAACCTAAAGGATAATGAAGAAGGAATATGCCCAGATAAAGTATTATGTGAGTCAAGGTGATATATAAGGGTAAAAATAATAATGCAAGTTACCTTTCATTCATTTGAGACTATAATTATTTATAATAATAATAGGAGTTCAAAACAATAATCTGAGCACTCTATTTAGGTAAGATAGTCAAGAAACCTATTTGGAAGATTTAATAACATATTATATGGAGTTTGATGTGATATGAAGATGGATTATAATGATAGTGTGATGGATTATAACCTTGAAGGATTTGTTCAAATCATCAAGTAAGCTAATAAACACTCAAAACCTTGTATTATCTTGTTATAGGTAGACTATGAAATAAAATACTATAGAATCCATGAATTGCATGTGATTAGAAACTATTAAAGAAATTTTAAGCATGAAAAAGTTTAAAATAGATAATACAGACCTTATACAAGTATTTCTAAGGTTTAAGAATAATAAATATTCATTTAAGTCAAACTTGAAGCCTCTCAGGCTAATTTAGATTGTGAAGACCATGGGTTAGGGTTTTTTAAGGAAAATGTGCATAACTTGAAATTATACCATCAAAATTTGATAAAAAATGGTAATTGTTTATTTTTATAGGTGATCTAAATGATTACAGTGGTTTTAGACCTATACATGATCTGTACATATGGAAATAGGTGAGTGTGGTGTAGACATGGGTAATTATGCCTAGTAAGGGCTAAGTGTAAGAGGAAGAAGTGAAAAAATGGTGAAGGCAAGTGAGTTGGACTTTAAAATTAAGAAAAATAAGGTAAGTGATAGAGGGTATCCAAAAAGTAGGTTCATTTATAAAAACAAGTCTATACCTATATGTACTAGAGGAAAAAGCCTAAAAAAGACTACTAGGAGGGAAGTTTGATTGAGGGTTTGAGGAATGTATAATAATTTGAAGTTGTAATAGAGTTTGATATATATTGAAATATGTGTGTTAAGTCTTAAATATGTAATTGAAGAGAAATATTATAATCATAAGGTCTAGATGAAGAGTTAAGGTGACATACTTGAGAAGTTATTAGTTTAGCGAGGATTAGTGTGTGATTGAAGGAAAGGGAGTTGAAAAAATGAATGGGAAAAGTGTGAGGTGTAAATAGGTTAATCAAATAGATAATATAATTTAAAAATTATAGTCAATAGGATCAATCAATTAAAAGACATCAAGTCTAATGAGGAAGTTGACAAATAAGAGAAGATTGAAAAGGTTAAATGCAAGAATTAGTGAATCAAGGTATCAGAGGTGTGGTTAGAGAAGAGAGTTATGGGATATTTGCATCATTTAGTATCATAAAAACAAATTTAATTGGAATGAGGAGAGATAAATTAATCAAGAAAAATTGGTACATGTTTAAATTAGTTTTCATTTTAAGTTTTTGACATATTGAAGAAATAGTGTTGAAGTGTGAGTGGAAAGTTAAGAGAGTGGTAACCAACCCTAAATCTAGTGAGGTTTGATAAATTTAGAGAGTTTTTGGAAGCTCATGAGTTAGATTGAGGAGATATTATAGAGATAAAAAGGAGTCCTAGGAAAATAACAAGAAAGTGAGAGTGAGATAGACCCAAGAGAGGTCATATATTGAGATAGACCCAAGTGAGGTCATGAGAAGGCAAGTAGAGGAGGTTGTTGAAGAGAATAGGTATAGGTGAGACCAAGATATTGAGAGATAGGTAATATGAAGAAAGATAAATAAAGGATAAAATAGGGCATGGTTGAGATGAGTTAAAACAAAGATAGGAGGGTGAAAGAATATACCAAGAGGAAAGATATGGAAAAATAGATGATATAGGTAAGGCAATAGTTGGATGAGTTGATGCTCATCATATAACAAATGAGGGGAAGTGATAAATAATACTATGTATGGGTCATGAATAATAAAAAAATCAAGTGGCCAATAAGGATATAAATGGAAAAGAGAAAGAGGAAAGTTGTGAGAGAAGAAAGAGAAAACAAAAATTTGCTTTTCATGAAACTCAAGAGAGAAATACTAAAGTGTAAATTGAGTGAACAAGTGGATGAAGGTGAACATCACCTTAGGATGGAAGATATCAGATTGAATGAGGAAAAATAATTTAGTTACATCTAGTTAGATGATGGGAAAGACAAAGAAAAATTATATCAGTTTACAAACCTCATGGAAGGTTTGGAAAAAGAAGTACAATTGAGTGACAAATGTATGAAATCTAATTACATGTTTGTTTATGAGAATCAAGAAAAATTAGAGATAGAAATGATAGATTTATAAAGATACTTAAATGGTTAAATGATGAAGAATTAAAATAAATTATATGTTGTAGTAGTTGGGAACCTTATAATGGAGGACAAAAAATATGATGAGAAATAATTGATGACAATAATGAAGTAGGTTAAAGATAGAGTCATATGTAAGTCTAAATTTCAATGAGGAAACAACTAGGCATAAAATTTAATTTATTTATTTTTTCAAGCATGCATATGATAATAGGGTAAGATGAAAGTACATGTGTACCAATAGTGTTTTGGGTCTTAGACTACCCATATGATAGAGGAAAATATCAATGTATGAGTGCACATCATGTGATGGTTGATGCAAGCAAGCATTGGAAAGAACAAAGCAAAATTGTCTTTGATAGAGGTAAGCATGAGAGCATAGGTAAAGAGAATTTTAGGAATAATGGAGAATAAATAGATAAGAAATATCAAAAGAGTATGAACTAAAAGATTAGGAAGAAAATTATAGTATTTCATTTGAGCTCAAATTCTTTCTTCCCAAGGAGTATGATGTAAGAGCATCAAGTAAAACATTGTTAATCTAGTCATGAGTGAGTATTTATATGATGTGTAAGTGTGTATTGTATCATAGAATCCATTATAATGCATTCAAGTCCTTATAAGAGTCTATAGGTGTCCTTAGGTATCCCTTTGGCATTTTCATGCCAAAATAGATGTTTTAAATATTTGACATGTGTTAGTGTGTTTGGGAGTCTTTTGAGTAAATAACAAGAAGTTTAATGTTAGATAATCTTGTTAAAAGTTAATATATGAACCTAGGTGGATTTTGAAAGTTTGTTTACATACATTTTATAAAGAAAGTGACATAGATCAAGAATTTAGAATGTAATGACCAAGTTGAAGTAGTTATCATAAAATTTAGTTATCAAGAATGTAGTTTCTCATGTATGTATGAAGGATGTAAGTTTTGTTAGGAAAAAAGTAGTAGGTTTAGAAAGAGTCAAAAGGTAAGATGAGGAAAGAGGAAAGATTAGGATGAAGAATGAGATAAAATTTAAAACCTCTATATTCTATCCACATAACAGAGTTGCTAATGTACATGAATAAAATCAATAAAATTTAAAATGATTGAAGTGATCCCTCTATATATTTATATTTATATTATTTTAAGGATGAAATTTGATGTGTTTAAAGTATTAAATCTTTTGGTAGAAGTAGTTTGTAATGAAAATTTCAAGGATTAGTGTTCTAAAAAACTATGATAAGAACCTTGTGTGTAGTCATTGAAGCCAAGAGGATAATGAAGAAGAAATATACCAAAATAAAGTATCATGCGAGTAAAGGTGATATATAGGGGTAAAAAAAAAATGTGATTTTCATTTCATGTGTTTGTGACTATAAATATTTCCAATAATAATAGGAGTTCAAGATAACAATCTATGAGTACTATGTTTAGGTAAGATAGTCAAGAAACCTATTTGGATGATTGAATAACATATTATATTGAGTTTGTTGTGACATTAATATGGATTAAAATGACAATGTGATGGTTTATAACCTTGAAGGAGTGATTAAAATCATTAGGTAAGCTAATAAGAACTCAAAACCTTGTATTGTCTTGCTATAGGTAGACTATGAAATAAAACATTATACAATCCATGAGTTGAATGTGATTAAAAACCATTCAAGAAAATATAAATAATTAAAAAGTTGAAAATAGATAAGTTAGACCTTATATAATTCATTTTAAGGTTTGAGAATAATAAATATTCATTAAAGTCCAATTTGAAGCCTCTCAGGATCGCTTAGATTGTGAAAACCATGGGTTAGGGTTTCTTGAGGAAAACATGCATAACTTACAACTCAGCTATCAAAAAATGATAAAAATTGGTAATTTGTTAGTTTTATAGGTGATCTAAATGATTATTATGGTTTAAAACTTGTATGACATTGTACTTAAGACAATAGGTGATTGTCTTGTAGACATAGGTAATTAGGCCTAATAAGGGCAAATTATAAGAAGAAAAGGTGAAAAAATGGTGAAGGCAAGTGTGCTGGATATTGAGAATTCATGGAAAGAAGGTAAGTGATAGATGTTGTCCAAAAATTAGTTTAATTTCTCTAAAAAAAATTGTACTTATTCGTACTAGATAAAAAAGCCTTAAAAAGGCTACTAGGAGGGAAGTTTGATTGAGGGTTTGAGGAATGTAGAAGAAATTTGAAGTTGTAATAGAATTTGAGATCAATTGAAACAAGTGTGTTAAGTATTAAATAGGTAATTAAATATAAATATTATAATCATAAGGTCTACAAGAATATTTAAGGTGACAAACTTGAGAAGCTATTAGTTTAGTGAGGACTAGTGTGTGATTGAAGGAAAGGGAGATAAAAAAAATGAATGTAATGAGATGTATGGTAAAATTCTGAGGTGTACAAAGGTTCTTAAGATAGATATAATAATTTAATAAGTATATTCAATAGTATGAATCAAGTAAATGAGGTCAAATCTAGTGAGGAAGTTGACAAATAAGAGAAGATTGAAAAGACTTAATGCAAGAATTGGTGATTGCAAGTACCAAAGGTGTGGTTAGATAGGATAATGATGGGATATCTACATCACATTATGGGGAAAATATAAGGTTTGAGTCATCATAATAACATTTGTCTAAGTAAGAGATAAATAATTAGGCATAAAATGATAATGTATGGGAGCCTTTTGGTATTGGAGAAGGTCTAGAAGCTAAAGTTACATCCATGATATGTATTTTCTAAGGGTATAATACTGAGGTGCTTTATAATTAATAAATAGTGTCTACATTCCCCCATTTAATCTATTAATTAAATTTATAGTTTAATGGAAAATAAATGCATACTTATGTATGCTTTATACACACCTTGCTTTTTCTTGAGTTGAACTTGTGTGATTTTCTAGTGATTGACTTGAAATCAAAAGCATGTTATAGTATATAATTAGTGCATATAGTTTAAAATTTAAATCATTAAAATTATTTAAATTTAAATCATTTAAATTTAAATATAGCAAGGTTTAGGAGTACATCTGTGTATCAATGCAACTCTCTTGCCTTTTGGCAATTTTATTTGAAAGATGTATCATTATAAATCAATGAAATTGATATAAGGAAGAAATATAAAATATGGAAAATTCATATATCTAAATAGATAGAGATATATTGGAGGACACATGCCCCCAACCTTGAATAAAAGGTGAGTTTCCACCTAGTAGTTGAGATCGGCTCAACCGTGCAACCTAAGCATACTTATAACATGGTGAGTGTGAGTGAACCAAGTCAAATAACACTATAAATATGGTGAGGCTTAATTATTTAATCAATTCCAACTTATAAACTTGGAAATAATGAGTGGTTTAGTCACCTTAACCATACCACAAATTAACCCAACTATTACACTAGATTGGCTCAATATAGTCCACAAAATTCCAACTTGGTGGGTGATGACAGTCCTTAAAAGTGTTTAGAATATGAAACCTATTTTATTTTAAAATATTTCACCTTAGATATGTCTCATGATGAAATATGTACAACAATGTCTATAATTCTATAATAAATGTGCATTTAAATCATAAAATTGTGACTTTGGCCAATGTGTAAATATGTAAGTGTGGATAACATGTTTCTAAAATATGTCCCTACTATAATTTAAAATTGAAAACTAGTGTAAGTGTGGAGAACATGTTTTCAAAACATGCCCCCACTAGTTTAACTGTGGAGAACATGTTTCCATAACATTCCCACAATGTATATGGATAAATCTAAAAAATGATTTAAATGCCAATATAGATAACATGTTTCAAAAACATACTCCATTTTAATCTAGGTATGTTGCATGCTGAATAAGTACAAATAACATGTTTCTATAACATGCCCACACTAAATTTGAAACTATGACAAATGTGTAGAACATGTTTTCAAAACAAACCCTATTACAATCTAAATTTGAAACAACTGGTGTATGTGTGGAGAACATGTTTCTAAACATGCCCCCATAATATATATAAATTTGATGAAGAATTTAAAATCCATGCTTCTATGATATTCCCCGACTAATATATGACCCTTTTAAGGTGAGGGGAAATATAAACTGGTATTCACATTACTTCAAAAGGATAAAATAACTATATAATCTGTGTATGAACCAAGTGGTACATAGAAAGAACATGTCTAGGTAGATATATAAATGGATCATGGAGAATTTGATCACACCAAGTCCTAAGTTGTATGATGTGGATCAAGGCAACATATAGATAGTAATAATACAATCTCAACAAGAAACCAAGAACAAAAACAAAATCACTCAAATATAAATTAAAATACAATGGTCTAAGGATACCTAAAACAAGGGGCATGCTCAAATGTCACATAATTAAAGGGACACGACTTAGTCAAATGTATACAAAGCAAGAAATGACATTTTCAAATGTTAACATATAACAAATAATGACATATTTAAATTTTAAAAAAGAAAATAAAGGCATGTGGGAAACAAAAAATGGAGCATATTAAAATTTTCAAACAATAAATATAACATAAATGCAAAACACTCAAAGAAGTGCATAAATGAAATCATAATCAACAAAAATACACATATCACACTAGTCCATGGATCATATGTATTAATAAAAACATTAAGTACATAACATATCTAGTATACTGTGAAAGATATAAAAATCAATATAGTAATGTGTAAGTATATATATGAGATCAAACATGATAACATAAAGTGACCATAGAATGATATAATTTGGATGTCTCATGATCATAGAGGTGGATGCCCCAATGTCATAATGATGTGAGTAGAGGAAAAACCCAACATCCAAAAGTGTATAGATCATGTATTTTTGTATGCATGAATCAAACTAAAAATATGTGTGATACACATGTGTATATATAAAATACTAATATGCCATATATTATCATGGAACTAATAACATATATGGGAATGAGCTAATAGGCTATGGAAATGTTGAACATATTTTTGGATTTTTGATTTTTTGGTATTTTGGAATTGGGTATTTTTAGATTTTCATATTTTTAGAATATATAAAGTGAGATGTTTATGAAAGATATTTATGTTCATTTTATTTTTTAGAGGTTTTACTTAAAGCGTAGTTAGGCAGTACACACCTTTTCCCAATTTTTTTATAATGGTAAATGGCTCCAACCAATTTGGTTTAAAATTTCCATTCTATTCCTTTTTTGCATTGGTGTTATTTTGATTTTATTTTAATAATAGGTCACCCAAAATAAAGTTATGTGGATAAACCTTTGTTTATATGAAAACATAAAATGATCTTGATAAGCCCGAAGTGTTCAATATCATTTTTGTGTTTTTCACTCAACTATTCTAATTGATGCAATCTCTTTCCATGGTATTTGTTATATTTTATAGTATCTTTGAGAGAGATAAAAATAGAAGGTATATCAAGGTATTTTATTTTGTGGTATGATAAACCAGAAAATAAGGTATAGCCTGAGTAGGTATACAAACACTAGTATAGTATGCCCATAAAGCATACACCATCTATAGGTTCCAATCTGAACTATATCATTTTACTATTTTTCCAAGGATTTTGACAATGGTTTTATTTGTTTCCTCTACCTATCCATTACCCTATGGATATTAAGGTGTAGAAAAGGTATGTTTTAATTTATATTTGACTATCTTGTTTTTGAATGATGATCCATTGTTAGAAATAATAGTTGAAGGTATGCTAAAATGATAAATATTATTTTTCATCAAAATCTTACATATGTCATCCCATATAGTAAAATTAAGTAGGATTGCCTCCACCCATTTTGTAAAATATTTTATAGGTATGATTATGAACTTTTGTCCACCAATGGATACTAGATTTATCTTTCTAATAAAATTAAATCACCATAAAGAGAAAGCCCAAGGTGATACAATTGGTTGTAACTCGTGAGATGGTACATGTTTCAAATTGATATATTTATATCATTGTAAACATAATATGTCATGTTCAATACAATAATCTTCCATTGTAGGCTAATAATAGTCTTGACATAAGATTTTTTGGGACATGGCCTTGATGCTAAATTTTTTGTCGCACTCACTATGATTCATTTATAATAATGTGGTACATGCCTCACTTATGATTAAACATCAAATGAGGTGTCCATAAAAACCCTATTTGAACAAATCATTCCCAATAATAACATAATGAAGTGCTTCACATTGTAATTTACATTTATCATAACACTTAAAGTGGTATGGGATATAAGCTTGATAAAGGAAATTATAAATATCTTTATACCATTTTATGTTTGTAGACCTACGAGTAATATCAAGAACCATTAAAGAATCCATTTTGTGAGAAGAAATGGAAGGTTTTCATAATTGTCATATGGTTAAGTTTATATTATCATAATTTATATCAAAGGTCATCAAATATGTTTTACTAGTCATTGAATCTACATGGAAGTTCTCTTTATAGAGGATCCTATTAATAGAAAATGTATCAAATGTTTTTTTAGTCTGTCCACCATTTCTTTATATGGTAGAGGATGTTCTTATTTAATTTGGTAATTACTGGTAACTTGATGAACAATCAAATGAGAATCACAAAATACCTAAATGTCTTTGATATGAATATTTGGTTCTATTGACAACCCAATTATCGAGGCTTCATATTTTGAAATATAATTTATGTAATAAAAGTCTAATTTGTAATAGAAATGCATGTATATTACCTTAGGGGTGTAAAATATAATAACAGTACCCAATCCTTATCTACATTTGGATCCATTGAAAAACATTGTCTATGGATTTATAAATATATTATATGCCTCAAATTCATCATAGAAGCATTGATAATTGGAAAAAAATTAGGTAGTGGACTGGTAACGAATTGGTTAGCTACAACTTGACCTTTTATTGACTTTTGGGATAATAAATTTGAGATCAAACTTGGTAAGTTACATCACCCATTTTGTGATACAGATGGTGAGGTGTTTTTTTCATAATTAAATTTATTTGATCTTCTTTAATTATCATATGGACCTCATTTTTGATTAAATAATGTCATAGTTTTTATGTAGCAAAAACCAAGGATAAACATATTTTTTCCCATTATTTTCTATATTCCTTTTTAATCAACCGATTAGTGATTAATGTAATAAATTTCCCTTTCTTTATGATTATCATTATACTATGCTAATAGGGCTCTGAGGGCATCCTAAGTGGATGAGATATATATAAGTGATGGCCTATCTAGAATAGTAGGTATGAGTATCGATGGGTTTACTAAATATTATTTTATTTTATCAAATATTTGTTGCCAAATTTCATCCCATAAAAAAATGGTATCCTTTTTAGAAAACATGTAAAAATAATTATTTTATTAGCTGAGTGATGAAGCATTAGATAACTTGAAATCTACTTTTTAAACATTGTTGTTGATTTCCATTAGTTGGTATGGTATTTCAACAATAGATTTCACATTTTTTGGATCAACCTTGATGTCTCATTGAGAAATAATGTACCCAAGGATCTTTCTAGAAGACACTGTAAAAAGACATTTTTTTAGGATTTAAATGAACATTGAAATTGCATAAGCATTTAAATATATGTCATAAATCATGATCATGGTTTTGTTGATGCATAGATTTGGAAATTAAATCATCGACATAGTCCTCAAAATTTTTTTGAATAAAATCATGATAGATATGAGTCATGTCCCCTTTATATGTTTCTCTAACATTTTAAGTTCAAAATTCATGACTATATAACAAAATATGCCCCATGGAGTGGTAAATGTTGTATTATCTTGATTTTTTTAGTTAATTTTAATTTTGTTATATCCTAAAAATATATCCATAAATGAAAATGTCTCATATCCAACTGTATAATCAATAATCATGTTGATATTAGGTAATGGAAAGTCATCTTTGGATAAGCCTTGTTTAAGTCATAGTACAACATCAAAAATTTCCATTAGGATTATTAATAGGCACAATGTTAGATACCCAATAATAAAGTGTAATGGTTCATGTGAATTTTAAATCTAAGAACTATTGAATATCTTTTTAACTAGCAACACCATTTTAGGATGCATTTTATGAATATTTTGATTAACATTATTTACACTAGGATATAATAATATATTGTGAATCACCATTGATGGGTCAATCCTAGACATATCTATGTAAGCACAAACAAATAGTTCTAAGCAATCATGTAGGACCTACTAATAAGCCTTACCTTTTATCAGCCTACATCAATATTGCAAGCATACTAGTTGGGGGTATTTATCTATTACATAATCAAATTGTATTATTTATTCATTTAGTAATGTATACCACTCTACAATATATGATGTTGTACAAATATTATTATGTGCATCATGTTGGACATTAATATCATCACTCTCACTAAAATAAGAATGATGCATGAGGACACCTATTCTTATGATAGAAGGAAGGGAGATCCTCATATGAACCCAAGTACTCTAATAATGACTCATCATTCAATAATTCATCAAATGTCAAACTTTTTAGTGAAATAGTCTTCTCATTCAAATTAGGGTTAACTACAAGTAGATCTATTATGGAAGTATGCATACATTCAAATTTTCATTTTGGAAACAAGGCATGGTGCAAGTGTATTACTTATGAGTTAAATATTTATCTAAGAAGCCCAATCCTTTCTAATTTTTGTTATTTGTAGGAGAGGTGGGTTGAGATACACCCTACTCATGTTTACCTAACCCTTATCCTTTGTATCCATAATTTATCAAATATCAAGAATTAGAATTAGGTATAGAGGATTGTGGCATATGATTATTTGTTTTTTGGATTATGGCACAATGTTTGAAGGGGTTAATATTCATGGGACATATGTAAATAAATCCCTAATGTATAAATTTTAGGTGTGTGTGAAAAGTAGATGGAACAACATAAATTTCATGTATATAATATTGTCCTAAAAGTAGATTATAGTTTAAATCATTTGGCATAACATGACATAAACTAGGTAGTGTACGGGGTCCCATTTTAATGTTCAATGTTATTTTCCCCAATAATTTTTGTGTCGTATTATCAAATATTTTGATGATCATATTGGAAGATTCCAAATCATTAGGCCTAATGCTAGGTAAGGAAATAAATGACATGTTGAAAATGTTGAGCCCTAAACCATTGTCCACAAGGAATCTTTTTACAAGTTCATTACTCACACAAACTTGAAAATATACTGGAAAATAACAATACATGAGGTATTGAGGTGGTATATCTTATTTTCCAAAGGATATATTATGTTCAATCCATTTTATGGAGTTTGAAATAAAATCCACATATGAGGCTCCACATTACTTGTAAAAAGGTCATGCATAATGCATCCAAAAGAACATATTTGTAATATGAGGAATGGTGTAGGAATTATTAGAGTGAATTTTAACTAAAAAATCATTAGAATATTTTATGGCATGGTGGGTACAATAAGACTATTTGATGCACTCCCTTTGGCATTTTTTAGTAACAGGTATGAGCTCATTGTAAACATTAAAACTAGAGGGGGTATGCAAGAATACATGTAATTTCCAGTAATCAAAGTTCAAACCCATTATATATTGGAATAATTTAATCATTCATGAAACACAAGTAACTAATATTAAGTAACACATTATGAAGTAACTCACAAATATATAGATATTAAAGATGCCTTTATTGAAAAAAAGAAGAAAAAAAAGATAATTTTATTTGTAAGTTTTAAATCTATTTTTTATAATTATAAATCATAAATAGATAATCAAGAAACCCTAAATCAATATCTATGGTTATATGAACTTCACACTGGGTTCACTAAATGTTTAAACATAAAATATAGATACGATCAAAGAAAATTTTAGTGGCCAATAATAAAATTAATTTGAGGTTTTTTAGTGAGAAACTATTTCAAAGTTATGGATAATTAGTTTGGAAGGTGGATAATTATGTAGGTGAATCAAGCATTAGAATGGGTTGAATTGAGAATGGTGGCATGGTACTTAGATGAACATTGCATGTGTTATATAGAATGAATGGACCTATAGATGGATTGAATTTGAATACCTTAAACATGTAAATGGTTTATCTAAATATGAATTAAAACCATCTACATAATACACAAAAAATGTAGTAAAGTTATATTGGAAGGGGTAGATGGTTTATTAAAATAAGTGCTAAATTATAATTTTAATTTATTTTAGTAAATATAAGAAATTACGGTCACTCTTCATTTGATAGAGTTGGTCTCACAATTTCTCACCTTATAATATGGGAAATAATTTTTCAAAAGATAATTTGGCTAGTACTTAGGTATTTTCAAGGTTTCAATATTAATCCTATGGATTTTAGGGCATAATTTTTACAATTGATGTCTATTTTAGGTAAACATATAGTCATTTTAAAGGATTTTGTACCTTCTAAATTGATTTTTAGCATTTATAAGAGTCTTAAGTTTCTCAAAATCAATGTTTAAAAACCAATCACTTTGAAATAAATCCAAATTAGTATGATTGGGGTAGCATAGGTTACATTTATGACTTACACACACTAAACAACCACCTTTGTTAATTCCACTTTTTCATCATCCGTCCCTCATCCCTTATCACTTCCTCATAAATAATCATCCCTAATCACTCTCTCATCTTTCCTCATTATCTATAATCATTACCTCATTGACCTTCACTATCCCTCATCATCTCTAGTGATTCCCTCATTGTCCCTAATCACTTCCTCATTGACCCTCGTAGTCCTTCCCCTTAACATTTTCACCATAATCTATCAAAGTGGGTTTATAGGTAAATGATATGAGTATAAATGATTGAAAACACTCATATGAAATTGGATATAATGTATGTGACTAACTAAAAGTTCATATAATTAATAATAAATGAATGTGATTCACAATAAATGCAAACTACTTATATCAAATGTAGGTGATTGAATGTAGTCAACATGTCTAATATAGTATAAGTAATGGTGAATGTGCCTAGATTGAATTTCAAGGTATTAAAAGAATAATTTCAAGGTATTAGAAATATAAGTTTATAATAATGATATTTATTTAAAATATTAGGTGAGTCAATCCTAAAAATTCACTTACATATCAAAAATTTAGACAATCTATGTTGTTGACTACCCCACAAAATAGTCAAATGTCAATTTCTAAAATTGAAATATTCATGAATTAAAAAAAATAACCACTAAAATTTTCCCTAGATGTGGGTAATCTAAGGTTAAATTTGTAGAGATATACTAGGGCACAAGTATGGTATACTATCTCTAAATCAGGACAATTATTTGTAAAACTTAAAAATAACATATATTGAATTTATTATGCTAAGATGGTAAGGATATAAATCATAACCATGCTAGATATTTCAATGATAATAAAAACAAGATACTTATTTGGTTTTGATGCTAATGTATATCTAGATTTGGAATAAGTATAAAGTAGATTGGATTTAGATTTTGGATCAGTCACCTAATTCTATAAATTTTACCTTTATATCCATTGACACTTGCATCAACCTCAGACTATTATGTTGACTCTACTATCTAACTCAGATGTAAGTGTCTAGTATAGATTGCATACCATAACTAGACATGACCACCTAGATACTTTTGGTTTTTATTTAACCTTCACACTGGTGTATTCATATTTAGGTCATGAATTGTCACTCCTTGTCAAATATCAAAACCCTAATTCTTCATATTCATAGTGACTATGGGAAAATGGGTTAGTGAGCACATGGTTTTGAGCTACCCAAAATACCACTCTATCAATGACTACATTTTACATAGATAATAATCTGAAGAGGACCTCATAATTATGTATTCCTCCCTTATATGTTGGATTGTGTGTGACTCATACAATATGTGATAAATAAGTACAATAGTGACTTAGCTTGTAACTTAGAAAATGTGGCTCATGAAATGCTCCTTCAATACTTCAGACCTGTATATGTTGTGTCCCTATGAATAATATGGAAATATGATAAAAAGGGGAATCTTTTCTCACTTGAGTGTTTAATTGAGTTCCTTTGGTAAGTTATCTTTGTCTTTTCTAGGTCTTTTTAGGTGAGTAATGAATGAGGGTTGATCATGTATTTATACCAATCCCTTTGGATAATGTCTCACATTAAATCACTTAGTCTAATATAGGTACATGTTTAATTTCAAAATTGGATGAATTTAGGGCATTGGATGCTCACATTGAGATATGACACTAGCATTGATGTATGCATGTGATTGAGATGTAGGTTTTTAGGGAGTTAGAAAACAAGTGTAGGTATAGAAGTTAAAGAGATAGAAGATAAGTAGGTTTATAACATTTTAGGCAAAATAGAAGTTTTTATTCAACATAATAACATTGGTTAGACTAAGAGATAAGAAATAAGGCATAGAGAGATAATTTATGTGAGATTTTTGACAATGGGGAAGGTTTATAAGCTAAAGATACATCCATAATTTGTATTTTCCAAGTGTATAAGACTGAGGTGATATATAATTCAAAAATAGTGTCCAAAACTTATTTACTATGCCATCTTTTAAATTAAGGGATGATGAGTGATGATAGATAATAATCCTTCATAAAACACACTCATCATCTGTTTACATTTTATTGAAAATATTTAGCCAAAGTAATGTTATAGATGCATATATTTACTTCCATTGTAATTTCTAGTTTACATTCACGTACGATGTTATATTAAACAGAGGAGGTATTCCATGGTTACTATGACTATTGTATATAATTTTGATTTTTATACACACTATTTTAGTTGAGCTCTTAATGTTCATATTTCCATTATCTACCACTTTGAGAAGGGAAGGCTCACTCCTAATAGAGAGGTGTGTTTGAGATTAACGTTCTGTGGTTAGAGGGAAAACACCCAAATGATTTTATTCCTCTCTATATATGATAAACCAATTTAGATGCATAATCATGGATAGTATGTTGATTTATGAGTTTTTATATGAATATTCATTGTGTTATTGTAACTTGATATTATTATATTTATTCTTATTTATGTAATTGAAACTATTGGAAAAAACTATACATTTATGATTTTCACTAGTAAAATATAGTAGTGGATTTATATTTTTTTAGTATAGTGGTAGTGTTGTGAATTTATTAAAATGTTGTATCATTTATTTTTGTACATGATTACCATATAGTGTTACATTATTGAGACCTTTTTAGGGGGATAAAATGAATAGTTATGAATTACATAATTAGTGGATTAAAATAATAATATAATTATTGTATTCCATTTTATTTATATTTAAAATAAAAATATGATATCCTAAATATTAAATGGATTCAAATTTTGTGGTAAAATTTACTTTGCTTAACCCAATTACAAAAAAAAAAAAAGTTTTAACTTTGTATTTTAGTGTGGTTATAACATGTGATATTAGAACATATGTTTAAATTCTCATACCTAATGTTTCCAATAATGTGACCTATATATCATATTTAATAAGGAGTAAATGGTTTGTGAAATGGAAAATTCTAAGGGAAATTCCAATAGGATCAACAACATGATCCCAAACTTTTCAAAACTAAGAAAGATGTAAAGCTTGATCAAATTCTAACATTCTTGAATGAAAAATGGGACAAAATTTATGCCCTAAAATATAAATTACATGTAAATCATGAGGATGAAGAGAAAGAAGAGCCTGAGGAAAAACATGTTGATCAAGAAGAACATTGAGGGGAGGGACATGCTAAAGAGTAGGAAGTAAAAAGATTAAAAATAGTGTAAAATATTGCACTTGATATGAATAAATTTAATCCTCTTACATTTAATTGAAAAATGTTTAGAGATGGATATGAATGTTGGCTCATATAAATGGATATATATTTTTAAATTTTAAATTACTCTGAGGTGACTAAAGTAGTATGGGGAGCATACTAGCTATATAGTGAAACAACAACCAACTCAGATAATAAGAAGATGAAAATGGGTCTTGACTCTAATACCATCACTTGGGATAATATTTTTATATTTTTATGGCTTAGTGGCTTCCATAATAGTACTTAGATAAAAAAAAATTAGTATATTTTAATAAAGTGAAACAAGTAGAACTATCAGTGACATAATATGGGAACAATTTACCAAACTTCTTATGTTACCTAGTACCAAAAGGATGAATGTTTATAATCAAAAATCTTATCATGGGTTTAGTGTTATATATTGCATGTAAATTGGATTTGAATGGAGCTAGTTCCATGGACTAGGTCCTTGAGAATGACATTAAGTAGGATCATAATATATAATCACTTTTGTAGGTTAGAGACAAGTATCAAAACAAGTTTTATGGGTGAATAACTTATTTTAAAAATAATAATTGAAAGTGTGTAATCACCTAAAAGTGGTATTTGAGTGATAAGAGTGATACTTGAGACTATTTATTCCTATATTAGCCCTAGCCCTATAATAGATATTGTTATCACACTTTTCAAGCCTTTGTGTAGGCCATAAGAATCCCTAGTTAGCTAAAATGTAGTCACATACCCTCATTTACCAATTGTAACCCTTTGTGCCTAGTTTTCTGCCAGTTGGACATTAGCACCACATTAAGGACACTATATCTAAATGGTGTTAGTGTCCCAAAAATGGTTTTTATGTCCTTTACCTATCTTTCTCAAATGAATATATTTTCAAAGGTAAGACCCTCCTAAGGTCAGCATAAACATCTTTTATTATTTGCACAAGTAATAAAACACTATAAATACATGAATTTTATACCTCTATCCACTAGAGGGAAATTAGATGAAAAATACCTATTAAAACACAAAATATGTTAATAAAAATAAGGTTTATTAATCCCTATTCTACCCTACTTTTGCATACTACCATATACAATATCCCTATGATCATATTTTTCATATTTCCAATCTCAAGCACACACAAGGCACTCAAGGCCACTATCATACTAGCATAACTTGCACTTGCACCAACACTTAGGTGTGAATAAATACATCAATATTAATCCCTCCTTATATTATTGGTATGTATTCAACTCTCTTCATAATGAGGTTTTGAGGATGTCTAACTTATCCTACTAACAAACACACGTTTCAGTACATACCCTACTTACATGGAAGATTAGGATTTTTATCATAAACCAATTATTACATGAATAATATAGAGTTATAAAATTCATTCTCATATAAATATAACCCATAAACATAAACATTGGTGTACCAAGAAGTTTAGGATAATCTTACACATAGGACACTAGCACCAATATCAAGACACTAAAGCCACATGGTGCATCCATCTAAATGTGTTACTACTATCCAAGAGAGGTTTTGACATAGGGATATAGTTTATGACACTCAAACATGATATTATCTTAGTTTTCAAAACTCATATTGTGCATATTAGGTGTTTTTTAGATAAAACTTTATTTGCACATATTTATTACTATTTTTAAAAAGTCAAAGCTAGTCAAATATGTAAAAAATTAGTGGCTATTTTACAAATATTATTTCCATAATTTAGTATACTTAACATTTTAATCAAACATATAATTTACATAAGGCAAACCCTAAAATGTTAAAACATTTGATGAACCTAACTTACTTTGAACATTGCACAAACCCTAACCCTAGATAACCTTAAGTTTACATTTCCAACATTAAAATTCTAGATCCATATATTTTATAATTTTATTTAATATAATTGTGATCATAATAATATAATAATTCCATCACTTTTGTTGTAAAGTTTAATACTTTCATTTGCATACATGTTCCCTTTAATTCATAATGAACTTATAAAAGACATAAACACATGTATAAGTGAAGCTTTATATCAATTTTAATAGATTTAATATCATAACATGTTAGATTTATCTTATGTGTAATTAAATTAATAATAAAACCCTTATACACATAGAGGATTTAACACATAAGATAACAATATGTTTCAAGTTTCAATGTCATAGCTTATACACAAGAAAGAATCTCCTTCTCATCCTCATCTTCATGAGGGTGATAGATACTTTCCATATAACTAGGCCCATTATATCACTCCTATACAATATGAATCAACCTATACCATTGTCACTAATCCCCATACTCAACCTATTCACACCTATTCCCTACAAGTTTGTGCCTACATATTCATCATAAAAAGATAGAATTTACACTTGTGACACTCTATGTGATTAGATTATTAGTACAATCAAGATAATTATAGGATTAAAAAATCATAATCAATTATTACATAAAGATATTAAAACATTGGAAAATTAATTTACAAGACAAATTCCTCTAGGGCACACTAATGTAAATCATGTATATGTATCTTCACTTAGTCAATTTATGGCAAACAATGTTACATATCAAAACACAAAACCATAACAAAGTACATATAAAAATAGTGATTCAAAAAGAATTAAAAGCTCAAATGAGATTTCAATTGAGGTACCAAGGGAGTTTATTAAATCTAATTTGATCAACCTACCCCCTCTACACCTAGTAAGGAGATCTAGATATTATTGTGCATATCATAGAATACATAGGCACCACACTGATTCATGTTTAGAATTGAAAGTGAAAATACAATAAACAATGGATACAAATGAATCACATAGTGAAACTTCATCCAAACAATATAAAATGGTACATATACCAATTCATAAAGGGTAAAATTTAGAAACAATAAAAAAATGGCTACCAAAGCATAACTCATAACAATAAAAGGTTCATACAACACAATTAGAGGAAGAAATAGTACAAAATGCATAGTAAAGAAATTATAAGATGAAAATATACTTCTCCAAAATGAGGCTCAAATTTATAAATGGTATGATTTTTGTCACAAATATTTAAAATAATTTGATTATTGTGGTCAAGGTCTAGGCAAGTAGGCCCAAGGCATCACTTCTCCTATTTTAGCAATTGATAATACTAGTCCGCAAGGTTTGGGATTTATTGAATATCCTAAGGTACATTAGTCACAGATATAATTTATCAAGGAAATAAGTCTAGATACATAATAAATGTTACCAAAATATTAGTAACTTATGTTTTAAAGTTAAAATCATGCTAAGCCAACAAGAATTTTCAAAAAAGGCTTTATAAGAAAAGAGCCTCCAGAGCACCATATGCCTAAAATAAGAATAGTTTAAAAGGGAAAAATCAAAATAAATATTACAAAGGATAATTTAGAAAGGTCAAATCCATAATATGAGGAAATACCCTCTATCATTCCAAGTTATTATGATTTTGATGATGAAAAATACTCAAATTCCTACTATAACAACATTTAACTACAACATAGCATTCACATTTCATGAGAGATTACCATTATTATATTTGACATAGGTTATAGTGATCGTGAGTCTCCCATGAGACTCATCTATTAGTATGGTTTATCTCTTTTGTTACATACTTTCTTTCTCTTTTGATCCTTCTATGTAATTCAATTCATGTTACTTGTACATATCTTATTTTTATAAAATACAAGAATAATACCATTTGTCAAAAACACAAAAAAATAAGATAAGTTCTTAGAAAACACAAAAATTATATATTTTATGAATTTTTATGTTTACAATTCTTATATTTTCTAGACACTACATATGCCAGCTATCTTAGTGTAGTCAGTTTTATCATACTACATACTTCACTTGTTCTTGTCGAGTGCTTACGGATTACTTATAGGAATCAAGTCCACTACACTAATCTAGACTTGATATCATCTACCCACTAAGGGCATATATGTTGATTCATGGTTATTAATTTAATAAATTTTCCCACTAGGGGGAGTCCTATACACACTTTATATTATCAGGTTTTATCCTTACATTCTCTACATTCCAATTTTAGCATTATTATATCTTGATATTGATCATTGCTACTCATACTCAATTTTTATTCTGGCTATTACTAATTTAGACTCAACACATATACATCCTCACTCTTACACAAATTTGTATTACATATTCATGAATGCTTTCATTTCTATCTTTCATAGTTTAAACTTGATTGTATCTCTATGCTTCTTATATTTGAGGGCATTTAAATATGCCATTATTCTTTGGATCTACGCCACTTCTATTCACAATATGTATGCCTTAGACATATGCCCATGTCTCTTGTGTGTGATTTCCTAATTATGTATGTGGACATTAGAATATATCATTTTATGTGGATTTAAGCCAACTTAATTTTTTCTTGTGTATGTGGACATTTGAATATGTCCTTGTATGTCTTGTTTTCTCAGATTTAGTGATATGTGACCATGTACCTTATATTGTGGTCCCTTGGCCTACTTTTCATGACTCATGTGTTTTTTAATGTATATTTTATTATATGCATCATGGCCATGAAACTTGTATTTACTTGTTAACACAGTAGTTTTTGATGCCATGAGGGATCTCATGTATCTACCCTTCCTACTTATGTGTTATGATGGACATCATGTCCCATCCCCCTAGATATCTACTTAGCTCTACTCAGATTTGTTTTTACCGACATTTATTACATTGATCTTAACACCCTTATTCAATGTTAGACATGACATACATCTTACATCATAAACTTATGCTTAGATTATCATATATTATGATGTTATGTTTTCACATTGTATTAGATTATCACGAAGTTATCATATATGCTTTGGATAACAAACATTTTATAGAGATTTTTATTTTGAGGATAGTTTATACATAGGTATAATAACTCCCCTAAAAATAGGGGAATTCATAGGGGCTTGTCATAGAGATCAATATCAAATATTGCATTCATAGAACATTTTTCATTACATAGGATCAATTTTAGAAAATCAGATACAAGTAAACATAGAGGAAAATAGTGACTCAAAAAGTAGTATAGTGACACAAAATTTAGACCAAAAGGACATTAGTGCCCAAATAAGGACACTAGAACCACATGGTGTTACTATTTAAGATATGGTACTACTATCTACTAACCTCAATTTTAGGATAAATTAGATTAGCCAAAATAGTATAACAAGTATAGTATAGGTTTACACAAATCCATTTATAGGTTTTATCAATTATACTCAATTTTTTCTCAAATTCATACTAGCTTAGCTCAAGTTCATATCAATTTATTATATTGGAGGAATTATGAGTGGCATGAAAATATTCATTTTTAGTTTAGATACTCAGACATTATTATGATTTAGTCCATAATCAATATACTCAGATACTAGATTTGGGGCATGTACATTAAGCATTATTTCCATATGCTCAGTTACACACATGTTGATCAGATGAAATGAAAAATTCCATGCCATTCTCTATACTACATACACTTGACATCACATTATGGGTTATCAACAATTTCATGCCTTACTCCATATGTAGTTGTTGGCATTCTTGAGTGGCATAGAGTTGAATAATGTACCTGATTCACTATGGAGCTAACATATGTAGTTAAATATACTCAGTTAGACATTTTTTAGTAATTTACATAATTTATTTTTAGATGGATCTACTACATATGGGTGGGAAATGGTGGATTCATACCCTACTTGAGTTCTTGAGCCACCCATATGAGAGGGTTGGACACACTATCAGTCTAATCCAAGTTATTCATAGGTCATAATTCACTAAGCAAGGGTAAAAAATGATGGTTTCAAAACAATATTGAGTTCTCTAGCCACCCACACATGAGGATTGTGCAAGTTATCACCTCAATCCAAGCTATTCAATAATTGATCACTATATACAAGAACACACACATTATCACCAAGTTCATGCATTGGTTTGCGTACCTAACAAGGTGTATTCATTCCTTTCCTCTTTCCCATTTCTTTACTCATTTTTAACCAGTTACTTCTTTAGTCAGCATATTATTTTTATTTTGGAATCTCTTAAATAAGGATTCATTTATGCACATTTCATTTTGAGGTCATTTATTGGATCATGTTTCACATACTCATATTCATCTTCACAAGATTTAATTCCTAGGTAAGTCTAGGTAAAATTATTTTTCCTTTATACTAGTCATTTATTTTTATTGAATTTCTAACATAAATGGGGGTCAAATGTAATCATATAAAAGTGGTATTTGAGTGATAAGAGTGCTTTTTGAGACTACCTATTCCTAGATTAGCCATAGACATATCCTAAATCCTATTATAAAACTTTTCTAACCTTCGTATAGGCCATAAACATCCCTAGTTAGCTCAAATGCAGTCATAAGTCCTCATTTATTGATCTTGGCCCTCTATGTCCATTGTTCTTCTAGATAGACATTAACACCACATTAAGGACACTAGAGCCACATGGCACTAATGTCACCAAAATGGCACCTATGTCCTTTACCCTAGATTTATTGAAAGAATATATTTTCAAAGGTAAGACTCTCCTAAGGTCCACCTAAACATATTTTATTATCTACATAAGAAACAAAAAAATATAAATACATGAATTTTAGCCCTCTATCCACTAAAGGGAAATTAAATAGAAAATACATATTCAAACATGAAAATAGTTGAACAAAATCAAGGTTATTAATCCCTATTATACCCTACTTTTTCATATTACCATCTACAACAACCCTAAACTTATATTTTCTATATTTCCAATCTCAATCACACTCAAAACATTCAAGGCCACTACCATACTAGCATTACTTTCACTTGCACTAACACTTAGGTGGGGATAACTACATTAAACTTAATCCCTCAGAGTATTGGTATGTAGGAAAATCTCTTCATAGAGGGGTGTTGAATATGTCCATCTTATCCTAATAACAAACACACTTTTTAGATCATACCCTACTTGAAAGTAGGAATAGGATTTACATCATAAATCAGTTATTATAGGCATGGTATAGAGTTATAGACTTCATGTGTGCATGAACAAAACCCATAAACATAGACATATGTGTACCAATAAGTTTGGGATAGTCCTACATAGAGGACACTAGCACCAATATTAGGACACTAGAGCCACATGGTGTCTCTATCCAGATGTGGCACTATTTTCTAGGAGGTGTTGTGATATAGGGGTCCAATTTATGACACTTAAACTTGATCCTATCTCAATTTTTAAGACTTAGATCATATTTATCAAGTATTTACCATATAAGTTTTACTTTTACATATTTATTACTATTTTTATACAGTCAAATCTAGTCAAATGTGTAACAAATTAGTGGCTATTTTATGTATATTATCTACATAATTTAGTATACTCATCCATTTAATAAAATATTGTATTTACATAAGTTAAACCCTAAAAGGTTAAAACAAAGTGTAATGAGAATTCTAAAATTATATTTAATCATAATTTTGAATTTAACAAGGCTTCAGTGTAAAGGTTAAAATAAAGTGTCATTTTCTAAGATAGTTTTTCCTATCACTTATTTGAAAAGGAAAGAGTATCATTTTGTGTGGAATGATAATTGTGAAGAAGCCTTTCAGACCCTACAAGAGAAGCTTACTTTTACTCCAATGTCATGAGTTATATATCTAAATCACCATTTTTTATTATACTAAATGCTTCTAGAGATATCCTAGGTGGATTATTGATGTAGGAATGCTTAATATTAGCATACGAGTCTAGAAATTAAATCCTTATTAGGCTAATTATTCTCTACATACTTAGAATTGGCCATAATTGTGCATATCTTATAGGTTTATGGGGCATTATTTTCAAGTAAACCATTCAATCTCAAGACAAATAATTTAGGTATTAAGTATATATTCATGCAATTGAATATAAATGCTTAGAAAATATATTGGTCATAATTTTTTTCTAATTATGATTTTGATATCAATTATATTAAGGGAAAAAATATAGGTTTGTCAATGCTCCTAATCGTAAAAGGTACATAGTAATAATGGCTATTATAATAATTACCTTATGAGATCATGTTTTGATACTCTCACTAGGAGATGAATTTTATGATCACATTAGGAAATATCTAAAAAAAAAATTCAATATCATAGATATAATAGATTTTATTTTGAGAATGATGAGATCCTAAGGTATAATGGGAGAATGTGTTTTCAAAATAGATAAAACTTGAAAATTTGCATGCTTAAGGAGTTACATAACACTCCTTATTTGGGTCATCTAGGAGTAACCAATCTTATGGATGAATTGAAACCATTTTACTTCTATAGGGAAACTAAAAAATATGAATTTGATTTTGTGTCTAGATGTTTAGAATGCCAACTAGTAAAGGCAAAATGTGTACATTTTATTGGGTTTCTTTACCCATACTAAATTACATAATATAAGTGGTAAGTATAAGTATGAATTTTTTCCAAGGGTTTCCCATGTCAATAATTATCCATGATATGATTTTGGTTATATTTGACAAAATCACCAAGGTAGAATATTTTATCCTTGGTAATTTAATTAATGATGCAATAATGTTAGTAAAACGGTTTATGCAATAAATTTATATGTTTCTTGGGTTTCCTATAAAAATAATTTCATATAGATACCCATGCATGATTTATACATTTTGGAAAACCCTTAATTAAATTTTGGTTACTCAATTAAATTTTAGTATATCCCATCACCCTAAAATGAGTGGGAAAACATAAAGGGTAAATATAGTGTTAGAAGGTTTATTGAGATTGTATTGCATGGAACAATAATACAAGTGGAATTAATAAATTTATTTTTTTTAGATTTCCTCTAATAAATCATTCCATTAAAATTTAAAAAGGCACCATTTGAGGCCTTGTATGTGATAAAATGCAGAACACTTATCATTTTGGATAGACTATAGGATATCATAGTTTTTGGTCCTGATATGCTTACAAAAAGTGGAAGAACATGTGAAAATAATTATAAAAATGTTGGATAAGGAAAACAATATGTATAAAATATATGTTAATTTTAAAATGATAGAAAGGTAATTCTTAGTTATAGATAAACATTTTTTGCATGTTAAACCATACAATAGCTCTATCAAATTTGGAATATCAGTCAAATTTCACCTGGATATGTAAAACCTTTAGAGGATATTAAAGTGATAAAACTTTTTATTTATAAAATTTATTTGTCACAAACATTATAATATATTTATAATATTTTTTATTTATCATATTTGAAAAATTATGTGGTTGATCATTCACAAATACTTGACTAGAATGCATTGCAGGTTATGAATCTGAGAGTGGTAACATTAGAAACAATTAAAATACTTAAAAAAAACAAGATTAAATTTCATAATATAGAAATGTCTCAATGTAATGTCCCATGTGATTAATATTTTAAACATAGTGCCATTTGGGAGAACCTTGAGTAGTTTCAAGGGTTGTTCCCTCATTTAATTGATTAATGTAGTATATTGAATTATTTGCATTTTAAGACATGCTTATTATAAGTCATAAAGATGATGATATATTTATGAGTGGGGGATGTTACATCCAAACTTAACCTTAGAAATTAGTCTTATAAATCATATATTATGACTATAGATTTGTTAGTTGTTGGTTGTGAAATCATTCATATATATATATATATATATATATATATAGTTTTAATTAAATTATTGTATTTTCTAGTTTATATCATAACTTTCAATTTTATTATTTAGATAAAAAATTACTATAATTTATTTATATATATTCTAATGATAATTCTACAATGGTATTGGTATTAATTATTATTAGTTATTTTTATGGTTATAGTGATAAAATGGACTAATTACTTCTTACTTGTTTAAGGTGGATGCAAGATTATCTCACCCTCATTAAGTGGAGAGAGTGGTAGATCACAATAGTTTGGGGAAGATAAATCAAACACATAATAGACACACACCCACACCCACACCCACATAGTTGCACGATTGATATTTGACCATATATTGTTGTTTGTTTAAACGTGCGTTATTTTTTGCTAATGAGAAAATTATGATGAATGCTTATAATCTTTTGGCCTATGAATTTTGGCATTATTTAAAAAATCATAATTAACTTTGATTTCAAAATAATATTATTTTAAGCTATAAAATCTGTATCTAAAATAAATTGTAGAGTACCATCTTTGTGTCGAATAAGATAAAACTTACTAATTTATTGTTGAGTGTGTTTTCATGTATCTTAGAAACCAATTTTCCTTGGGAGTATTGATTTGGTAATACTTGTATATCTCCATTATTATTTCTTATAGTGTATCATTATGATTTTTTATCTGCTAATTTATCATGCTTGTTGAGTCTATATTGAGCTTCCTATTTAATTACTCCTTGAATGGGAAAAGGATCATAATGTAGCATTTTTAGTGTACTTTTAAAATAAGGAAAATTTGTCATAAAAAAGTGACATTAGCCATGATAATGATATTATACACCAAGGACTAATAATTACTTTGTTCAAAAAGTTGAATATTTGAGAGGCAAATCGATTATTGCCACCCATGTGGAAGGTTCATCCAATGAGGAATTTGGGCACCTAGAGAAGGAGATGACCCATACCCTTAAAAACACATAAACCCTCTCCCCTTATGATATTACCCACCTTTTCAAATCCCCCTAAAGCACCAAAATTGGAAAATTCATGGGCATCAACCCTACTACTCCCAGGGGTAAAATACCCAAATCCATAACTTTTCATGGGAGTAGTAGGATGGTAGCAAAGGAAAGGAAATATTTGAACTAGAAGATATAGAGTGGGAATGTAGAAGGAAGCTTCACATAATTGAGGATAAGATGATGAAAATGGTTAGGGATATGGAGGGTCTCATAAAGGAATGAATGACATGGAGGCTAAAAGTGATAAAATGAAGATAAATTTCACCACTTAAAAGGAGGAATAAAACTCCCTGAAGAAAAAATTTATAGGTGTCTAAACTGATCTAAATGTTGCTAAGGACACTCAGGTAATTTTGAAGGACAAGAGGGTAACTAAAAATGTATAGAATAAAACCATTAAGGGTCTCATATAAGTCTTGAGTAAATGTACTTAGTGTTGTGTTATGGAGCCTATTTCTTAATTATAATTTATTTCAAATAGTATACATTAAAAATGTATTGTACACTCTTTATGTATTCTAGAACCCCTTTAATGGGAAACCATTTTTTGGGATGACTTTCCCCATGGTTTTAGTAACCATTATTTTATAATACTATTTTTTTTTGTATTATGTATAGATAGATATTTCATAGGTAATACATAATGAGAACAAGGGTTTGAGAAGGAAGAATAGAGTGTGTGAATTTAGGAGAGTTTGTTCAATCAATCTCTAAATAATATTTGTGGATTGTAATTTTGAAGATAGATATGAGAGTGATTGTAATATGGTGGCTTGCAATAAAATTTGATCAATTGTTTCTTGGTGGATGTAGCCCACATAGGGTCAGCCATGTTAAATCTAGTCTTCTTATTATGCATGTTTATTTTTTTTCTTTATGCATTTTTGTTTATATCTATTATTATTTTGATTCTATAAAATTATTCCACATCAATTTCTATATTTATTCCTAACACTTAGGGAAGTGTAGTGATGGACTTGTTGAAGGACAAGGCTAAGGAACTATAATGAGATACCCCAAAGGATCATGCAAGCTTGGAGGATCTTTCTAAATTTTTCTAGTAATATCTTAATTGTATTTTAGTTTATTTCATCCTAGTTATTTATTAATATGGTTTTTTTATGAGTTTTTTAAGACCTTCTTAGTTTTACATCATGTGTGGGTGTTTCTTTTTTACTTCAAGTTTACTTTTCCTTGTTATGACTTTGTGGTTGTTGTATCCTTATAAAACTAGCTCCTTTTACCTAATCAAATAAAAAAACTAACAAAGTGTAATACATTGTAAAGGTGTCTTAAAACATAATATTTGGTAACATAAAAATATTGGTTAATTTTTTTATGGAATAAACTAGTTGGGTTTGGTAAAACGTATTGTTGATGCATGAACTCATTATGGCTTAGGGTTTCATGGGCTTAAAGCAAAAAATAGAATATATTTTTGTTATGATTAGGGTTTTTTTTAATTTTGTTCTTTTTGTAGATAAATTTTGGGAATGAAACCTACATGCTATCTTAATTCTATTGGTCATCGAAAGGATTGAAATATAACTACAATTGAGGTAAACATTGACAGTAGTAACATAAATCAAATAGGAGATAATGGTAGGTTTCTTGAAATAATATAGAGAGATATGATAAGTGGTGGAAATATAAAATTAAGGAAAAATTAAATAATGAGGTAAATGGATAAAATAGGGAACATGACAAAGTGAAGAAGGCAAGAAAATAAATATGGCTTATGTAAACTAGTCTTGAGAATTGAAAATCTACTTCATCTTTTACAATACTATGCAAGTAATATTTTAAAATATGAAAAAATGGAATTTATGGGTTTATTTCCATACATAATGGATATGAGGTTTTGTATTTATGTAATAGCATAATATCCTATGTATTTATTAAAATAATTTGATTTTTTTTAAAACCCCTTTCTTGTTTAGGTTAATTGTATTTTGGGTTGTAGAAAGTGGAAGTCCTTACCTCATTTCTCATAAGGCCATTGTTTATCCTTCTTAATTAAAAATTTATAATGCATTGTCACTATTTTTTGTTAAAAAAATCAAATTATGTACTCATCCTTATGGATATGGGCGTGAGATATTACTCTTAATCACATATCTAAATATGAATACTAGTTGGGTTTATTATCTAGTGTAAAAATAGTGGTTTTAGGTTGATGAAACTATTCCACTCCATGGTCATTCACTATCATATTTATCTAACCTTATTTTTAAACTAGTTAAAAAGGGTATATGAATGTTTTAATATTATTATGATTAGAACCTTAAAATTATGAATACTTTGTGTTGATTAAGTGGATTATTTTGGAAGCTAGGTTTTATTTGACTATTTAATAGATTGTTGTTTCATAAATTTATAATTGTAAGATTAAAATGAACTATGGTATGAGGGAATGTATTTGATTAAATATATTATTGAAATTTGTGAAATATTTTTACAATGAGAAATTTGGAGTTGGTTGTATCTTATTTTGATTTATATATTATAATATAATATATGAAAAAATGAAAAAAAAAATTATTTGTTTTACATAGCTGTAGAAAACTCAATTGAGTTCTTGGTATATAAAAATATTTCTTATTATCTTTTAATAGCCTTAGACATAATATGGAGTGAGTGTATGATAAATATAATGTATTTATAAATGAGTTCATGTCGACATATAGACATATTCACATAAGTGGAAATGAAAGTAAATCTAGATACAATCAATGTATAAATATGTAGGTTGCGGTTTTGTTTTTAAATAAGAAACAGATGTGAATTTATTTTATTAGAATTTTAGGGAAAATAGATGGTCATAACTTTAGTGTATTATATTTATTTAAATGGATGATGTTTTAAGCTAAATATGAACTTTTATTCAGATCATACTTGAATTAATATAATGTTTAAATAACACTAATTATAAATGTTAATAGTAGACGTAAACTCAATTTTAAAATAAATTAGATTAGGAAACAATATGCTTGACTAAAAATATAAATTATATTTTATTATTATTAAGGATAACTTATAAATTTCCATAAATATATAGCCTAGTTTCTATATATGATTACTATAGACCTTGAGTAAACATCTAGAGTTATTAAATATGTTCATAATTTATTAACTAATTAGAAAGTAATACCTAGTGTAAAATGCATTTATAACATGGAATATTATGATATGATAGTTAAACCTATGAATGTTATTTGATTTTATAATATTTAATTCTAGATGGATGGAAATGGATCAAATGAAACACTTATTAAGGTTATTTGGACTAGAGATTAGAATTAATTCATGCATTTTTGTTTAAAATGAACTTTTGTTAGAATGAATGTTGTATGAAGATCATTATTGGATTTTATGTGTCTTTTACAGTTGAATGTATTATATTTATATAATTTTTTTAAATACATTATGAATTATGATATTATTGAATAAGTTAGTTGGGCTATTTTAGATTGAGTTTCTATGATCAGATACTTTTGAAGCTGTTCACTATGTCATCCTTTACGTTAAAGGATGATGAACGATGATAGACAAGAAGCCTTCATAAAACACAATCATGCTCATTAACATAAAGCATAATGATGGTTTTTAAGTATATATTATTGTGTTTGTGAACTAAGACCACTATAATTAAAATTTTATGCCAAATTAGTGTTATAGATACATTGTCTATCCATTATATCTTCTAGTTTACATACACATGTGATGTCATATTAGATAGAGGATGTATTGCATGGTATGTATTAAAGTTTCATGTAATTATAATTATACCACACACTATTATTAATGAGTACTTGATGTCCCAATTACCATTATCTACCCCTTAGAGAAGGGAAGGACCACTCCCAGTGGGGAGGTGTGTGGGATACCAATGGTCTATGGTTGGAGGAAAAGCACTAAGATGATTCTCTCCCTATTATATATATATATACACACACACATACTCATGATATTGTACTAATTTATTAGTTGTTATATGAATATTAATTATATTATTTTAACTTGATATTATTTTATTTATTTTGATTTATGAAGTTGAGGTTATTTGAAAAAATTATACATTTATGATTCACCATCATAAACTACAACAATGAATTTAAGTTCTTTGGGTATAGTGATATTATCATGAATTTATTGAAAGGGTGTATCATTTATTCTTTTAATTTATCTACCATATAGTTTTACATAATATACATTTTGAGACCCTAGTTAGTGATAAAATGAATAGTTAATAATTACTTAATCATTGGATTATAGTAAGAATACAATTACAGTATTCCATTATATTTAGATTTAAAAAAATATATATCCTAAATAGTAAATGTATTCAAATATTATGGTAAAATTTACTTTTTTGAACCTAATTTTTTTAAAAAAACTTAGTTTTAGATTTGTATTTTAGTGTGGTTATAACATAGGATGTCCTTTTAAAAAGTTGATCTTTATAGTAATTCAAGGATTAAAATATTGACATGGATAGTAATTAATGGATCAAATATTCCATTACATTTGGTATGATTTATTTGATTTATGGGAGGTGGAGGAGGTTCATGATGAACATGTTGACTAAATCCATGCTACCATACATGGTAAGTAATATTTATATTTTAACAGAGACAACATGGACCATGGGACCCATTATAGGCTTTAAGAAAATAATGGGGTTATGATTATAGATGAGAAAACATAAAATGCTAGGATGAGGAGGATGAAATAAAATATTCATGCAAACCCTTTGGTGTTTGGTATTGTCAGGTAATAATTTGGATTGAATACTAAAATAATATATATTTAAGATGGCTAGAGATTGTTTATTATGAATTTCATCCTTATTAATTTACAAGTATTTGATCCATTTGATTGCATGGTTATATATTTTTATATGAATGTAAATAATCATGTAATGATTATGTTTTATCAAATTTTGGAAAAAATAGTGAATTAATTACTTAGATAAGTTAAATTATTACATACAATTAGAATACTAAATATATACAATAAATGACTCAAATTAATTTGGAATTTACTAAATTTGGAAGTATTATAAATGGTAAAAGTACAAATGAAATACAAATTAGCTAGAAATTTATAATGTATAATTATATGTAAGGTTGAAAATCACTATGGATGTGTTAACTAAATATAGATAAGATACATTGTTTTGTAGGATATCTAGATAAGAGTGTTATATTTGGATAATGGTGTGGGGCATTATTGTGCTTAGGGAGTGACAATGTATTGTAGATGATATAATTTTGAGTTTTTTTGTGACAACTATTCCTTCACCTATATGTTTTTTTGACTATGTGAAAGCCTTCAATCCATTGTGAAAATCATTAGGTTTCTTCCCATCACTTGTAACCCATTCTCAATAAACCAAAATGACAAATTCAATCACTGCATAAATTTTTTTTAGTTTTTGAATTTGAGATTAAAATAAATACACCCTATTTTGAGTGTTGCCTACATAAAAATACTCCAAAGAGGGATCAAACTCCATGTAGTTTTCCCATGCTATGGTGGTGTGTGTGAAATACTAATGTGAATGATAAATGTTGGTGAAATCATGGTATGGCTAAGTGCTTGAAGCATAATTTATGACATTATAAGTGTATCCATACTTTAGCTTAGGGATACTATCGTTGAATGTATTAATAAATGGGGAAAATAGGGAATTTAATTTCAATGTGCAATTAGAATTATGATGCTTTTGAGTATGGAATCCTCTTATGTGAAAAAAATTTTGAAATGTGGATTTATAATGACATTTATATAATTCCTTCAGATGGGTCTTGATAAATACATGGGGTGTTCTATTATTTTATGATTTTTGGGTATTTTATTAGAAAACATACAAACTAATAATTTTTTTGAGAGGAATTAAAATATTTATATTTACAATACAGTACATTGAATAATACAAATTTTACTAATTTAGCATGTGTAATAAATATATCAAGTACAAAATAGCTAAGGGATAAAAAAAGCATATCTTGATTGATATTATATTCTGGAATATGATAATGATCAATAATCATCATAGGAATACAATATAAATTTGGGTATTATTCATTTTGAGTTCTAACATCATTTAACCACTAGACACTTGCATGTATATTAGACACCTACATTGATGATAGTGTCTCACTATTTTCATCACTATTTAGACCACAATACATATTCATTTTTTAATCTATTAGTTGGGTTTTTATAGGGTTTTTATCACCTTTTATATGATATCTTTTAAATCTAGGTCATAGATTGTCACTCCTAATGAAAATGTAAAACCATATTTCTTAATCTTCATAATGGCCTCAGTAAAAATAGGATAGTAGGAGCATGTTGTCAATATGGCCCTGAATAACCCTTTGTCAATGAGAACTACCTACATATCCAATAATTTGAAGAGGGAATTAGATTGATATAGTTCTCCCTTATGTGTTACCTCGTGTGTGAATCATGCAATATGTGGAAATTAAGTACAATAGTGACCTAACTTGTAACTTTTAAAGTATAGCTCTTGATATGATCCTTTAGTCCTTCACACCTGTGTAGGTACTATCCATATGACTGATATGAAAATTTGAGAAAATAAGGAAGATTTTCTTTATCATTTTCTTGATTTAATGCTTTTATAATTTTCCTTAGGTATTTTTTAGGTGATGAATAAATGAGGGTTGGTATTGTATTTATAACAATTCCTCTGGGGAAATAAATCATGTTAAAGAATTTATGCCATCCATTAAGATAAATTTAGATTTAAATTTAGATTAATTTAGTGCATTAGACACTTGTGTTAGAGTAGGACATCTACATTGATGCATGTATCTATCCAAGATGCTAGTGTCAATGGAGCAAGAAAGTAGGTAAAATATTATAACTTGTAGATTTGGAAGATAAGCATGATTTAATAATTATGGACAAGATATAATATATAGGTCATCCACATAAGCCTAGTCATATAAAGAAATAGGCCAAGTGGCATAAGATAAAGCAGATGATAGAATTCAAAAAGTGGGAAAAATATAGAACTAAGAGGAACAAAAAAGGTTTGAGTTCGGAAAGTGTACAAGACTAAGGTTAAATATCTTCTAACCCCACAAATATATAAATTAAATTACTTGTTTAAAGGATAAAAATTGTAAACCTAGGTGTGTATAACAAACCTTGCCTTTGCTTGAGTCTAACTTGAGTGCTTTAACGGTGATCAAATTGTAACCAATATCATGATATAATACATAATAAGTGCATATAATATGAAATTAGAATTATTTAAAATATTTAAATTAAAATAACAAGGCTTATGAGTACATTTATGTATCAATGCAATTGCCTTACCTATTAAAAACTTGATTTGAAAGATGTATCATTATAAATCTCTAAAACTAATATTAGGAAAAATATATAAATATAGAAAGTGCATATATCTAAGGAGATAGAGAGAGATTTCAAGTCACATTCCTCCAATCTTGCATAAAAGGTGAGTTTACACTTGATAGTTGTGATTAGCCTAATTATTAATCCTAATAATAATTATATCATGGTGAGAATGAGTGAACAAAAATCAACCCATACTATCAAATTGGTGAGGATTGATGATACAATCAAGTCCAACTTGATAAATTAGCAAGATTGAGTGATTTAATCACCTTAACCATACTAAAAGTGAACCAACTAATGCAATAGATTGGCTTAATAAAGTCCATCATGGTGGGTGATGATAGTCCTTGAGAGTATTTTAAAATTTGAAACTGATTTAGATTTTGTAATATTAGGCACACATTACTTAACATATACATCTTTGATATGTCTCATGCTAAAATTGTGTATAAAAATTGTACCAATATATATATAATTCTACCATATTTTTGAATTTGAATCATGTAAATATGTACATTGGCCAACTCATAAACTATGTAAGTCTGGAAAATAGGATTCTAAAACATTCCCCCACTATATATGGAGAAACATAAAAACTAAAATAAGTGCCATTATTGAGGACATGTTTATAAAATATTCCCCCACTTAATCTAGGTGTGATGAATACTAAATAATTTTGGAGAACATGATTCCAAAGCATTCCCTCATTAAATATAAAAAACTATGCCAAATGTGAGTAAGTGTGGAGAACATACTTTTAAATCATGCCCCCACTAAATCTATGAATTATTTCAAATATTAAATAAGTGTGGAGAACATGCTTCCAAATTATTCCCCCACTAAATATGAAAACTATGCCAAATGTGGAGAACATGCCTCAATAACATACCCCCACTAATATACTACACCTTTTAGGTGAGGTAAGAATAGAAATCAGTAGTTAACTCACCTCAAAAGGATAAGACAGCTATATAATTTATGAATGGGACCATGTAGCATATAGAATAACATTTTTAGGTAAATATTAAATTAAATCACATAGAACAATGTCATCACATGAAGGCCTAAGATGTATGTTAAAGATCATGGCAACATATAGATAGTAATAGTGTTGGCATGTTATTGTCATTGATGTTAAGGTGCATCTAGTGAAGGTTCATGGTGAGTGGTCATTAAGGTATGTGCATTAAATGACAAGGTGATATTATTGATCATTGTCTTTTCTATTGGTTTATGTCAAGGTTAATGTTGGGTTCAAGTCAACTTGAGTATGTGAGTGATGTGAGCAAGGAAGGTACAAGTCATGGAAGATGTTTGAAGAAAACTAATGTCTGCATGGGAATCTATGTGACAAGATGAATTTTAAAGCAAGAGATAATTTGAAGGAAAATAATGTTTTATGGTTGCATGAAGGCACAAGTCAAGGTGTCAAATGTGTTTAGTTGCATGGAAGAAAGATGTCTATTCATATGAAGCTTGGTCATATGGTTTTAGGTTTGTATGAGGTTATATAATATTGTTTTCATCAAAAATAATATGAGAAAAGAGATATGAGTATGTTATGAGTATTCTTATATAATCTTGAGTGATATCATTGAGGTTAGTATGTTTGAGCATAGTCAAGGTATCTTGTGAAGCTTAGTATAGACCTTGTGAGAACGTATGTGTAGGTAGCATAGTGAAGTAAGTGATCTCAGGCATGTAAGAGATATTTAAAGTTTTATGAGCATGATTATGAAGTATTTATGTAATCATAAGTATTTTAAAGTGATCTTACAAGGTTAGCACCTTCAATCTATGTCTATATCTATATCTCTATTAAACCTTACCTAGCCCAATGAGGCATGATGAGACATTGTGATAAGCTAAGATCATGGTGATATGAGTGCATATAGGCATGATTTATTTTATGAGGTTTATTTAATATGTTATTTAGATGGATATTGAATGTAAAGGGGCATGAAGATCATTTTTAAAGCCTAATGTGGTTTACAGGTCAAGGTCTAAAGAGCAAAGAAAGTGTGGATTAATGAGGGGTCATAATAATATTTAAAGATGTTGAGATCATGTAAGAATTTTCATAGGTTAGGAATGTTATTTCAAGTTTTTTCATGTAGTTTGAGTTCATAGTTTGAAGGATAAGGAATGAAAAGCTGTTTGGAGGTCTCTTGAGTGCTTAGAATGAAGCGTTCTCAACCTAAGAAGGATTTTATTGTTCTCATAAACTTGTAAAAAAATTTAATGCAAATATAATATATTCATGGTGTATGGGTAAGTTTCCTAGTTCAAAATTATAGGTATTATTATTTTTATTGAGGTGTAATGCTTTATGAATGATCATTAAGAGTGGAAATAGGTTTAAACCCTCTTAAAACCCTAATAAGAACCCAATGTTGAAGATGTTGATAAAAAGTGAATTTAATGGATTGGTATTCTTAGATAAGATATTGGATATTGTAGTGTACTTTATTAGGTAACTTTAGGTGGTATTAGTTAGAGAGAGGAGAGAGAAAATGTTGAGTTATAGGCTTGTTTTTAAAGCTACTATAGAATTCAAAAGTTGCATTGAACATAGTAAGAAAATGGATGGAGTAAGAAGCTACAGACTCATATTTCATGCCCATGAAGTTTTATATATAGGTTATAATCCTTGAGTGTGCTAAATCATTCATCTAAGTTAGCTAGTTACTAACATGTATAATTGTGTAAATGGTGAAAAACCCATGCAATAGTGAAAAGATGAATTAGGATGTGTTTCCATGATAGAATGATGAAAAAAGTGAATGGAGATGTTGTATTGGACTGGTATATATTATTAATTATTTTTATATATATTTAATGTTAGGTATATTGGTGAAAATGATGAATCCAAAATGGCTTTTCTAACTCAGTGAGGTCTATGTGTAGTGAGGTGGATAAATTGGTCTATAAGACCAATATTTACCACCAGACCATATGATGTTTA
Organism: Torreya grandis; assembly: GCA_037957365.1. Classification (NCBI taxonomy): domain Eukaryota; kingdom Viridiplantae; phylum Streptophyta; class Pinopsida; order Cupressales; family Taxaceae; genus Torreya; species Torreya grandis. Next base: position 2,085,335 of record JARHVA010002398.1, read on the forward strand.
TATTTGAAGATTGTATATAGATTTTAAAATTATTATGTTCATGAATTGGAAGTATTTTAATTTTTTCATACATGTTTTTAAATTCAAATGTTTCATGACTATGTTTTTAATAGTCTTGGCAGTTCTAAGTAAACAAGTTATAATGATGAGTTTGAGGCTCTATGCCCAGAGTTAAAGTGTCTAAACCATGTGATGATATTATTTATGTCATTAAAGTTATGTATAAATTATTTATTATCATTTTTATTTGGTTAAATTATTTCTCATCATTAGTTGTTAAAGATAGACTTTTTTGTGTGTTCAAAGGCCTAATATGAATATTACTAATGGAGTGTTTCAAGTGGTGGTTAGATCTAAAAAGTGTCATGGTGAAAAGAGGATGTTGGATTATTCCTATTTGAATATTTTATGTAAAATTTGTGCCATTTATATAGGTTTATATTATTCCAAGGGTTCATAAGGTAAGGCATCTTAAATTTGGCCTAATGGAATTAGGTTTCCATGAGACCTAAAAGTGAAATGAGATCTAATTGAGTCATGACAAACCAAAAGGGACTCAAAGATAATTTTAATATTTTTTTTGAGATTTAATAAGACCTATTATATGTTTTACCTAAGAGTTTAATTTTTTTTATCCAATTAAGTGGTATATGAACAAAGAATGGTATATATACAAGGCAATTTTAGGCCTAACTGAGTAAACAAAGAGGATGTGAATGACATAACACATTGTTGAGAATAAATAGATATTATAGACTATCATATGAGTTTAGAAGATATATAATTAAGATATAAAATTATATTAAGATCAAGTTCATATGACCTAATTAGTTTTAAAGAAACCTGTTTGAGTAAAGAAGCCTAAAAGGTAGCTTCAGAGGGATAAGAGTGTGAAGAGATAAAAAATGTTATCATCATTTTTTACATGATTAACATAGTGTTTTAAAGGTGATAAAATAAATTAGGTGTCTTAGTTGGTGCTAAGTCATCTAGGGGGTTGGTGCCTTCTTGAGAGTAGGTGTTTATTAAAGCCTAGTCAAGTGGGTGCTTAACTAGTTATGGTTGGTATTTCACTAAATTTCATTTTGGTCTTATATGAATATAGTAAATTTACTTAGATCAATGAGTTTTATTACCATTGATATTTTATCACATATATGATATATCCTTGTGTTTCATGTTTATGTGGAGAGTTGTTTACTTTTGATAGATCTATATTTTTATTTGAATGGTTCATTATTGCTTAAGTGTAATTGAAAGAAAGGTTTTGTTAATTGATTCACACCCCTCCTCAATCATTTTGATTCCAATAATTTTTACCATTGATCCTAGAAGAAAGGATGTCTAGTATTCAAGTTAAAGGAGGTTTCTCTACTAGTAAGGATATCTAATGTCAATGGGCCATGACATATGGTATTTAGTTATGGATGGATACACTCAACCTCATAAACCACTAAATTATAAAACAATCAAAAGGAAAGTGAGACCAATTCTAAGGCGATGAATGCCATTCTATGTGACTTATCAGAGGTAGAGTTTGTAAAAGTGATGCACTATGAGTCGTCCAAGGTGATATGGGAAAAGTTGAAGAATAGCTATGAAGGAGACACCAAGGTGAATATGGATAAATTATAGACCCATAAAAGGTATTTTGAAAGTATAAGTATGAAGTATTATGAGAGCATTGAATCCTACCTATTAAGGGTTGATGAAGTTGTCAATGTCATCAAAGGTCTCAAAGAAGAAGTGAAAGAGTCTATAATTGTACAAAAGGTATTGAGATCCATAACTTATAAATTTGATTCAAAGGTATCTATAGTATAAAAATGTAATATCCAGACACACTTTGAATGTATTGGCTTTATGGAATCTTGAATTCCTATGAGATGAGATCAAATGAAGGAAGGCCTTCCAAGAAGGAAACAACATTCAAATCTGAGAATAATTCAAAAGATAAAAAGGTCAAGGATGAGGTATGTTTTGATATTGATGATGATGTGTTGATAACCATGTTTCTAAGGAAATTTAGGTTTGGATTTAGTAATTACAATGGTAAGTTCCCTTTCAAATGTTTCAACTATGGTAATATTAGTCATGTTTTATTTAAGTGTCCTAACAAGGATAAGACTTAGTATGAGGAAGAATATGATGAACATCATGGTGATGATAATAAGGTATATAAGCCTAAAAATAATAATAAATATTTTATTTAGTATGAGGGAAAGATAGGTTCATTCAATAACAAGAGAAGTTTCTATAACAAATAAGATAATATCTCACTAGATATAAGGGACACAAGTAAATTTGATAGTGATGATGGCATTAATCAACATGATAAAAATGAAAACTAATTAATGGATATATAAATAAATAATGAGGGTTGATAAAAATTGAAAAGACTTATATATGATGAATAATCATATGAAGAAGAGGCTGAAGTGAATCTTGAGGAAGAATTGATGAGTGTTCTAGAGGAGTTGAAGTCCCAAAGAAGGAAGAATCAGAAAATATGATCATTATTTAAGGACTATGAAGACCAAATTGGTTTTTTTGAAGAGATACTAAGTAACGCATCCAAGGAACATGATGAGATCATAAATCAAGATGAAACTGAGATGGAGATAGTCAATGCTATCCTAAAGGCTAAGGAAGAATAATACACTAGGTATGAATCAGAAATAGAGTCCATGAAGTCATAATTAGATAAAGAAACTAAAATTATGAAGACCTATGAGAATTTTGAAAAGATAACAAAGGCCCTAGATGAAATTTTGAGTATTTATAAGTTTTCCAATGATAAGGTAGGTCTTGGTTTCAAAGAAGATCAAAAGGAGAACAAGGAAAATGTTAATGTGATAAATAATGTCAAACTCAAGAATAGTATGAACAAATTTTTTTTTAGATATCCTAATGCCATAAGGTATGAATATTCATTCAATTGTTACTATTTCTCATGTATTTATTTTGGTCATAGAGTAAGAGAGTGTACAAGACCCTTAAAGAATGAGTACTCATGGGACTATGAAAGGAGTTACTATACACATTAGTCAAGATGTATGAGTCATGTTTGTTTCTATAATTATATTAAAACTGGTCATATTTAAATAATATATCATCATGAATCATCAAGATAGAATAATAAGATTTAAGCTCCTATAATTCAACAAAGAAGAGAAACCAAGGTGTGGAAGCCAAAGACAGTCAAGCTTAGTCTTGATCAGTCTACAAGCCAAAGTGGACTATTTGATATGGTGGAGCATAGACCATATATTTAAAATATTAAGAGTGTTCATTATCATATCAGATTATTGACCACATAGATGATTAAGAGGCCAAACCAAAGAGTCTAATCAAGCATAAAAGGGTACTAAAGGATCATTAGTCTTGTGAGAGTATGGAGATCTAAGAATCTCCCAAGTTTATGTTGTTATAGTTCCCTATGGTAAGGGCTGAATCCATTATGAATCATGGAGACACTCATTAGTTATTGGAATCTTGGTTGCCATCATGAAGACATGTTGAATAATGTTGACAGAGTTGGAAGTGTTGTTGGTATATGAAAGGTAAACAAAAAATTGTTCCTTGTTTCTAGAAATTGGTAGTTGAGATGGATCTTTGATGAGAAACAGTATTAATATCAAGATGTTTGAATGAATATAAGGATGGTATGAGATTCCTAATGACTCAAATGGTGAGATCAAGTTGTGAAGACAAAGGGGTAGTCTCTAATTCTTTAGTTTATGTCAAGAATATGGTGGCCTAGTCTGTGATCAAAATTTTAAGTCATATCAGTCATATCAAGGAAAATGTGTGTGGTCTTGTGATCTGAGATCATTTAAAGGAGGTTTTCATGGATTAAATGGGATAATTATCCTGTAATGATTCATATTCTATGTATTGATATTTTTTTACAAGAAGGTATGATTCTAGATGTGGTAAGTGTGATCATTTTTATTTGAGAATAGAGCCAATTATGGGAGAAAGAATATTAAAGGAAGGTGTATATTTTTTAGAGAATGATTAGTTTTTGATAGTGTTTGTCATCTAGTGTCTATGAGGAGAATAATAAAATTTATAGTTATATGTTATGAAGTGTCAAAACAATGAGGTATAAGTCATAACAACCATGGTTTCTTGAGGTCTAAGGATCAGATGACACTTTTTGTCATTAATGTTAAAGGGGGAGAAATACTATAATGTAGAGATGAGAATGATTAGGTTATAGTGTGTTTGCCATCAATGATAAAATGGGATTTTTCTAGAATGTTGTTATAATTGATGTCGAGGTACATCTAGTGAATGTCCATGGTGAGTGGTCATCAAGGTATGCTCATGATATGAAAAGGTGAGATTGTTGAGCATTGTATTTTATATTGGTTGATGTCAAGGTTAATGTCAAGGTTCAAATAAACTTGAGTATGTGAGTGATGTGAGAAAGAAAGGTACAAGTCATGGAAGATGTTTGAAGATAAATAATGTATGTATATAAATCCATGTGACATGATTCATTTGAAGTCAAGAGATAATTCGAAAGAAACTAATGTTTTATGGTTGAATGAAGGCACAAGTCAAAGTTTCAAAGGTGTTTAGGTGCATGGAAGAAAGATGTATAGTCATATGAAGCTTTGTCATGTGGTTTTAGGTTTGTATGAGGCTATGAAAGATTATTGTCATTAAAAAGTGTATGAGAGCATTGATATGAGTATGTTATGAGTTTTATTATGTTAGCTTGAGTGATACCATTGACGTCAGTATGTTTGAGCATAGTCAAGGTATCTTATGAAGCTTACTCTAGACCTTGGAGAAGGTATGTGCAAGTAGTATGGTGAAGTGAGTGATCTCAAGAATGTAAGAGATTTTGAAGGTTGTATGAGCATGAGTATGAGGTATGGATGAAATTACAAGTGTTTTAAATTGAGCCTATAGGTGTAGTACCTTCAATCTAGGTTTACATATATAACTTTTTTAAACCTTGCCTATCCTAATGAGGCATGAAGAGACCTTGTGAGAAGGTATGATCATGGTGGCTTGGTGAGATGAGTGCACATAGGCATGATTGATTGTATGAGGTTTATTTAATATGTGACTAAGGTGGAGAGTTCATGGAAAGAGGCATGAAGATCAATTTTAAGGTCTAATGTGGTTTGCAAGTCAAGGTCTAAAGAGCAAAGAAAGAGAGTGTGGCCTATTGAGGGCTCATAATCAGATTTCAAGATGTTTGAGATCATGTAAGAATTTTAAAAGGTGAGGTATTTTGTTTCAAGTTAGTTCATGAAATTTTAGGTGATAATTTGAATGACAAGGCATGAAACATTTTTTAGAGGTCTCTCAAGTGCTCAGAATGAAGGGTTCTCAACATAAGAAGGATTTTATTATGATAATAATCTCATAAAAACTTTGAATGGGAACCTAATATATTCATGGTATATGTGGAAGGTTGCTATCTCAAAATTCTAGATATTATTTTTTGGATTGAGGGGTTATGCATTATGAATGATCATTAAGAGTGGAAACATGTTTAAACCCTCTTAGAACCCTAATAAGGACCTGATGTTGAATATTTTCATAAGAAGTGCCCAGAATGGATTGGTATTCTTAGGTAATCTATTTTAGTTTGCATTGGACTCTCCTAGGTACCTCCAGGTGGTATTGGTTAGAGAGGAAAGAGAAAATTTTGAGTTATAAGATTGTTTCTGAATAAGTTACTATAGAATTTAAAAGTTATATTGAACATAGTAAATATATGCATAAAGAAGGTAGAAAATAATATTTCATTTCCATGAAAGTATATGTATAGGTTATAGTCATTAAACATGCTAAACTATTTATCCAAGTTAGTTAGTCACTAACAAGCCTAATGGTGTAAATAGTTAAAAACCCAAGCAATAGTGAGAAGATGGATTGGGATGTGTTTCCATGATATAATGATGAAAATAATTTAATGGAGATGTTTCATACTAGTATGTATTATTAATTCTTTGTAGATATCTTTGAATTTAAGTATAGTGTTGAAAATGATGAAGCCAAAATGGCTTGTCTAGCTTAATGAGATATGTTTGTAGTGAGGTCAACAAATTGGTATGCAAGACCAATAGTTTCCACTAGACCATATGATTTTTATATTTTAATATGGTATATATATTTTATAGGTTTATTTTTATGCATTTGAAAAATTTTAAAGTGGTCATACAGGTGTTGAAGGTCAAATGTTTCATGACTATGTTTTTGATAGTCTTAACAGTTTTGAGCAAATAAGTTACAGTGATGAGTTTGAGGCTATGTGCCCTAAGTTGAAGTGTCTAAAGAATATGGTGATATTATTTAGGTCATTTAAATATTGAATAACTGATTAATTTTCATGGTTGTGTGGCTAAATGAGGTGTTATCTTTAGTTGTTTAAGACAAAATTTTTTGTGTGCTTTCAAGCCTAATGTGAACAGTCCTAATGGAGTGTTTCAAGTGGTGGTTGGATCTAATAAGTGTCATGGTGCTTAGAGGATGTTTTTTAAGGCCTATTTGAGTATTTTACATAATTTTTTTTTATTTATAGATGTTTAAAGTGTTATAAGGGGTCATAAAGTAATTTTTCTTAAATTAGGCCTAATGGAATTAGGTCTCCATGAGACCTAAAAGTGAAATGAGGTCTAATTGAGTCATAATCAACCAAAAGGGACTCAAATTTCATTTTTTTTATGATATGTTCTAAGACATATTATATGGTTGACCTAAGAGGTTAAGTGTGTTTGGTTGACTGAGTGATTATAAATAAGGAGTATTATATATACAAGGCAATTTTAGGCCTAATTGAGTAAGTGAAGAGGATGTGAATGAAAAATCACATTTTTAAGTAGAATGAGGTATTATAGACACATAATAGTGTATCATATATATAATACACATCTGAAATTATATTAAGGTCAAGGTCATATGACCTAATCAATCTTAAAGACACTTATATGAGCAAAGAAGGTTAGAAGGTAGCATTTATATATACTATGTTTGAGCATTGAAATATACTTATTTATTTATAGTCACTATGCTTATGTGTGCTTTATCTCAAATTTGAACATGTCATTATTTGAAGAAATATATAGGAAATATATATGTATCTATTTAGGTACCCATGTATACTATGTAGGTATATCAACTCCAAGTATCCCTATACTTAGTAACCAATAAACCAATGGTTCCTTGGTAGGATCAATGTGTGAGTGATCAGTCCTAGTAGAGATTACACTAGGAGAAAGACTTCTACTAGTGGTCATATTCCATGAAGGTTGATGGACCATATGCTCTTAAAAAGGGTAAGCATGGGATGACTTAAACCTCTTAGATGATCCTATATGATAATTACATGAAATAGGTATAAGTATGTATTTATTATATATAATAATTACCTGATTGGCTAACTATGTAATATTTTATTCAAGAGTAAAATAGTCATCATCTCGATGTTCGTTATAACCATTATCAGTGAAAAAGTATTGTCCTTTTGCAATTTCAAATTCATGTGGTGGATAATTTGAATAATGAGGAAATTTTCTCATCATTTTATCCAATATTATGTGAAATATATCATGCAGTCTATTTCAGTACCAACCAAACTAAAGAGGTTTACATTTGGAAGAGGTATATGGTCTAACGTGGGAGATAATCTATAAGCATGTTCATTTCCTTTGTTCAACACCTTTATCATTTTTTCCTTGACATATAATATTGGTTCTTAATTAGGTGTTTGAATTGGTTCATTATATTTTATAACTTTTTTATTTGTCTTGGAAACATGATTCTCACCATGTAAAGTTTTTGGTGAAAAGATAGTCAACTTGGTTTAAGTATTCATTAGAGTGCATGCATATTTGTGCATATCCCAATATAAGGTCTCGAAAGAAATAAAGATATTATGAAATTTTATTTATATTAATAGATAAATAAATCCTCTATTAAATATAATTTTTTCCTCTAAGTTTGAAGGTGTATAATTTAAGGAATACAAATCATCCTTAAATCGAATAAAAAAGTCTTGTATAGACTCATTTTGTATTTATGTAAATGACTGAAAATGTTCCAATGGTAACTTAGGTAAGGCATAAATATGAAAATTTGATATAAATACATATTCAAGTTTTATAAAATTTTATAAAGAACCATTTAGAAGATAATAAAACCAATCAAGAGACCCTTGTGTTAAGATATGATGAAAAGCCTTTAAGAGAAAGGTTCCATTTTTTGCCCAATGTTCAAAGGAGTGTATATATTATTGTAAATTAATAGTAGGAACCCATTTACCATAAAATTAGGATAACTTAATCATAATAAATTTCTAAGGGTAAGGATGCTCAAATAAATTCTTATAAATAGGTTTCTCTACTAATATATTATCCTAAAAAATATCCTCATTTGAAGAATTTTTTAGATTAAGAGTGTTGATTTATTGTTCAAAATATCCCTTGGTAGTCATAATAGATACCATATAAAATAAGAGGTTGAATCTTTTTCTAACAAAAGTAAATTACCATGCACATGGAACATAGGAATAATTAAACCTTTTCCACTATCAAGGGGAGGATCATCACATGGTATTATAACATTTTGTAAAGGGGTATCCATGGTTAAATAAGTGAGTATATCATGTTGGATAGCATTAAGGTTGGTAATATTTGTATTAAAAGTTTATATGGTATTTAAAATCTTATGGCATTCAGGAAGAGTAGAGGAAAAAACTTCACTCATAAACATTTGGTATTTTGTATCCAAAAATATAGAGGGAAGAAAAAAATGTTAGATATTTTACTTGGAACATCATGAGAGGGAATAATACAAATTTCACTTTTAATTTTTAAATGAGGGATAAAATATGCAATGATAGTTTTGATTTTGTTTGACTTAAATGACTTTATCTTTGAAAATATACATGAAATATACTTGGGACTTTACTTATGTCCCCAAACAATACATGTTTTATAGTTATTTCTTTATGATTTTAATATGCACTCTCATTTTTCTCCTTCAAGAAACACAGTGGGAGACATAGGACATTCATTTTGTTTACCACAAATGATATGGGAAGAACAAAATTGACTACTTTCATTTGAATCACCCAAAGAAGGAATACAATTCTCAACATGAGTATTACTAGGAGAAGAAGGTACACACTTGATTTCATCAAAATTTACATCATGAAATATAGATCATCAACATTCAACTTATTTGACATTTGAATAATTGGAAAGATAAGAATAAAACTCACCTTTTTATGTAATTAAATAATGTATGCATACACATTTTAATTTTCAACATTTTGAATGCTACCATTTTGCATATTTATTATATTATCCTTTTGAAATGGATTAAAATGCATCTTTGTTAATTACTGAAACTCTTAATCAATGAAAAGTAGAGGAACAAGATAAGTGTCATATCTAATATGGATATCGTCACACTCATAACCAAAAGTAGAAATGTCATGATCACTACCTTGCTCATTTATATTTAAATTTACAATATTGGCTATTTCATTATCATATTTGTAATCAAAAGGGGATTTATCAAAAATTTTATATTCTATAAGATATTCATATGTAATACATTGATCATTATGCACATTAAATAAATGATCAAAATAATTAGGATTATGTACATGGCCTCCTAGTAGTGACTCCATAAGGGTTTTAACTTTTCATAAAATTATGAAGCACACAAAAACTAGGGCCAAATAAATAATGTAACTAAGTATTATTAAAATACTTCCATACAATAAAAATAGAACAAATTAGATTTAAAATAAAATACATAAATATGAAATGAAACTATTTTTTATGAGGAGAAAAACCCTACATGAAAACTAGGGTTTTGACTCAATAATAGAGGCTGGGTTCACCAAATATTTTATGTTTTTATGTATTTTCATAGAAAACACACAAAATAATAAAATATTTTATAGGAATGACAATATTCATATTTACACTAAAGTACAATCAATAATACATTTTTTTCCTAATTTAGCTTATGTAATAAATACATTAGGTACAAATTATCTAAGGGATAAAAGAGAGCATATATTGTTTGATATTATATTATGGAATATGTAAATGATCAAGAATAATCATAGGATTTTAAAAATTATCTAGGTTCTAATCATTTTGAGTTTTGACTATAATTAACCATTGTACACTTGCATCCAAGTTAGATACCTACATCGATGATATTGTTTTGATGTTGACAATAGTGTCTAGACCACAATATAGCTCCATTTTTGAATCCATAAGTTGGGTTTTTATGAGTTTATTTTGGAATTTTGCCTAATGTATTTCATATCTTGGCTATGGACTATCACTCCTCATGAAATTGCAAATACCTAGTTATTTATCTTCATAGTTACCCTAGAAAAAATGGGTTACTGGGCATATGATGTTGAGCTAACCCCAAATTTATCTCTACCAATGATCATTGATTACATAGATAATGATATAAATAAGGCCTCATATAGATATATTCCTCGCTACATGTTTTTTTTTGCATGAATCATGAAATATGTGGAAATCAAGTACAATATTGACCTAACTTGTAACTTGGAAAATATAGCTCTTACAATACTCCTTTAGTACCTCAAACCTATGTATGTGATATCCCTATGGTTGATATTAAAATAGGAGAAAATTAAGAATCTTTGATTTATTAAGTGCTTGAATGAATTCTTTTGTAAGTTACCTTAGGTTTTTTATAGGTGAGGAATTAATGAGGGTTGATCTTGTATTGATTTCAACCCCTTAAGAGAAATAAATTGAATTAAAACACTTAGGTTGACCATTAGATTATGTTTCATTTTAAAATTAGATGACTTTATGGTATTATACACTTGAATCATAGTAGGAAACTTGCATAAATGTAGGTATCTATCTGAGATGTTAGTGTTAAGGGAGTAGGAAAGTAGGTATAAGATCAAAACTTGTAGAGGTGGAAGATATATATTTTTTAAGGATTCTGGACAAGATAATAGGTTTGGATCATCAACATAAGACTAGTTGGACCAAGATATAGTTCAAGGGGCACAATATAGAGTATATGTAAGTTTTTGGAAAGTGGGAAAGGTCCAAAATTAAGAGGAGAAAACCAATTTTGCATTTACTAAGTGTAAAATAATAAGGTTCCATATAATTCATATATATGGTCTACACCTATTACATGAATTTAAATTTGATTGATCAACCAATATCTTATAAGAGGACAAGATAAGTAGAAATAGACACTATCAAGGAGTACCGCTATCTAAATGGTAAATTATTTTTGTAAGGGAAAAATATACTAATATGGGAATATGGAACAATTTATGGATAATATTGAATTATTTTTCATAAAGAATAGGGACATTTTTAGGAATGGGTAATTTGCATTAAAAATGAAGGAATAATGTTAGGACTTGAAATAAGGAATGAGTTAAGTGTGTAAAAAAGGTGGTCACAAGTGCACTATTTTAGCTTAATATTAATTTATGTTTCTATATATCCCACCCACCCCCCTTATTATAGTAATGTATAAAAGTGAAATAACTAGAGTAAAAGGAAAACTGTCTACATGAACTTCCTATTAAGTGCATTCTTGAATGTAGGCCACAACATTGAACTATAATGACACAAACCTACAATGACATGTATAAATCAATCATCACTTAAGATAAAAAAATAAATAATTAAAGACAAAAAAAACTTATATATCTAATAATAGGTAATTAATATACCTTATTAGGTAGTTGAAACATTTTATGTATCTTAGTGCAAAAATTGGTGACTATAGAGGGTAGGACCCTTGGATATTTCTTCTTCATTGAATATATTATATTGGATTGTGTATGACGAAATCCTTATTGAAATATGAATATGGATAATAACTAAAGGTATGTTTGACTTCATCATTTACCACCCAATGTGGTGAAGTAGATTTTGAAATCCTATATGAATTTTAATAGATTGTTTTAGTGCAAAAATGGAGCAAAAACTAGTGTAAAAGGTGAACCAACCACTAGATATGGAATAAGGCTTATATTTGGTGAAAAACTAGCACAAAACTAGTGAAAAAAACTTGTATTATTTGGGTTTGTTGTTTACAGCAAGGAGAATGACATGCATTTCTATTTCATCTATGAAACTAGTGTAGAAACTAGGAAAGGTGTTCATAATATACCACCCACATTATCCTAATCTAATATCTGGTGTATATGGATTTTGAAATTGAGTAATATATATTGAAATTTTGAGAAACAACATGTGTGCTAGCTTATAACACATGTTTAACATGATCTCCAAAATTGAGAAAATTTGAGACAAATATGATATTTTCTAAAAACTATGACTAGTCACCTATTGTTAACTATTCTATATGACATGTGATTCTAAGAATTTATGGAAATGATTATTTTATACCTGATGGGATAGAAACATAATTTTTTGGATAGAGTTAGGGTGCACTCTTGTTTAAATGGAGTTATTTTGTCCAAAATTTATTTCTAAGTATGAAACTTGATCGATTATGTAATACCTACAAATTTATCTTTGTGTACCACACTAAAAATCTTAGACTCTAAGACAAGCCACAATGTATGCCCTTTATTTTGAGGTGAGTTGTGAAGCCTACACAATATATTAACTCAAAATAATATAATTATGTGATAAATGTTATGAAATAATGTAAATCTAAATATTAATGATAACATGAATAAGTATGCCATCATCATATGTATATTGGGATAATTTTTTAATGTAAGATGGATGTGAAAATAAACATACATAGTGACATTTTCAAGATATATGTTATCAATTAGGCATGAAAATAAGTGTTTTATCAGAGTGTGTAAATTTGAAATAGATTAAATTAGGTAGGGATTCATGATATGAATCATGGCATATAAGGGTTAGGAAGATTCATGATGGACATTATGGCCTCAAAAATTGTGAAAACTAATAAAATAAGTGTCATGGCCATGAAAAAAACATAAAGAGTAAATGCAAAACATACAAAGCACATGATATAAGGACAGGGATCCACCCATAAGGGACATGTTCAAATCTCAATCACATGCATATAATCATGTAATTAAGGATTTAACCATAGACAAGGACATGCTAAAATTCCCACAAGCCAAACAAATAATACACAAAAGAAATGAAGCAGGAAAACAAACATGAAAAACATGCTCAAATACTTGTAAGTGATCAACATAAATAATATATAAAACTAGTATATTTAGAAACACATGTAACCGATGAAATATAAATGTGTAGGTATGTGATTAATATTGAAAAGTGTTATGTCATGTAAATAACTAGGTATGAACAATAATTAATAGTCAAATAAGGATAAAACCCATGTATAAGATGCCCCCAATGGACTTGTTAATGCTTATACAAGCTTGGTTTAGTCATGTGTATTACTTGGATGTAAGAAATTATAGATCTCATTAGGACATAGCCCATGGAATAGGAAAATAGCAGAGGTTTCTCATATCTGAATAGGGCACTTTTATCTATTTGAAAATTTTGAGTCTGGGACATTAAAATAAACTATAACTAATTCTATAGATGGTAACCTGTATGTTCTACATTCAATCATGTACATTTTTGAGCATATATGATTAAAAAAAAAATTTATAAATAATTAATAAATAAATATATACATATTAACTAATGTAAATGAAGTAAAGATAAAAATATATAGTTCTTGATTTTATATTTTTCTAGAAATTTTTTTTTTTTTTTGTATTTTTACATATATAAACTAAGAAAGAGAAATAAGGATACTAATTTATGAATAATTTAAGATCCTTACTATCAATATATAATGTATCAAATAAATTAATGGTGACATCTTGTAAATTAAAAGTATCATGTCACTATGAATTATATAGATATTTAGAACCAACTACCCCATAATGTTGTATTAACTTTCTTAATTTATGTTATTCAATATCAATCATTTGCATTTACTATCATTCCATTATCTATATTTATTTGGATAGTATCTAAAAATACATTTTATTTTTTTTATATTGATTTAAATAAGCTCCATATTCTCTATAAACTATAATAATGGCAATTTCATGTTCAAATGTGACACGATTATGATATTTACCCATTTTTCCCCATTGTTTTCATCCATGATCTTCCTAATTCAATGATATATTGGGCAAAACTAAGACATATGTGAAATAACACTAAACATGTTTTTGGACTAATTTTTAAAGGTATATTAATGGATCTAATAAATTATTTATATATAATAGTCTCACTCAATTGTCTCTTATCATATCAAATAAATTGTAAAAGTGTCATGATACAAACATTCATTTAAATAGTATTATTGATCACAACATTGGTACATTATTTTCAATCTATTAGGGGGTTAAGAATAAATTGATCTAGAAATGATGAGTGGTTTTGAGTTGACTGATTTGAAACCACACTTATAACATTTAATTTTATATGCATATATTAATTTCTAACCTCTTGTTTTAGAAACTCTATCTTAAAGACACTTTATTGCTTAGGTTGCACTTGTTTTTGCAATTTTTATTTTTGATATTTTTATAACATTAACTTTACAATAATTTACTTTTTAATTTTTTCTCTTTAATATTATGCCTTTTCTATTTTTATTTTTCAAATTGTTCATATTTTTCTTGTAATTTTTCTTTGTCATCTTGATCTCTCTATACTCATGCTTGATCTAATTTTTTGTTTTATATATTTTCTTTCTCTAAATTGTCCTTTGGTATCCATACTTGTTTTCTTTTTACTTTTTATACAAATTAAAATTTTACCACTTATTGCATTTTTAACTGTTTCACCATGGGTTTCTTGATTTATGTATGTACTATAGGATCATTACTATCAATAATACTTTTTATTTTCTTCTCTAAAGCTAAAAACCCATTTTTATGATGATGATGCATTCTACGATATGTAAAATAGTATTTGTATCTCCTTAGAGGATGTATATGAGGTAGTTTTATTATCTTATTTCTAAGCATTTACCTTATAATCTCACTTCAAATATTATTATACTTTGGCATACTTTCTTAATAACATGTTGTAAATGTATTATATTGTAGCTTCCTATTTTTATATGAAGTCTTTTTAGGCATAATATTAATATATGAAGATAAAAATACATTATTAACACTAGCACATTTTTTATTCTTTGTATATATGATATGATTTTATGATGTTATATTTGAACTAAAATACTAATTTTTATTTTTCAACTTTTCTATTGACCTTTTGAAAACTATGATCAGATATTTAAGGGATTCATAAGCAAAAACCATAGGTTTTTGTGATTAAATATTCAAAGATACATGCTCAAGAGAATATGTGGGAAGTGGAGAGGTTTAAGGAAGGATTGGTTGGTTACTTTATTTTTTCACTATAGGATGGGTCACTTTACCCCTTGGAGTAGTGATAACATGGGCATGGTTAGAGGGAATGTAGATATCAACATATTGAGGGTTAGGAGGAGAAATAAATTATTTTTTATACATTTTAAATGTTACAAATTATAAAATGAGAATAAGAGGAGAGAGACATGTTAATGCTATAAAAAACTCCAAAATGTCAAGGAAATCATAATTTAATGTCAAACCTTAGGAGGACAAAAAATTAGATGGAAAATCCCTAAGCTTAGAAGATCAGGTTTGGCTGTGTTTGATAAATAAAATGGGTTCAATAATATGTATTATATTTTTTGGTAAATTAATTAATTAATTGATTATATAAGATAATTTTTTTTGTAAAATCAAAATTCTATAGATATGAAATAAATGACACAAACTGATTTTCAACTTAGTATACTTGGAAATATGTTAAAAGGGGAAGGTTTAAAGGAAATACAAATTAACTAGAAAAATTTAAATGTAAGATAGTGTCTAAGGTTATAAATAATTATGGGGCTATGTTGACTAACTTCAGAACTAAAGTAGGGTTTTCTAGGATCTTTAGATAGGAGTGTTATACATAGACAAATATGTATGGTGAAATTACATTGTCTGTGTGGGAGTGTTTGATCCATTTAGAAAACCATTATGTATCTTCTCCTTCACTTGTAATTATAGCTCAATATAATAAGAGGCCAAGTGAAATCATAGGATAAAAAGTGGTTAGCATTTGAAGTTTTTATTTACCTCAACATGCCCTATGTTTAACACTACCTACATACCAATACTCTAAAGAGGGATAAACCTACATGTAGTTATCCCATGATAAATTGGTGTGTGTGAAATACTGGTGCAAAATTCTAAATGTTGGTGAAATTCTAGTGTAATCAATTTCTTCAATTGTGACTTGTGTCCTTAGAAGTGTATTCAAAATTTATCTCAAGGCTAGTAAGGTTGTATGTATTCATAATTAGGATAAATATGGAATTTTCTCTCACTGTGAAAATATAATTATGGTGTTTTTTAATATGGAATCTCTTGTGTGAAAATTGGCTTTATAGTGATATTTTCATAAATCCTTTAGATATGGCTCTTTAAACTCTTAAGACAACCTATTACATGAGTTTAAATTTGATAAATTAGTTATTATTTGGTAGGAGGACAAGATAAGTGGAACTAGACACTTCCAAGAGTGTATGTGTCCAAATGGTGTGCTATTGTACTAATATAAAAAAAAATTGATATGGGAATATGGAATAATTTATGAATAATCTTGAGTTATTTTTCATGATAGATAGGGACATCTTGGGACCATTTTTGCTTATAATAATGGTTCATCCAAATGTAAATTGAAGGAAAGTGTTCAAAATGCCATGGAATAAGGCATGATCTAAGTTTGTAAAATGTGTGTTTAAAATTGCACCATTTTATCTTAAATATTAATTTATGTGTCTACATATTAAAATCATAGATTGATTCAAAATAAATAAACTATTTTTATTAATTATAACATGTAATTTACAATGTTAGGTAAAAAAAATGGGTTCAAAAAATGAAACCCTAGGGTTAAAATCAAAAATCCAAGAAAGGAAAATGAAAATTTAAAGGATACATAGGTTTGGCATAATATTCTTGTGTTCACCACTATATTTTACCCTAATTTGAATTAATATTAACCCTAATTAAGATAGAAACTATGTATATAATTAAGATCATAAAGTATGTAAATAAAACATATATCTAAATGTATAAGATTTAAATTTATCTTATAATGAAAACATATAGAAATGGAAATTACAACAAAGGATAGAATACTTAGCATTATCATGTTTTTTATAGGAGTAATAAATATGTTAGGCAACAAGTCAATATAAAAGCATGACTATGAGTATCTTGATGCTAGTTTTTGATATTTATGTGTGCCCAAAAAGTAATATTAGACTCAAGTCAATAACATTTGTTGATAGATGGTTATATTAATATATAATTTTATTATATTTTATAACATAATTATATGCATATATTTCTACTTCATCTATATATGTGATCTTGAGTTATAATCATGCATGGCACCAAAAAAATCATCTCCTTCATCTGTAACCCTAGGTCCACTTTCAAAGGAATAAAACATGTAAAAAATTGGGAAGTGTAAAGGACTTGGATGAATATAGGCATTCCCATTAATGATTTATAACTAACTATGTATCCAATACTACAAAGAGGGAAACCAATCCCCATGTATTTCCCCTTCTTAATATGAAGGTGCATTTTTTTAAAGAATACACTTAATGATATTTCATTTGGCACTTGATAATGTTCACTTACGTCTTAGATTGGTTTAATTTATAATTAGATTATGACTATTCCTAGTGAATAATTTTCAATATGTGAGGATATGTTAATTATTTTTAATGTTTAGTATTGTATAAATACTTGATAGATAAGTGCCAAATGCATTATAAGCCTACACTTGATATTTATTTATATGTGTTTATTTGTGTGATGTTTCATACCATAAACACATTATACAAATGTAATGACCTATAACAATGGTTTGATTTTATAATTTAGCCATAATTGGGTGAAGGACATAACTATATAATTTGGGTATTAATGTATTCATAGTATCAATTAAATATCACTTTGTTTCCTATGATATATGAACATTGATATAATGATCTAGATATGTCTAAGTATGATAAAAAAAAATGGGGTTGGCATACATTGGGGGATTTCATATAGGTTATTGATATAAAATTAGAAGGATTTGACCCACAATTACTATATGGATTTGATAGAATGGTTAATTGAAGGCATATATGTATGAAAAAATCATGTAAAGTGAAGGTAAGTCAAAATTGACATTTAAAAGTGTCTAATACTAAATATAATTGTGAAAAATAGTGGAAAAAACCACATAGATAAGGTAGTTAATCATATGACTGATAAATTTGAAAAAGAAACCATGTATCTAATGGATTTATATAGATAGAAGATGCAATAATAAAACACACTGCAAGGCTAATTCATTTATGATAGATGAATGATAAATTATAAATTAGAACACACAGTTGATACAATCAATGTAGATCACTGATGGAGTTATTATTTATATTTTTATTATCATTTTGATTTTCACTTATATTTTGACTAATTTTTTAGATGATATACTCATTTTTATTTATTTTTTGGTATTTTATAGGATAAGATTTGAATCTAAATGTGGTAGGTAATTAATGTTTTTTGGTTACCTTGTTTACTAACATGAATAAAATAAAAGAATAAAACTTGGTTGATCGGTCTAGGATTCTAGGGCATCATAGAGACATGATTTGTAATTAAAATTTAAAATTTAATTATGATGTTCCTAAGATACTATTATACATGCACTAACACATTCATATAGGTGGTGGATGGGGACACAATCGAGATGGATGTTACATTAGAGGAGTTATATGTTATTATTTTATCCCTTTATGTTACACATATACTATGTGATGTGCCATATGATATTATACATAGGAAATATTTATCTTGCTAGGACACAAAGTTAGAAATGTGTGGCCATTAAGTGCCACTATTATAAAATTTTGATATATATGCATAACAAGTTATAAAAATCTTAAAGGAAATATTGAGGATGATGACTAAGTGAGTATTATGTCATAAATATAATGAGGGTATTCTAATGTTTTATATATCCATGTGTTAGGTCAATTTTGATAAGGTAGTAGTATATAGTATGGATGTGATTATCTAGGTGAAGTTTGTACACCAATTTTATAGTATTTTGACTAGGAAGCTAGTGTAAATTTGACCATTTATTTTTTTCTTATTAAATATACAAGTTATTTCAAATGTATTGACCAATAGACCAACAACACCATATCCTAGACCACTTATCCTGAGTGACGTGATGGGAGCACGACCTTTATTCAAGGTATGTGAGAGGGTACTTGATATTTGATTCCATATATGGATGTTATTACTTGTATTCCATATAGATGGATTTTAGGAAAATGGATGACATATCCATATATTATGCTAACTCAGGGCTTAAATATAGTTATCTACCACTACATTTGGTAGATGGAGCCATAAAATTGTGCTAGATTTTGAAGACATGGGAAACTACATCTAGTGGTGCACTAGACTCACCCCATTATATTTTTATGAAGCATGCAAGTAATGTATAAAACCAATGGGTAAAGATAGAACACCATGGTTGGATAATTTTATTCATGGCAATTTGTGATTCAATAAAAGGCAATTATGCATATTGGGAGGTTTAATGAGGGAGAATTTGATTATTTAAAATCCTATTAGAGGTTTAGAAAGTCATTTTGATTATGAAAAAACATTATTAAAAGTGGTTAAAAATTATTTTTGGCTGATTATGAGTGTTGATGCATGATTTTTTTTCAAGAGTGTAGAGTTTATCAACTAGTGAAAGGGAGAAGTTAGAACACATGACTATATAAACTGCTACCTATTCTGTAGAAGACATGAGAGGATATAAAATGGATTTTGTTTTGGGTTTGATAAAAAAATAGAAATAAATGATTCCATATTTTTTATATTTTTTATATTTTCAAAGATGATACATTTTATAGCATGTAAAAATACTAGTGATACAACAAACATTGATAACTTATTTTTCAAAGAATTTATAAGATTGCATGGTTTACTATGAATTTTGTATCTGAGAGAGATATAAATATTATTTTAATTTTTTGGAGTAAATTATGTAATAATTTTAATATCAAACTAAAATTTAGTTTAGCATGCCATCCTCAAATAGATGGACAAGCAAAGGTTGTAAATATAATTTTGTTTAATCTTTTTAGATGTTTAGTTGAAGGTAAGTCAGGAACATGGGATTATTTTGGTGAAAGATTAATTTATTTACCAAAATTTTATGAATAGAATTAAAGGAAAGAACACATATAAAACTATCCATGGTTCATTTCCAAGAGGAATTGTGTATTTAAAAGACATGAATAATGGGAAAAAGAGAAGTACTTAAGATGATAATTGCATAGATTACATGTGAGAAGTGTATAAATAAATATGATAATAGTTAGAAAGACATAAAACATAATACAAACATTAGGTATATTTTAAAATAATATAATTTCAATTTTAGGCAACATATTGTCTTAGAATACTTGATAAAAGAGAGATTTCCAAAATACACTTATGATAAATTAAAATGGAAAAATACTGGTCCATGTATTTTTTTGTGAAATTTTGGAAAGATGTCTATGAAATAGGGCTTCATAAAGGTATATAAATATAACATATTTTAAATATGGATGATTTATATCCATATTATGAAGTAAAAACGTGAGAATTCAAGTACAAATTATAAAGGAAAAAAATAGAGATTTTAGATGTCTGAGGAAGAGTATGAAGAGATAAAAGAATTGATTGGCATATAAGTTGGGAAGACTATAATATGGAAATTATATACAAAATATATTGTAAAATGGAAAGGATGAGAGATAAAATATGTGACATGAATTATCGCATCATAAGATTATAAATAGGGGATATTATTATCAGATTCTTAGATGTGACTTGAGTGGAAGCACATATTGATTAAATATATAGAATAATACATATAATTATATATTTTAATGGATTTAGTTGTGTAATTAATATAAAAATACATAGATAATAATACAAATAATTGACATGATATTTAACATGAAAAACCTCATTTAGACATAAAAAAACATGGGTGATTATTCATTAATTGAGAAACTAGAACCCCATAAAAATTGCTCCCTCTCACCTTTTCATAAAATATCTCTTCATAGAACCTTGAAAATATTTCACATGTATCTTATCAAGATACATATTATTTACATATGTGTGTATTTTAAAAAGGTAAAACACCTTTCTATAGTGTGAGGTGAACCATTATTACCAATGATTCCATCTTTTCCTTGAGTCATAATGATAAATTAATTATATTTTATTATTGATTTACACAAGGTTAAATTGTGTTAATAAATAATAAAATATATTTATATTTACCCAAATTATAAGTATGATAAGGGTACATGAATTATCACTTAACCATTAAATATTGTAACACTCCCCTTTAATGTTAAGTGGGGATACATGCCATAAACACCTTTATACAAAAGGAACTATAATCAATAAACCATCTATGATGAGTTTAGGGTGTATGTAACATTTGAAGGATTTAAAAACCTTCATATGCCATTATCACCTTTTGAAACAAAATGAATTATAATGTATAAACTATTTTGAGTAATTTTAGCCTAGAATGATCACAAGATTACATCTCATAGTTTCTCATGAATAATCAACCAAACATTTTAGAGACTTTTATAAAATAAGAACATCCATTACAAAATATAGTTATAATTTTTAGGTACATTATAAACTCAAAAAATATGATTTTTAACAAAATCATATATAGTGACGTATTACAATTCCTTATAATGAGAATAAGTATAGAGTGGAAGAAAGAAACACATGGCCATTAGGAAGAGATATTATCATGTAGACTCTACCTTAGTGGAAATTCCAAAAGGCCTAGCATTGTATGAAACATGAAAAACTTGGTAGTATCATGTGGATTTGTGAATATATCTGTCACTCATTCATCTATAGGATAAAAATGTAGATCATCATTGAGGACATTATCTCAGATAAAATGCACATAAACTTAAATATGCTTAGTTCATTGGTTTTTCACTAGATTTTTATACATATCTATATAAATTTCATTATCATAAAGAAAGGTGGTATCATGAGAAACATTTAAATGGATTTATTCTAAAAACCTTCATATCCACATGGATTATTTAGTAGCTTCCATAACACTTCTATACTCTACCTCTATAGAAGAGATAGAAACAGTAGGTTACTTTTTGCTACTCCAAGTGAAAACACCTAAACCAAACTTAAACATATATATAGATATAGAATTGTGATCTATAATATCACCATCATGGTCAACACCATAATAACCATATAAATCGACACTATCAATGGAAGAATAATATAAACCAATATTTATAGTTCCTTTGATATACCTAATTATTTATTTTTACAATTTCCAATTATCCAATTATGGATCATAAATAAAAATAAAATTAACACCTAAAATAAATGAAATATCTACCCTAATGATAGTTAGATAAATAAAACTACCAACTGGATATATATAAAGAGGGGTTATATTTATCACAAGAAATTTTTAGATTTAAGATTACATCCAAGCATATTAATCTTAATAAGAAGGTTATGTGAATATTGAGATTGAGATACAATAATTGAATTTTTATCCCAAAATATAACCATTCCTAGGAAATGATGAAGAATGCCTAGATCATTCATTTCAAAATATTGACTTAGTTTATATTTATATCTAATAAGTAAACTAATTATATCTCCATTAATAATAATATCATAAACATATAATATAATTAATATAGAATGACTTTTATCATCTTTTACAAAGAGACCATTATAAAAATAATAGTTAGAGAAACTTATTTCTTTAAATTAGCTAGTGATTTTAGAATATAAAGATTGAAGAGCTTGTTTTAAATAATAAATATATTTATTTAGCTTAAAATCATAATGTTATTTATTAGGTTCAACGAAACCTTCAGGCTAAGCCATGTAGATTTCTTCTTCTAGGTCACCATTTAGGAAGGCATTTTTGACATCCATTTGGTGTATAATCTAACCATTTTGAGTTATGAGGGAAATAAATAATCTAAAATTACTTATTTTTTATAGGATAAAAGGTTTAAATATAAGCAATCCTAGGTTTTTGAATAAAATAATAACTAATATATCTTTATTTTTTTCAATTTCACCAATTGAAATATATTTATTTTGTAAAGCCACCTAAAACCAATAATATGCCTTCTATGAGGAGGTGGGACAATATACAAATTATATTTTTTAATTAATTATTTATATTTATATTTCATTTAAAATTTCCATTTATCATCTTGAATAAATTATTTGAAATATTGAGGTTCACATTCATATAAGGTCTTCAAATAATGATAGGTATGTTGACTCTTAGTCAATTTATTAAGATTATCACGATTAAAGGACTGAATTAGGGATTCAACCCATTTAGGTATGTGATAGCTCTGATGTCATATTAAAACATAGATTTTTTATATCAAATCATGGTTAGTATCAAAATAACCAAATACAGAATGATAAATTATGGCATATGATGATCTGTGATACAACATATTTTACACAGATAATGACTAAGATAATGACACACATAAATCATTTAATGAAATTCATTATTGTATGTATCCAATATTAACAAGATGAGCATCCCAAAATATCATGTGAATCACACACAAAAAATCACTAATAATATGATACTATGTTTATCCAAAAATTAGATATCTTATTATAAATAACTCTTTTTATAATTTGAGTTGTAAAAAAACATTTCAAGCACAATGTGTTTTTTTATCATTTTCCAATGATATATAAATGGATCTAAAAAAAATTAGGGTTTGGAACTTCTCATACATAAAATATGGAAAATTTTACCATGATATGCAATCATCCAATTAACCATATATGAGATTAAAACAAAAAAAAAAAAAAGATATGTATGAACATAATGCTTAGTAAAGTAAATGACGAGGAGACAAATTAACAATAAAAACTACATTTACACATTAAATTTCATAAAATATCTTATTATGAAATGAATAATCTAAGCATGTTATCATGAACTTGACCCACTTATAAAAATAAGTGATCTTAACAATTGAAACATAATAGATCCTTTCTTACTTAGCATGATCTTCTAACCAGCTGCAATAACTAAACATGATCATATTTTCAAATGAAGCATGATGTTTTTTATACATTTCATTTAAATATTTCCCTCAAATTTAATTAATTCCTTCAAATAATTAACATATGTAAATGTGATTTAAATAGTTTTTCCCTTTACAAACTACACAATTTTTAAAAAACTAATATAACCCTTCTTTATATGCATAGATTTCCTTAAAATAACTCATATGAATTGAAAATAATCATAAATGTAATTATTTTTAAAAAAATATAATATTTATACATATTCTTCACTTTCTTATCTAAGACCATTATATCTATTACAATATAATTGTAATTAGTATTTTACAAGAATCAAATTAAGGAATATTACTAACAAATAGTATTGTAGCTGAGACACTATCAATTTAATTAGTATTTTTAAAGTAAAAACATATAAATAACCATTAAAGGATGAAAATTATATTTTAACATCACTATAAATACATTCTAAAGGATGTGAGAATTTTGAATCATGATTTTTGTGAAATATTTTAATGTGTTTCTTACCACATAAGCAACCATCACAAGCTTCATGATAAGAAGAAATAGTTGGAAGATCAACCACAAGATCATGAAGAGACATATAAAAACTACAAAATCAACATAACCTAATATTTCATGCCACAATTAAGATTTGTTTCTTCTTTGTGATGAAAAACAACATGTAGAAGTATAAAAAAATGTATAAATCATTCTATTGAATACCTTTAGGAATTAAAGAACAAGAAATATTCCAAATAGACCATATATCCTTAAACAAAGTTTCTATAAAATTATAATTTATAAGCTAAGAATAGGATAATAAGTTTTTATTAAGTTTATAAAACATATATTATAATAAAATTTGAAAATTTAGCTTTTCCTTGATTAGTATCTCCTAAAGAAATACTTTTAAATATATTTTTATTGTTAAATAAAATACTTGATAAAAAAGTTATATAATGTGACACAGATAAGAAAATAAGTTAGCTTCCAAAGCAATAACATTACTATTTTATTATTGATTATTATTTTCATTTTTTTTATGATTATAGTTAGAACCATTCTTCCCTTTATTAATTTTAGAGTTTTTTTTTTTTCTGTTAGAATCTTTGATTCTATGTCCAAATTTACCACACATGTAATTTCAAATAAATTTGAATTTATGATTCTTATTACCAGATTCATTATTCCCATTTTTCCATTGACATAGTTAGGGTTAGATTTATGGTTTCTAGTTTATTTAGAAACACTATTAAGCATGAGTAGTTCTTGAGTGGCATTCTCTTTAGAATCAAAGTTTGACATCACTTGTTCTTCTTAAATAAGAAGATAAAATAATTTAGTGAGGTTGGTAATTTTGTATTTTTTTAGGTATTTATAATTTAGAATGGAAATGAAATTTTGAAAAAAATCATGAATATTTAACTAAATAATAAAATAAAAAATCTTATATTTTATAAGATTACAGTCACAAACATCTAACTAAGATTTATTTTTTTTATTTTTGAAATAAAATAAACTAATTTTTCATCACCATTCATGGGAGTAGTAAGAATTTTAAGAGTAAGTTTAATTATCTTAGAGAGATAAGTGCCCTCATGCATAGACTCAAGGATTTTCTAGGCATCACTGGATACTCTTGATTGATGGTATGGAGTATGAATTCATAATTTACACTTTGTAAAATAATCAATATAAATCCCTATCATTTATATTGAAATACATTAGAAATATCCATTGAGTCATTTCTCCATAACATATATTTTTCAATCCCAACCATAATATTGCATAATTGAGGAGCCATAATCTTATATTTAATGTGAGTTCTCTAGATATTATAGTTAGACACATTTAAAATTTGGGATTTGTCTAACATAAAAGTATGAGAAGTCATAACTTCCATTTAAGGATGACACTACAAAACTATTAAAGTTATTAATAAAAAACTTTTTTAATGTTTTTTAATACTCCATTTGATAATAAATCAAACCTCTAGTGTATAAAATCAATAATTGTTCAATTTTATGCAAAATAAAGTGACTTTTTTGTAAAATATTATGACCAAAGGTGTCATAAGTATCGCACAAAATAAATATGTAAACATAGTAGTTTAAATTTTTTAAAACTATATAATGAGGATTAAAATCAACAAATGGAACACACAAATGTGTCTAGAATGTACCAAAATATAGAAAATCATAATTCACATGACCATGTTCGATAGAAGAATTGTCTCGGCCAAGTATCAAGATTAACCTAGGGTTTTGAATGTGATCAAGAATATGCAAATAAAAAAATGTTTTAAAATTAATTACTTAAAAATATAAAATTTACTAAATCAATTCGACCAAAAGAATAAAATATGCATGTTTTGAACACTAGACCTCCCCTCTTACAAGATTTTATCAAAATAGGCTATACCAACTCTTCTAATAGGTTACTTAAGAAATTATATGTACAAATTTAATTCTCAATCTTATTTAAATGTATTTTTAATTTTATAAAAATATTAAAAAAACATTTATAACTCCATGAATGTAAAATAAATATTAAATGGTTTTACCATTGGGTAAAAGACAAATAAAAAAGAAGGTAGAACCCTAACATGCATGGAAAAAGAAGGAATTAAATAAATAATATATTTAATAAATATATTTTTTAAATATTTTATATAAAACTTTCAACATAGTCTAGGAAATAATGGCACTTAAGAAGATGCAAAGGAGCTTTTGGAGTGAGTAAGAGGCCACTAGAGGCCCCAAAATTTTGCATATCACCCTTAAATTATTTTTCTAAGCACATAACATAGATAAAACTATATTTTATTCAAAAAAATATGATTTTATGCTACTAATGCTATACCAAGCTATAAAGTGGCAGCCCAAGTGGATATTAAAAAAATTGTAATTGATTTAATTTCTCCAAAGGATCTTCATGAGGCTCAAGTAAGCTTAAACATTGATCATTCAACATTAAAAGGAAAGAAAGAAGATACAAAGGTACAAAAAATAATTTTAAAGTGTTATTTATTATAGATAGGCTATAAAAGGCCATAAAATGTTACTTATAATATTTTTTTACTTCCTTGGTTGAAGTATTATTGCTTTATTGAGAGTTCTAACAACTATTTTTTTTAGATCTTTACTTTACTAGGCTCTATAGGGACTACAAAATTGAAAATGGATTTTTTTCCTCTCAAACCATTCATGGGATGTTTAAAATACCTAAGATTATTATTTACTTGTTTATACATTGTTTGGATATTAAAATAATTGATTATTTACTCAAATTTGCATTACTAGGCTCTATGGGAGACTCACAGGAAACTCAAAAACAAAAATATTAATGAATCAATGATTTATTTTCCTCCCAAGGACATACAATAGGCTAAATATTTATTTAAAATATGCTTAAACATCATTTAGATGCTCTAAAATTGTCTTTCCAAGAATCAACACATAAAACTTACTCTAAAACCATGATAAAATCTACAAAATAATACATAAAATTGTATATTACAATGTATCTAGATGTGTAACGAATATAAAAATACATAGAGAAGCATACAAATCATTGACACAATATTTAAAATGGAAAATATCATATAAATCTAAAAAAACATGTGTTATTATTCGTTAATTGAGAAATTAAAACCCAATACAAATATTTCTCCCTCTCACTTCTTCATAGAATATCTCTTCACAAAAGCTTGAAAATATTTCATGTGGAACTTCATGAGAGAAATATGATTTTGCATCAGTGTGTGTTTTACAAATGTAAAACAAATTTTTATAGTGTGAGGTGAACTATTCTTACTAATGGATCCATTATCTCCTCGAGGCACAATGGATAAAGAATTATATTTTATTATTTATTTATATGAGGTTAACTCACATTAATAAAAAATAAAATATATTTATATTTACCCATTATAATTATGGTAATGGTAAATTAATTACCACTTAAGCATTAAATGTTTCAACACATATTTATTTTCCTACTTAAGGTGTATGATGTAGAAACATCCAAGATTAAGATAAATATGACATCACCCTAATATATGTTAGTTTATGAATTTGTCTAAGTATTGTGTTACACAAGCTTTTTGTATATACATATGTATTTTTTTAAGTTTGTGGACATATTGAATGTTTCAAACACTATATTTATACTATTTGAAATTACATTTGGTACATATGTGTTTAGTGTAAATCCATGTTTCTAGAAATAAAAATTGTGTCTATAATGTTATACACATTTATTTTTTACATACATTTGTTATCATTCCTTTGTCTAAATAAGTTTTTGAAGATATACACAAGACATTATTAAAACATTATGTTATTATGTAGACATAAAAATATTTTTAGTATCTTGTTATTGATCTATGATTTATATTGAGAAATAGTGTGTTGGAGGAGTAGATGCTTCACTGCTATGATAAATGAGTCAAATATATTTTTAGAAGAACTTGGACATTAATTGTGTAAGCTATGTGATGAGTTTAGTAAAGTTTTAAAATCATGTTATAAATCATGATATTATAATTAAAATGATGTAATGATCATGATATAAAGGTTTTTACAAAGATTGGTGAATATGACTTCCTTTGATATTGTCTTAATTTCATGTGTGACTTTATTTATATTTTTGAAGAATCCATTGTTGATTATTTTACATTCATTTATAAAAGTCATGAAAGCTAAGAGCAATTAATTTAGTAATTTTTGTGATCTAGTTTGGGATGTGTTGGGTTATAACATGTTCTTATTTATTTTAAATGTAAATACATTTAAAATTTGTCACATTTAAAATTGGTGGTGCACTAAGGTGTGTTATTCTATTAATGGGGTAAAAGCACTTGATATAAGTATGTGGGACTTACATATATATACTCATGCCCTTATACCTATGTTGAATAGTTAGGGAGTTAACATTTATTTAAAACAAAAGACTTGAGAGAGTTTGAGTGAAAATACTATGAATTAGAAATAGTTGAGATCTATGGATATGATGTTGTAATGCATATTATTGTGATATCACAATAGCATTATGTCATTGTACATATTTTATTTCCTTTTGATTAAAATAAAATAAAGATATGAATTTTTGTTTTTGCATTTTATTAAAATTTATTCAAAGTATTTTGAGGGTTATGTTGTCTAAGGCATCTTTTAATTAAGAACCATAAACTCAACTACATCAATGATCCTTCCACTTCATTTATAGTACTGGTAGGAGGAGACATTGAAAATTTTTAGGCTTAATATAAATACTAATTAACACACATGGCCATAAAATTAGAAGGAAGAGATAGATTAGAAATTGAGAGCCTATGTATTAGAGATAGAGAGGCATTCAACTAAACTATAGGGAGAGTCCCAAGTATTATTTTCTAGTACTAAAACCTTGACACAACCTATTAGAGAGGCTAGGTTACAATAACAAATTTCTCCTCATCGTCCTAGGGTACAAGGTGTCTAGTAGCCTATGTATGATGTATCTAATGTACATGTATATTAAATATTTAGTGCACACACACACAAATTTTTTTTTTTGTGTGTGTGTGTGTGTGTGTGTGTGTGTGTGTGTGTGTGTGTGTGTGTGTGTGTGTGTGTGTGTGTGTGTGTGTGTGTGTGTGTGTGTGTGTGTGTGTGTGTGTGTGTGTGTGTGTGTGTGTGTATGTAGTTGATTTAGATATTATTTTATACATGTTTTAATGTGTTTTCTATTTTTTCCTTTACTTTTAACAAATATTATAATGTATATGTTATAAAAAATAAAAGGCAAACTGTGTAAAAAATATATCCAAAGCAAGTAGATATAAAAATATAAGAAGCAAAATATTTGTAATAATAGTGTAAAAAACATCAAATTTAGTTAGATAAAAATAATATGAAGAAAAAAAAGATGTGAAATAAGTGTAATTCATAATAAAACATCCAATATAAATATATAAATGAAATCTAATTTTAAAAAAGATAAAAGAATATCAAACATCTGTCAATCTCTATTTTTGACAAAACATAAGATGTAAAATAATTGATAAAGGTTATGTCACTTTTTAAAATATCCAAAGGGAACAAATCAAAATGAAATTTTAGAATAAATTTCATTTAAAGAATTTAGATGCATTAGATATTACAAAAATTCAAGGTTTCATACTTGATGAGTATTTGCATGAAATGGGAGTCAACTCTCTTGTTCCTTAATAGAAGGATTGGCACTAGACTATGACCACCTCTTCAATCAGTTTTCTCCTTGGTTGGGTATCATTTACTATCCATTATCATATTCTAGATGAAATGATCAACCTCAGATGGAATATCCATTCCAACCATGGGTTTTGGGCATGAAATTTTAACACTATGTGGTTTACCATTATTGAGCTAAAAAAAGTTCATTTATTGTGGTGTCTCCTTTATCAGGGCCTACCTGTGGGTGATCAGCTCAAGCATCTGGGTGTGTTTAACCCCATTTACCCATCTTGTCAACAACTAGAGATTTTTAATCACCTTTTTTGGTTTTACTCTCATGTATAATCTACATGGCACTAGATTCATTCCCTTTTCCAGCCCTTTTGAACTAAATTCTACATGCAGAAGATGGCTCTCTTAGGGGACTCAAATCTATTTCCTACAAAATACAACTAATTTTGGTAGATCTTTTGGTCTAATATATTATTTAAAATATAGAAAGCTATAAATTATACTTGATTTAATAATAAAGATTTGGAATGTATTTTTTTATGTTATTAGGAAAATACTATTCTATCTAATGTTATTATTTAGATTCAAAGTCAAATAGATAAGGTCCACCTAAAAATCAACCACCTCTAATGTTTTCTTGACCACTGGGGAAATTCCCCATGTGCGGTTAGCCATGAACCTCCTAAGTCCCCATAGCATCCTACACCTCCTCAAGGATGAGGGCATGGGCCATGTTAGCAATGATCTAGAAATAGACATAAGAGTCATTCTCCTCATTAGTCACCACCTCATTGGTATTCTCTTCATCATGGTGGTCTAAGTGGCTCATCCAAATCTAGAGGTGATAGGATGGATTGGGGATCTCCTCCCTCATCTCAGGATGGTGACATCAAAGGCTAGGTTCCTCCCCTCCCAAGGTAAGTTCTCACACTTGGTTCTAGAAATATCACCTAAAATAAATTAAGATGAGACATTAGAGGCTAAAAAAACACTAATTTTGAACCCTTACCAATGGATGAGGATCCTCCACTATCTCCCTTGACGTCCATGTTTTTTGTGTTTACTTAATTTTTCTCTTTATTATTATATATTCTTTTCTCTCTTTAATTTATTGTCAAACTACTGTTGTGATGTTTTTTTGTGGGTGTGGTCACTTTTTGACCACTATTTAGACTTTTCCTAAGGATTATTTTCCCTTAGTATGATTATGCTCGTAGGGTGTGACTTTTACACCTACTTTTTTGGTATGATTAGTGTTATACCATATCTTTTTTGATTAATATATAAGTGTTCTTCAATAAAAATAAAAATTTAAATCCAATAGAGTATATTTAAAATTCTGAAAATGTTATACATGGTTGTTAAACATCTAAGGTAAGTTAAAAAAAGAGATATAAGAAAAAAAATACATGAAAGGAACATAATACATCAATTTTTAGTATTTAAGATAAATCTAAGGTAAACATGAGATGCATAATCATATGATCAATGCTTGTAATATAATATATATGAGGATAAAATGACCACATAAAGCCATGAATATTGAGATAGGTAGGATGCATATGTGAATGTGATGGGAATTTTTTAGGAGGAACTATTTTTATTTCAAAAAAATTTACCATGCATCTCAAAAAATAAAAATCTAAGAGGCATAATAATGAGAGATATGAGTCAAATATAAATAAATAGATATAAAAATGGATATAAATAAGAGGTATATGATCAGATATAATAAATATATATAAGGTTTATATGGAATGATATTATGTTAATATAAGGATGCAAGGTACCATAAGGCTTACATAAAGACTATTAATAAAGAGAAGACAATCTAATCAAGTGGGAAAGGCAAAGAGATTTTAACTTCAAGAATATTAAAAACCCTACCTATAAAGTGTATATATTGGGATAAAAATTTAAGTATATAGATCATCCCATGAAGGATATGAATCAAAAGTAAAAGTATTATACATTCCCAAGATGTATTCCCCATTCCTTAGAACTCTGATAGAGATATCAATCAAATGTAAAGATTAAGCATTTGCATGATAAATTATGTGGAATTAGTAATATATGTGTAGCACCTCCTATCGCAATATAATGGCCTACCACACTATAATATACCTTAGCTATATCATGAGAAAGATAATGGAGTTTCTCCTTTAACTAGGACAATGGTGTGTCAATGATATGATCTTATCTTTTGATGTGATTTATAATTTTGAAAGTCATTTTCCATTTTGAAATATCCTTTTTGTTTTTTTTTTAATTTGAATTCTTGGGTTCTTATATTTTTCTATTTTTGCATTTTATTTTTCCATACAAATTTAAAAGATCAACAATGTGTGTTAAACATAACCAACATAAGAGAGCTTATATGTATGAAGCAACTAATGAAGAGAACCTAAGGAGCAATAAACTTATATACTCATAAATGTACACATTAGAAGATAGTGAAATAATTTATTTGAACTAAGTGTGTGTCAAGCAAAATATGGGAAAGGTAAATATGAGGTTTAAGAGAGGTATATAAAATGTAAGGTGATAAAAGATAGATATGATTTTAACTAATGATAAGAGGGAAGATGTATTGCTTACAAATACTAGGCATACAATGGATTTTTAAATACATGTGAATGTAATTAAAATGTCATAAAAATCATATAAAGGAGAGGATAAGTTTGTAGGGTAGGGGATATAAAGGATTGATAATAATATTACTACATAATCTTAAACCTATGATAAACTAAAACAATAAAATGTAATATAAAAACCCATGAGGAGAAGCATAAACTTATAATAAGAAGATAAAATAAATAGTGGAAGAATTTATAAAGGATAAAGATACAAAATAATCAAAAAATATGAAATGGTTGATTAAATGCATGATAAAAACATTTTAAAAATAAATGAGATATTGAATAATAACAAAGGATACATTAGTTTAATAAACCCAAGTTAGAGATAAGATATTGAGAATTAATTTGTAGTAATATAAATAAAATGGTACACGTAAAGGCCAACATATAATAAAATTTCAAATATAATGATATAGTATCCAAAATATAAAAAATATGAGATGAATGTATAGTAAATATATAATTTATCACACGTCTCATAATATCATCACATTTATTATCTAAAAATAAACATATATCCACATCTACAACTGATAATGTGCCTTAATCATGGTTTGCAACTGATAACCTTAAAAATGGTTTTGATAAATAAAGTATGTGTGTTCAATATCTAAGTATTTTTATCCTCTATATATGAATAAGATATAAGGGGAAGAACATATTATACCTTGAGAGGACATTCTAACTATAAAGGTCATTATTTTTCTATCCTATGAACATGATTTTACTATCATGTAAGAGCCTAATGCCCATGTATCTAAAAATCATGGATAAATTGATAATACCTTCTACATTCAATTTTGTAGTGAGGAGAGCACTAATTACAAATAAAATAATGCTCTATTTTATTTTAGATAGATGTGGGATTTATATTCAAATGCTTCACATCTATCTTTAGAGATGAAGGTGATGACTCATGATGAACCATCTCTATTTTTTTTAATAATTGATAATTCATCATAAAATGAGTATTGGTCCCATGGTATTCACAAAATCACCTACATGGGGAAGATAAATATAGTTGTTAACTATCCATAAGAGCATCTTGTCATTGAAAATTAGACTTTTATAAATATATTCTATATGATCAACATTTTTGGACTAAATTCCCATGGGAACTATGAAATATACAAAACTACACTACATGATGATGTCATAAGTCATGCATCAAAATCCTTAGCATCTATAGGTGTGTTTTGTAACTAAATTATAAATAGGAAAAATAGTATACATATTAATGGACCCATCAAAATGAATCAAATCAATATTAATATAATCAATTATTGTATTATGAATATATAAATGAAATAAAAAATAATGAACATCTAAACATTAAAGATTAATTATATTAATAATATAGTTAAAATATTTTTGTTCATGACTTTATGTTGGAAACACAATCATTGAGAGGAGGGGGGGGGGGAGCGGGGTGAATTATTTTCTTGGAAATTTCTTTCAATTCCTTCTTAGCATTCATGAACCATTACATCAACATATAGATCAAGCAATACATAAGTAATCATCCATACAAGCATGAAATTAGATTAAACAAGACAACACATCATATATGTGGGAAATCCTCAAGTGGGAAGAAAAAAAATTGATACCTATAAGTGTACTATAGTCACATAAGTCAAAATATCAATTTAGTGATGCACCAACTCCACATGAAGCACCAACCCAACTAGGATTTAAAAATCACCAACTTGCAAGGAGGCACCAACTCCCTAGATGACATAGCACCAACTCATCCAACTAAATAATTTTATCAACTTAAAAATACATTTTTTATTATAAAATAAATTATTATCACCTTCTTTATCTCTTTTCTCTCTTCTACCCCTCTCAAATTGCCTTCTAGGCCTCTTGCTCAACTAGGTCTCTTTCAAGACAAATTAGGTCATATGACCTTGATATTAATATTTATACACACTATTATATCATAATTACTGATCATATACACACATATTATGGTATATAAGACCTCCTTATTCTCAAAAATATACTATTTCATTCACATTCACATACATACATAAATAAACCTAAAATTGCCTTGTATATATACAAGCTTCTTTCTCATATACCTCTTGGTTTTACATATACACTTGAACACTTGAATCAAACTTAAAATATGTGTTATAACACGTTTCATACATTAATAAATCATTACAATAGGTTTTACATAACATAAAATACCAAAACCTTCTTTTAGGCCTTAAGGAGACCTAACTCAATTAAGCCTTCATTAGTACATATTACCCTTTGATCTCTTTGAAAAAATTTAAAACTATATAAATTAAATAAAAAAATCACATAAAACTCAAATATATCCCAAATAATCTCATCTTATGTCCATGGCACTTTTTTTTCAACCACCACTTGAAGCACACCATTAGTACTATTCACAATTAGGTCTGTGAACCTACAAAAAGTTGGTCTTGAACTACATGAGATTAAACATAAATTAGTTAAAAAACATTGAAATAAATTATATATACATAAACTAAATTATGTAATGGTAATCACCATATTATTTATACTTCACAACTTAGGGAAAAATGACTCAAAAACTTCTCTTCAAATAACCCACTCAGAACTACTAGAATACTCTAGAACCCAGTCGTGAACAACTTGATCTTAAAAACTTAAAATAACACTTATAATGAAAAATTATAATTTAAAAATATCCTTTTACATATATATGAAACTATAAAATATAAAATTCACAAGGTCTAATGTCAAATATTAATCTTGCAGACCAATCTTTTGACCTTAGTACAGATAATCAAACTAGAACTAGATAAGCCATTTTGGCTTCAACATTTCAACCAATTTCACTAAATTTAAAGATTTAAAAAATAATTATAACTAATTTAAAGTCAAAAAAACACCATATGCATTATATATTTCAACTCAGGCTGTAAAACCTCAAAACCATCACTATAACTTGCTTACCTAGAATTGCAAATTTACCTTAAAGCACAGTCATAATGACTCGAACCTTAAACAACTATGTAGAAATAATAAATTAATTATCATGAATTTATATTATCCAACTATGTAATTATAAAATATTTAAATATAAATATAATATATTCAAATGGAAATATTGATCTTGTAGACCAATCTCATAACCTCACTATACACAGACCTCATTGAGCCAAACAAGTCAACTTGTGAGCAACTTATTCACTATAACCACTAACCTAAAAAACTTATTATAAAATTATAGTCTATTAAAATTATTTATAAAAATATCCATACACTTGGTTTCATCACTTTTTCATGATAACACAATCTTAATCATCTTCTCACTCTTGCCTAGGTTTCTCACTATTTCCACCATTAGGCTTGTTAGCGACTAGATAACTTGGATGACTAGTTTAAAATACTTGAGGGATTGAAATTATAAAAAAAAATAATGGGAATGAAACATGATTCTAAAATTTCATCGTCCATCCATTTTCATACTTTGACTTGGTCAACTCTGACTACTACAACAAATCTTCAATAAATGTGCACTTTCCTATAGGGTCTACTCACACACCTGATAACTCAATCACACCTAGAGGTTCCTATAAGAGTTTAATACAAAATAAAATATATTTTATATTAATTTTATATAATTATATGTGTTTTAAATAAGATAGTTTACATCAGGTCCTTGTTAGGGTTCTAGAGAGTTTTAACATAAGTTTTGGTGTTAACGATTATTCATAGAGTATTGTACCTTAAATCTAAAACCAATGCCTATATTTATTATATGTGAACCTTCCCAATATATCCTTAATATATTAGGTTATAATTAATAGGTTACATGTGCCAATGAACACCTGAAAATCCTTCTCAAGTTTATTGCCTTCATTTTATGCATTTGAGAGACCTTAAAACCACTTTGCATGATTTTTATTACAAACCATGACCTCAAAATGAATTAACATACTTGAAAAAACATACCTCACCTCTGATAATTCTTAAATAATCTCAAACACCCTAAAATATGATCATGACCCCTCATTAGGGCACACACTCTCTCTCTTTGCTCGCTTAGAACTTGACCTTCAAATCACATTAGGCCTTGAAACTAACCTTCATGATTATTTACATGTGTTGTCCACATAACTCACATACTCAAGTAAAATATAATATTCTTAAATAGTTCCATACATACTCCATGTGTCTTGATAATGGATCATGATGCCTCATTAAGCTAGGCAGGGTCTAGAAGTGGTCTAGTTATAGACTTGATATGTAGGTCTTACCCCTATAGGCTCACCCTGAGACTCTCATGAGTTATCCAATGCTTCACATACATGATTAATCAACCTCATATAACCACTCATGCCTGTGTACACTAATCTCACCAATCCATCATACTCATACCTTCTCACAAGGTCTCTTCATGTTATGACTAGTGCAATGACAAGGCTTCTTAAGTACTTGAAACTTGAAAACTAACCTTGAAAAACTTATGAAATTATTTAAACTTTAATTTCATGATCACATAATTCCAAACAACTTCCAATAAGCTTATGCTTTCTTATTTTACCAAACTTCACTATGTATACCTTCTCACAAGATCTAGACTAGGCTTCTTAAGACACTTTAACACTCAAGAACTAGTACTCAAACATGATTAAATACTCAATTGATGGTATTAAATGAGAAAAATCTTCATAAAATAATTTCATGCCATTGAAACAATCTTGACATAAACCTTGACATCTTGACATCAACTAGTAAAATAATCATTAGATTGCCTTCAATTGATCTCTCAACATAAGAGACATTAGGTTGACTTCAAATTATCTCTTTTCACATGGATACATAAATAAAACAAACTCATAACTCAAAGACCACTCACTATGCATCTTCACCAGATGCACCTTGACACCAATGACAAAACTTCTCAACAAACTCCCACTTTATCATTGATGGGAAAAAAATTCAATCTAATCACTCTTATCTCCCCCAATCTAGTCAATCTTCCTTCTTGAAATTTATACCCCTTTAACATTAATGACAAAGTTCCATACATACTATAAATGATGAAATCACTCATTCACCTTCTTTGACAACTAGTCTCAAAAACTCTTCTATGGTTGTCAACAACTGCACTTGGATCTTATGAACCTAAATAGCTCCCCCTCAAACCAAGCATCCATTAAGATTCGACTAACTGAAGAGTGTGTCCATAAAAATTAATTGAGTCACCTCTTTCCATAAGGAACTAAAACAACACAAACTTAGGATATTCATATATCTCTATGCTCTCACAAGACTGAATATACTTTATGATACTTTTAGGCTTGATTAGTCTCTTTGGATTGATCTCTTCAACATCCATGTGGTGAAAGTTTTGAGATAATAATGAACATTCCTAACTTGAATTCACATCTGAAGTATGTTGTATCATAGAAAATAGTCCACTTGGGCTTGTATATTGATCATGACTCACCTTTATTTTCTTTAGTCTCCACACATTCATTTTCCTTCTCTCTTGCACTCTAGGGGAATCAAACCTCTTGTTTTGACTTGATGCCCTTCTAACTCTATTAGGATAGAATCTTGCAATGTATCCCATATTATGATTTTTTTTGTAAATAATCTCATTCATACCTCTTGATTGATGATTAGTTTAATAATCCCATGCATACTCATTTTTAGAGAGTCTTATACACTCTCTTGCTCTATGACCAAACTAACTGCATGTATAACATTAGCCATTGAATGAATTACCATACCTCATAGAATTAGGCTATTTGATTAGCCTTTTCATGTTGACCTTATTATATTAATTATCTTTCTTTTTTACTTGAGTTACCTCATTTGGGTCATATTTTAAACCAACACCTATATTATCACTTGTAGACTTTTGACTATTCAAGATGTTATCAGGAGTATCAGTACTCTTTTCAAATTTCATAAAGTTCTACAATTTGTTGGATGCTTGACCCAAATCAAATTTCAAGGATTTAATTTTAGTTCCATACTTGGTGCATTATTCCTCTTTAACTTTTAGTCTTGTAGTGAATATTTCCATCTATGATTCAATATGATTGATGATCTCATCATACTCCTTGGATGTGTTACTCAGTCTCTCTTGAAACAAACCAATCTGATATTTATAGTCCATAAATAATGATATTAGTTTGTGACTCTTTCTTGTTTATAACTTTAACTCCTCTAGAGCACTCACCAATTCTTCCTCAAGGTTCACTTAAGCTTATTCTTCATCTAATTCTTAATCATCCATAAGGCCTTTCCAATTTGAGCAACCCTAATTATCTATTTCTATAGTCATGAATAAAGTTTCATTTTTTTCATGTGCATGTTCATTACTATCATCATAACTCTTAGATGTGCTTGTTCACTTACATAAGATAAGTTATTATCCTTTTTGGTATAGAAACTACTCTTTTTATTAAATGACCCTTTCTTACCTTCATACTTCCTAAAATATGTATTGTTTTTGTCAAGATTATATACCTTATTATCATCAACATGATGCTCATCATGTTCTTACTCATTCTCAACCTTATCCTTATTATGAAACTTATATTCAAAGTGACTAATATTACCATAGTTGTGATAATTGAAAGGTAGTTTATCCTTGTACTTAGCAGATCCAAACCTCAATTTACTAGTAAACATGGATATTAGATCATCATCATCAACATTTGAACATACCTAATCCTTGACCTTCTTGGATTTTGACTTCTTCTCAAATTTTAATGTTTCTTCATTCTTGGGAGGTCTTCCTTCATTTGTTCTCATCTCATAGGTAGTCAAGATGCCATGAATCCCATCCATTTCCAACTTGTCCAAATCTTGAATGTCTTCCAATAAAAACACCTTAGAATCAAACTTAGGATTTAGTGATATCATTACATTTAAAAAAAATATAGACTCTTTCACTTCTTCTCCCAATCCTCTAATGACATTGACAACTACATCAACCTTCAACAGGTAAGATGTAATGGTTTCATCTTTAGATTTTCAAAATATCTCCAAGTGGTTTACAATTTAACCATCTTAACCTTAGTTTTTCCTTCATATATAGTCTTATATTTGTACTATATAACATTGGTTGACTCATAGTGCATCACCTTCATAAACTTTACCTCTGATAGGCCACATAGAATGGCATTCATTGCCATGGAATTACTCTCACTTTCCTTCTTACCTACTACATCAGTTGGTGGTGTAAGAGGTGAAG
The DNA here is from genome assembly GCA_037957365.1 of Torreya grandis. Lineage (NCBI taxonomy): Eukaryota > Viridiplantae > Streptophyta > Pinopsida > Cupressales > Taxaceae > Torreya > Torreya grandis. The sequence goes on from JARHVA010002398.1 coordinate 2,125,679, forward strand.
TTTATCCATCCACAAATAAATTCCATATGCTATGGCTAATTTACATTAGATATGTCCTCATTCTGATGATCCAAAATGCATAATTATTTCCATTGAATAATGGAGCCTAACTGGTAGTTAAACCACCTTGATCTTGTTGACTAGCCATCCATGCTTCTAGGATCTCCTTTAGATTGTTAAACTTAATTCAAAGGACCTTCTCTAATACCAATTATTAAAGTAACAATCATTGAGTGGGGGGATGGGGGGGCGGGTGAATCAGTGTTTTAAAACTTATTTTCAATTCTTTATTATCATTTATGAACCATTACATCAACATATAAATCAAGTAAGGCATAAGTAATCATCCATACAAACATGAAACAATATTACTCTAGACAACCCATCATATATGTTGTAAAACCTCAAGGATAATAAAACCCATTTATACATTCAAATGAAATATATTATTATAAGTCAAAATATCAATTTAGTGAAGCACTAACTCCATATGGAGCACCAACACTAACTAGCTAAGCACCAACCCAAATAGGATTTAACAAGCACTAATTTACAAGGAGGAAATAACTCCCTACATTACTCAGTACCAACTCATCCACCTATATCCTTTGATGACCTTCCAAAAACCTTGTTTATTATACAACACATGATGATCACTTTCTTTAGCTCTTCTCTCTTTTATACCCCTCTAAAAATACATTCTAGGCTTATTCACTCAAATAGGTCTTTTTCAAGATAAATTAGGTCATATTATCTTGATATTAATATGTATACACACTATTATATAATTATTACTGATGGTCTAAAATACCTTATTCTACTAAAAAATATGTTATTTCATTTGCATACACATACGCACATGAATAGGCCTTAAACTACCTTGTATATATACAATCCTCTTGCTCATATACCTCTTAATTAGACATATAAAATTAAACACTTTAATAAACATTAAAATAGGTTTTAAAACAAGTTTCATAAATTAATCAATAATTACCATAGGTCATCCATAACATAAAAGACCAAAACCTCTTTTTACGCCTTAAGGAGACCTAATTCAATTAGGTCTTCATTAGTACATGTTACCCTTTGATCTCCTTTGAAAAATTTAAAAATAAATAAAAGAAATTAAATCTTCAAATACCACTCAAATATACCCCCAATAATCTCATATTATGTCCATGGCACTTTTTATCTTCAACCACCACTTGAATCACACCATTAGTACTATTCACAATTAGGTTTGTAAATTTATAGAAAGTCTATCTTGAATTATAAGAGATTAGAAATAAATTAGTTAAAAAATAAAATAACTCATGGTCATAACCATATGATTTATATTTTATTACTCAGGGCAAATAGACTCAAACACTTCTCTACAAATAGCCCACTTAGATGTTAGGTTGTGGAGCTAAAAGCTTCAACTGTTTGCAGACATGGAGGAGTTATTGAGTGTCATAGTCACCAACATCGGTCAGGTCAACCGACGTCGGTTAGGGGTGAATAGAAGGGCAACTGACATTAGTAGGAGTTGGCCGACGTTGGTCATCTCGAGTCAAACAAGGACTGATGTCGGTCGCCTGTACGGTTCTAGAACTATTCGTTGCATGAACAGTTAGTTTGTTAAACTGATTATTTGCATGTAAAGGCTATTTTGAGTCTTGATCTACGTGTCTAAATTATGAGTCTAAGTTATGGTTTAGTCTGGGATCTATTTATAGACCCATTGGCATGTATTGTAATTATGAGCAAATAGAGGAAGGCAAAGTAGATCCTTCCAATTGTAAGAACAGGGTGATCTGCAGGTTGTTGCAAGATCAAGGAGAAGTTATACATGGTAAGTAAGATCATTTGAGTTGTAGGTTGTTGCAAGTTCATGGGAGATCTACTTGAAGTACTTTGAGTAATTGTGTACTGGCAGGGTTATTACTAACTAGTTAGAGGTGAACACCAATTCTGTGCTTGAGTTGTGTGTTGGGACCATTTTTGGTAGGAGAGTGAACTCTTGATTGAGAATTACTGGGAGCCCTTGAGGTGTGTGGGAAGCCTCACAGAGGTGGAAGAAGAAGTGGCATCTTCTTTATTGTATTTTCTTTCTGGATGAGTATTAATACAAGATTGTGTATTGTCTCTCATATTCTGTGCTATTTGTGAATTCTAGTTACTTGTTAATTTTGGTATAATTCTGTGTTTAGTTGCTTATACAAGGTAATCATATTGTGCTCTTATTGAGGAGCAAGATCCTGACAAGTGGAATCATAGTTTGTTGTTCTAGATTCCCCATCAATTGGTATCAGAGCTTTTGGTTGGGTTACTAATAGGTTGTATCAGATCTAGTTAGTGTGTGTTGATTACAGGTTACTCACAGGGGTTTCTATTTGAGTGGGAGTATAGCAATGGTAGAAGAAAGTAAGCTAAAAATGGAGAAGTTTAATGGCAAGAACTATCAATTATGGAGGATGAAGATTGAAGATTATCTATATCAAAAAGATTTGTACTTACCATTGGGTGGGGTTGCATGCAAGCCCACGGATATGAAGAATGAAGAATGGGAGGTTCTTGATCTGAAGGCTCTGGGATCTATAAGGTTGAGCCTTGCATCATCTGTGATTTCCAACTTATCACAGGCTAAGACAATGGTAGAGTTGATGGAATCTTTGGCAAATTTATATGAAAAACCCTCAGCTTTGAATAAGGTATTTCTTATGAAGCAATTATTTAATTTGCAAATGTTGGAAGGTGGATCTATACATAGTCATCTTAGTGATTTCCATGGTTTGGTAAAGCAATTAAATTCAGTCAATATTGTCTTTGATGAGGAAATTAAGGCTCTCTTAATCTTATGCTCATTACCTGAAAGTTGGGAGAGTTTGGTAATGGCAGTTAGTAATACTGCATTTGCTTCAAAAATTTTAAAAGTGGATGATGTTGTGAGTGTAATCTTGAATGAAGAAATTCACAGGAAAAGCACAAGTGAATCATCAGGGAATGCTTTGAGTGTTGAAAGTAGGGGAAGGCAAAGAGAGAAGATCGAGCATGGGAGATCAAGGTCAAAGATAGGCAAGAGATCCAAGTCCAGGTATGGCAGAATAACCTACTGGAAATGTGGAAAGCAAGGGCATCTAAAGAGAGATTGCTGGGTGAATGAAGATCAGCATGAAGGACATGAAGAAGCAGATGTTGCAGAGTTTATTGCACAGGATGCTCTGGTATGTTCCTTAGATAAAGTAGAATCTTGGGTTTTAGATTTTGGTGCCTCTTTCCATGCATCCCCAAATAAGGATTTTTTTCATGAGTTTGTCCACAGAGACTTTGGATAAATTTATTTAGGGCATGATAAGCCTTGTCAAATGGTTGGCAAAGGGAAAGTGAAGCTAAAATTGCAGACAGGCAACACATGGGTGTTGAAGGAGGTCATGCATGTCCCAGTTCTGGAGCATAATTTGATTTCTATTGGAAAGTTGGTTGATGAGGGTTGCATAGTAACTCTCACAGCAGACTCTTGGAAGGTTACCAAGGGTTCACTTATTGTAGGAAGAGGTAAGAAAGTAGGTACACTTTATCTATCTACTTGTATTACTGATTCTCCTTTTGGTTTATCTACTTCAGCTGTAGATTCAAAGATGTGGCTTAATAGGCTTGGTCACATGAATAAGAAGGGGATGCATGTTCTTGAGTCAAAGGGTATGCTTTCAGATTTGAAAAGCATGGATCGAGGTTTCTGTAAGCAAAAAAAGAAAGTGACATTTCTTAAGGAATCTGATGTTCATGACAAGAACAGGAAAGCCTTGGTTTTCAAAGAGAAGATGATAGATAGAGATCAGTTTAAGGGGATAAATAATTCTGAGTAGAGTAAGGTTGATATGGACAAGGGTGTGATCCAAAAGGAGCTCGCGGGTAGAAGTCATCACTCACAAGTAAAACATAGAGACCGATATCAGTTAGAAAACTAGAGTCGGCATCTAAACAGGGACTGATGTCAGCTATGTGCAGCCTGACATCAGTGACTTAGGATAGATAAACATTGGCATCAGTCAGGGGGAACCAACTTCGGCAATGAGGTAGTCACATGGAACTGACATCGGTCAGGTGCAGACTGAGATGTGACTGGCATCAGTCACTTAGATGGATTTTGGGTGGACAGCAAGTTGTCAAGGAGTCTCAAACGCCCATATGGAGGACTGAAAGGGTAAGTAAGCCTCAAATTTGTCTTTTCCCTTCTTTACACTACTTGTTGCTCACTGATGGTAAAGAACCAGGAAGATATTAAAGAAGCAGAGCAAGTAGATCTAGGAAACAGTGGGAGCTTGGCATGGATGAGGAATGTGATTCCTTGGAGGAGAACCAAACAGGAGTTTTTTGGTGGAGTTGTCAGTTGGAAGAAAGTACTGAAAGACAAATGGATTTTTAGGATAAAGAAGAGCGGGAATGGACACATGAGATGGAAGTCCAGGGTATATGGTCTTGAGTAAGCTGTAGGACAATGGAGGTTTGACCATTGTGTTTCTCTTTACCAGGTTGGATAATATTAGCTACATTAACCTATTTCTATATGTTGTGCTTATAGTAGGGTCACATATGCAGGTAGTTGTTGAACTAAAGGTAAAGTTAGTTTAGAGGTATGTCATGAGGAATCTGAGAGCAGCAAGATTCTTTGGCATGAGTGTGTTCTAGGGACATGGAAGGTCATAGGTTGATTTTGTCTCTAGATGATTGTGTGAAATTGGTTAGCACGCTGATGGTTAGATAGTTTTATGAATAGTGTCCTAATTCACATAATGAGGTTAAGTGCATGGTATGTACTAGACCTGAGATTTCCCAAGTAGTGGGAGTTGTCAGTAAGTTTGGAGCTAATCTGGGAAAGAAGCATTGGAGGGCAGTTCAATGGATTCTCAGGTATCTGAGAGGGACCAGCAGTAGGTGCACATGCTATGCAGGGCCAAGTTATTTTCTACATAAGTTTTTAGATGTGGATGTGGTAGGTGATTTAGATGACAGGAGGTGCACCACAAGTTTTGTGGTGGTTGGTCTTCAAGAGTGATCTTGAAGAGGGATACAATGCTAGAAAACAAAGTAGATGATGTACAGGTACAGGTATAGTTACAGCTATTTATCTCCAAGTGGGAGATTGTTAGGTTGTGGAGCTAAAAGCTTCAACTATTTATAGACATGGAGGAGTTGTTGAGTGTCATAGTCACCGGCATTGGTTAGGCTAACCGATGTCAGTCAGGGGTGAACAGAAGGGCAACCGACATCGGTAGGAGTCGGCTGACGTCAGTCAGCTCTAGTCAGATAGGGACTGACGTCGGTCACCTGTATGGTTTTAGAACTATTTGTTGCATGAATAGTTAGTTTGTTGAACTGATTGTTTGCATGTAAAGGCTATTTTTAGTCTTGAGCTGCATGTCTAAATTAAGAGTCTAAGTTATGGTTTAGTCTGGGATCTATTTATAGACCCATTAGCATGTATTGTAATTATGAGCAAATAAAGGAAGGTAAGGTAGATCCTTCCAATTGTAAGAACAAGGTGATCTATAGGTTGTTTCAAGATTAGGGAGAAGTTCTACATGGTAAGTAAGATCATTTGAGTTTTAGGTTGTTGCAAGTTCATGGGAGATCTACTTGAAGTACTTTGAGTACTTGTGTACTGGCAGGGTTATTACTGATTGGTTGGAGGTGAACACCAATTTTGTGCTTGAGTTGTGTGTTGGGACCATTTTTGGTAGGAGAGTGAACTCTTGATTGAGAATTACTGGGAGACCTTGAGGTCTGTGGGAAGCCTCATAAAAGTGGAAGAAGAAGTGGCATCTTCTTTATTGTATTTTCTTTCTGGATGAGTATTAATACAAGATTGTGTATTATCTCTCATATTTTGTGCTATTTGTGAATTATATTTACTTGTTAATTCTAGTATAATTCTATGTTTAGTTGCTTATACAAGGTAATCATATTGTGCTCTTATTGAGGAGCAAGATCTTGACAAGTGGAATCATAGTTTGTTGCTCTAGATTCCCCATCATTAGAACTGCTAGAACACTCTAGAACCTAGTCATGAACAACTTGATCTTAAACACATAAAATAACACTTAAAATGACTATGGATACTTTAAAAATATAATTTAAAATATATATTATAATCTCAAATACAAAATTCATAAGTTATAATGTCAAATATTGGTTTTACAGACCAATATTTTGAGCTCAGTACAAACAGTCAAACCAAAACCAGACAAGCCATATTGGATTCAACATTTCAACCATTTTCACTAACTTATAATATTTAAAAAAAATAATGATAAATAATTTAAATTCACAAAAAAAACATGATATGCATTATATATTTCAACTCAGGCCATAAATCCTTAAACCTATCACTATAACTTGCTTACCTAGAACTGCCAGTTTACCTTAAATTATAGTCAATGATGACTTAGACCTTCAACATCTATGTAGAAATATTACAAGAATTTTGATGAATTTATATGATAATATTATATAATCATACCATATTTATATATATAAATAATATGGTCAAATTTCAATATTGGTCTTGTAGACCAATCTCATAACCTCACTGTACACAGACCTCACTTAGCCAGATAAGTCAACTTGTGAGAAACTGATTCACTATAACCACTAACCTAAAAAAATTATACCAAAAATTATCATATCTTAAAATTCCTAAAAAAAAATATCCATGCACTTGGTTTCATCACTATTTCATGATAACATATTCCTAATCATCTTTTCACTACTGCTTGGGTTTCTCATTATTTCTACCATTAGGCCTATTAGCGACTAGCTAACTTGGATGACTTTTTCAGTATAATTAAGGGATTTAAATTTTCCATAAAACTTAATTGACATGAAACATGATTCTAAAATGTCATGATCCATCCATTTTCATACTTTGACTTTGTTAAATCTAACTAATACAACAGATCTCCAAGAAATGTGCACTTTCTTATAGGGTCTACTCACACACCTAAAAAATCAATCACACCTGGAGGTGCCTGGAAGAGTTTAATATAAAACAAAATATATTTTATTTCCACTTGATACCATTATGGTCTATTTTTAACAATATCTTTCACATTGAGTCCTTGTTAGGGTTTTAGACAGGTTTAACATAAGTTTTGGTGTTAATAATTGTTTATAAAGGATTATCCATTAAATCCAGAACCAATGCATGTAATTATTATCTATGAACCTTACCCATTTCTCCTTAATATATAAATTTCCCATTCAAAGGTTACACATTCCAATGAACACCTAAAAGTCCTTCTTAGTTTTGCATGCCTTCATTCTATATATTGGAGAAACCTCAAAACCATTTTTCATGCTTTTTCTTGTAAACCATGACCTAAAATTGCATGAACATACTTAAAAAACATAAATCACCTCTGTTTAATGGTTTCTTATCATTTATCTTCAACTGTAAGGAAGACATGAATATGGTTCTGTGTGGAGGACTGTGGTCTTTTGGTAAATGTTCTCTCACTATTAAAAAATGGGAGCCTAACATGGATCTCTCAGATTATTTTTTCTTAACCACTCCCATATGGGTTAGACTTCCTAGCCTCCCTTTATATTTTTGGCATGAGGACATTTTTAAAGGTATTGCCAGTTCTTTTGGTGAACTTGTGGCATTGGATAATACTACGGCTATTAGATCCAAACTTTAAAGTGCCAGACTTTATGTTAAAGTGGCAGATCTAAATCATCTCCCAGAAAAAGTGGATCTAATATCCAAGCTAGGCAAAAAAACTCAAGGGATTGTTTTTGAAGACTTGCCCAATTCTTGTTATGCTTGTAATAAACAGGGGCATTTGGTCAAATATTGTCTGTCCAAAAGTAAAAATCATCCTAGTAGTGTTTTGGATGGGAGAAAGATCAAGGTTTAACATAAAAAAGTATGGAAACTCAAAGAAGATCATCAAAAAGAAAAAAATAATAATGAAGATTCTAAAGCTCTACATGCTGAGGTAGAAAAAGAGCCTTCTTTTGAAGATCATAAAGCTCCACATACTGAGGCAGATAAAGAACTTTCTTTTGAGAAAGAAAATTCTGAGGAAGAAGGACATGGGATGCAATCAGATACTATAATACTGGTACAAAGAATAGATGATTTGACTGATCTATCAAAACAAATCATTTTCAATTAAAGGATAGAAGACCGATGGAGAGATGTAGATGACAAAACTGTGCTAGAGGAAGGTGAATTCTTGGCTGAAGCTAGAAATAAATTAGAGGAGGGAGTTTTTCTTACTTCTCAATCCAGGGAGATTCAGGTTGATAATGATTTCCCTTTGGATGAGCTTCCTATGAATGATAATGGAGAAAACTTAAAGCATATTCTAAACCAAAGAAAAAGGGCTGAAAAAAGACCAATACTAAGGGGGTAGGAACTAGAAGTAGCAAAAAAGACCAGCAAACTAAGGCAAAAAATCTTACTTCTACTCTGGATAAATCTAGAAAAAGAGATGAATAGATTTTGATTGTGAAACTAGATGTTGGTTCTCCAGACAAACCTGGAAGAAGATCCACTAGGAAAACCACAGAGCTAGAAAGTATGTAGAATATTGTTGATGGCAAGCAGGCAACTATTCTGGATTTTACCCCTAAAAAATAGATATTAAATCATTACTTGGAAAATTAGGGGGTTGAATATAAAATGGATTTTGATTTTGTCCTTGTATAACCTATTTATGATGCTACTATTTAGTAGGTTTTAGGAAGGCTTTTCCTGGTGCTTGGTAATGCTTTATCTTTTTTGATTATGTTAAAGGGTTTCGGGGTCCCTTCAAAACCTATTTTTACCTTAATCTAAAACATAAATCACCTCTAAAAATTCTAAAATAGGCTCAAACACTCTAAAATTTGATCATGATCCCTCATTAGGCCTCTCTCTCTCTCTCTCTCTCTCTCTCTCTCTCTCTCTCTCTCTCTCTCTCTCTCTCTCTCTCTCTCTCTCTCTCTCTCTCTCTCTCTCTCTCTCTCTCTCTCTCTCTCTCTAATTGCTTAGACTTTGACCTAAAAATCACATTAGGCCTTAAAACTGACCTTAATGCCTCTTTCCATGTGCTATTTACCTTACTCACATACTCAAGAAAACTATCTCATGCTTAAATAGTTCTATACATCATTCATATTCCTTGATAATAGATCATTATGCCTTATTAGGCCAAGTAGGGTCTAGAATTGGTCTAGCTGCAAACTTGATAAGTAGGTCCTACCCCTATAGGCTCACCCTAAGACTCTTATGATTACTCTAATGCTTCACATAAATTCTCAAAAAACCTTATACAACCACTTATTCTTGTGTTCACTCATCTCACCAAGCCATCATACTCATACTTTATCAAAAGGTCTATTCATGTTATTTCTAGTTTCATGATAAGGATTTTTTAGTACTTGAAACTTGACAAATAACCTTGAAACACATATGAAAGTATCTAAAGTTTAATTTCATGATCACATAATGTGAAACAACCTTAAATAAGCTTGTACTTACTTATTTTACCAAACTTCACTATGCATACCTTCTCACAGGATCTAGGCTAGGCTTCTCAAGACACCTTTTAATCAAGATCTAGTACTTAAACATGCTTAAATGATAACTTAATGATATCAAAAAATAACACTCTTCATATATTTCTTTCATACCATTTCAACAATCTTTAAATCAACCTTGACATCTTGACATCAACCAACAAAAGAATCACTAGGTTGCCTTCAAATTCTCTTTCAATAGAAGAGACATTAGGTTGCCTTAAAATTATATTTTATCACATGGATACATAAATCACAAAATATCATACCTCAAATACCACTCACTATTCATCTTCACCAGATGCACCTTGACATTAGTTATAACACTTCTCAGTAGGTTTTTAAATGGAAGACTGATAATGAATAATTATGCATGTTTTTATTGTGAATAACCATACAAAAATGGATAATATAATTTATAAAAATCATCTTAATAATAATTGGTGAGATCCACATTTAATAAATCAACCAAAATATTTCTATAATTGTTGGTAATATTAAATATATTTTGAATGATAATGGTTGCAAGTATTTCATCCATTTCTATCTTAAAATAACAAGGTCACAATGTAGGAGGAAATTAAGATTTGATATTAGGAGGAAGGTTGGTTTTTTTAATTTAAATTTTATATAATTAGGTTAATCATTATAAAAATTAATAATATTAGGTGGGGTGATTATAATAAGCTCGGGTAACCACTATAACCTCTAACTAAATTCATTGGAGAGGTAAAGTGATGATAATCACAAAAAATAAAAACAATGATATTTTCAAGGGTAGTGATATTAAAGATATATTTTTGTATTTTTTATAATTAAAAGGATTGGTATCACCTTAAAGTTTGTGGAAATATACCAAATAGGATAATTCAATGCATTGGAATGCAAAAAAAATTGTCTCTCAAGTAATGTGTCCAAAGATTGCCAAGAAATATGTTATAAGATAGGGGAGGATTTTTTATTTGTTATTATATTTTGAATATTCTATGATTTTTTATAAGTTTTTTTTATATAATATAAAATTTATTTTATTAATAATAAATTTTTAAAAAAATTACATAAACCTTTATCAGTGAGAGCGCTCCCAAATAGGACATCAACAACTCAAACACTAATAAGAAAAGGAGGGTTAACCACATGAATAAATATATAATTTTGAGTAATAGAGTGAATTGGAAATTTAATAGACAATCTTTTTTCCATTTTTTTATCCATGTGAATAAATCTTTACATTTTTGCATTATACTTTCCTTACAATTGAACATGATAGTTTATTTCCCCATATGTAGTGGTTTAGAAATTTTCATGTCAAATAAGTGTTCCATTAAGTGATTGTAATTATTGGTAGATGTAAGGATAAGTTTAAGGTGTACTAGACATAATTGTAACTAGGAAATAGAGGTTTGCATGACATTTGGTTTGACCATAGAAATATATCAACATAAGTTTTGTTATTTTTTAATTTATCTGAAGGGTATAGTACTTATTGATACATTTTAATTATTAACAAATTATTATATCCACACAGCTAATATAACTTAAAAAATGGATAATTATTAACCAATATGATATAATTACAAAAATAGATGACTATATTAGCATGATTAATATAACTAAAACACACAAAAAATATTAAACTATACTATCTCGATCAATATAATTTAATGTATTTATATTTTTTCATATTTTTGTATGATGGTATTAAGATGACATATGTAACCTAAAGGATAGGTTTGAATAGTTATGAAGGTATTGGGACATGTTTTTGGCTGATTTGTATTTTTTGAGTAAGAATTAATATAAGGTATAGTGCACTCCATACCATTTGTGCTAAAAAATATTTTTTCATGATTGAATGAGATAGGGTCATATGATGTTTCTATGTAATTTTTATTTAGATTTCAATTTTGATGATTTTGTGATTGGAAATATATTTTTTTCTTGAGGTTGAGTGGTATTACTTTTAGAGTGATCCATAATAGGGTTTTTATAGATCCCAAGTTGAGTATTAGCTTAGTTAAGTGAATCTCACTTGAAATTACCTTCACAACAATTTTTATTTTTATTTTTTAAATGCTTGATATATATATTTTTTCAAATCATAATGGTCAAAGTTATGACAAATTATGAATCATATGATAAAGTGTAAAGGGAATGATAAATTTTTGTGAGAATGAATCAAATTTAATGTGAAACCAAAATAATTTTTCTATTACCATACCATTTTAATTTTGTTTAAATCTTAAAATTATTACTTTTGAGTTCTATGAAGATTTATCTTAAATTATTCAATTCTATTTTTATAATTATTGTTTTTAGGGTTGGAAATATGAGGTGGTTAAAAATGCCTTCTCATAAATAGTTGAGAAAGAATTCTATTTTGGGAAACACTTGGAATGATTTATTGAATAATCCTCTTAGAGTAAATACTATGATCATAGGTATTAGTGACACAATCATAAGTAGAATGTACTTTTTAGTTTTTTTCTCATAAGAATTCATGTGTTTTTTTGGGGTTGAGGCACCTCCAATTGTCTGATGAGATGATCATATGTTTTAGTTTGATAAAAATATTCTTCTAATAACATAATAGGTATGAACTAACCTTTTATTTAATTTTTTTAAAAGGTGGCTACAAACTTATTAAATAGGTTTTTTTTCATACAATTTATGTTTTGAATTGTTATCTATAGATTTATAACATTAAATGAATTTATGGGTTGGCTCATTATCTTATTGTTTATAATTAAAAAAGTGACCCAAGATTTTTTCCAAGTTATGATATTTAAAATCATTTAACTAATTCATTTACTAATATTTATAAGTTTATGATATAGATGATATTGAGTTCATTATACCATTCTAATTCATCACCCATTAAATTTTTGGAAAGTAGATTCGTTGCTTCATAAACATTAAGTTTGAGCCAATAATAGAAAATATTTAAAAATTCCTAAATATAAAAATAAGGATCAGATTCATCATATATTATGGTGGGAGTTATTCCCCATATGCATTTTTTTTCATATAAGTTGTTAAGGGTTTATTTTAGAGATGTTTGATGACTTTATTTAAAATAGGAAATTGAAAATTGATATTACCAAAGATTATTATCAGAGGGGTTAAAGGCATTTGATTTAGAACTCCACATTGAATTTTTTAAGGTTTATTGGTAATTTATAAAAAATTATTTTAAAATTTCATAAATTGGTTAGAACTAACTAATTTCATGTGATAAATTTTATTCAAAAATTTCATCATCACTAAATTTGTATTAGGTGAATTTTGATTAGTTTGAGATGCTTGAGAAGATTGGGTTGAAATAACTATGAATATTAAATTAATTTTTTTAATTAGTTCTTTGATAAGTGTTAGTAAAGTTAACACCAACCATACTCAATAATATGTTAGGTATAGAGGATGGAGAATGGTTGGAGAATGTCATGGTTTAACTCTCCACAAATTCTATATAGAATGTATGTTTAGTAGTAGTCTCAAGAAAAGGAACCATCATAATCGTATGAATTTATTATTATGATTGTATTAATTTTTCATGATGGTCTTTAATAAATTCATACATTTCATTAGATTACTCATTGTAGTCTTCTGATTCACCCTCAAATTCATATCTTTTATGGGTTGATTTTGAATCATAGTTACTATATTGACATTAGGGTTAGGATTAATAAATTTTTTATTATTCATATCCATATTGATATCATTATAATTATATTATTATTTTTCATTAATTTTATTATGTGAACAAAAATGAGATAAAACTTATGATTGATTCAAGTGTATGTGTTAAGTAGTGTTATTTTCATAACTACAGATTATGATCCATCTTTCAATTATTATAAAATATTAAATTTTACTTGGTTTGAGGTGATTCAAACCTAGATAGTACATTATCCTGGTGACTGATTTATACATTTGGAATTTTATGGAAATCCTTTTGAATGTGAAAGTGATTTCAAAGGATTGATAGAGGCTTGCTAGATATGGATTGGTATTATACCTATTACTTATTCATATTATATTCTTTAGGTAATTTATCATGTTACTATTGGCCAAAATTGGCCTACATACAAAAAATTTTCCACTCTCTTAGACCATTTAGTGACCTCTTGCCTTCATGACTACTCTCAGTGCTCTAAAGTTCTCTAAAGATGCTTTAAAGTACTCTAAAGATACTCTAAAATGCTTTGAAGATGATCCAAAGTGATTCAAAGATGATCCTAAGATACTTTGAAGTATTAAAATAAGATTAAAGTATTCTCCAAATTTAATTCAAAGATGTTATGAAGTACTTTGATGATGCTTTGAAGTACTCTGAAGATGATTTGAAATTACTCGGAAGATGCTATAATAATGAGATGGTCCTAGTGAAGTGGATGATAAAATGGTTGAAAGAGAAAACAAATTTCATGTCCCTAACCATGTTAATTACACTCTTTTGGAACACTTTAGCAAAGTTTAAGGTATTTTAAGATAAAATCCTAGAAATGGGTTTTGAGTTGCAAGTGAAGTGTCTAGTTGGTTTCCAAGGTGTTTGAACATTCAAGGGTAGGAAGGAAAGGTAACTTGTATCATGAAAAATATTGTATAAGTGTTTTATTTATAAGGTAATCCATGAATTTCAATTACATAATAACATAGTTTCTCTCCCTCATGAAATGAGTACCTACAACCAACATGTCTAGTTAGTTATGTATGGAAAGATTGGTCTTTTGAAGAAATGTAGGGTTACATAAGTAGATGAGTATTTTAAATTAAATCTTAATATTTATATCATAATGATACACATATAACTAGGATGTAAATAAATCATGGCTAAAGTCGAGAAAATGGTTTCAGATCATACACATAGTCATAAGTTTGAGGGCTAATTTGAAGAAGATTTAAAGATTCTAGAGAGGTGATATATCCTCCAAATTTAGTAAATATGGTCATAATAACACAAAATACGAATCTATTGTTTATATTTTTATATTTATAAATGGATATACCTTTTGTTTTGTCTTAGAGCCAAGGTACTCTCCAAGTAAAATTGAGGTAGCCTAGGCCAATCTTTGAAAAACTTGTGATTTTGGAACATATACAAGAGGAGTTAGGATTAGTAAGTATGATCATGGTGATTAAATAAATATTCATATTCCATTGTTAAGGAATAATAAATAGTTTAATCATACATTATTTTGCTACAAACCTCCTACAGTCATAAATAGTCTTTCACTCAGGCAGCCCACTAGCTAATTTTGAGAAAAAATCATCTTGAGGCCTCCACAATCATGATCAAACTATGAAAACTTGTAAAATTTATTATAATTATTTATTATAAGTTTATATAATATTTTTAAGGTCACATAAATAGTGTAATAATCTTATTTTTTGTCACAGTCTTATGTTTGTCTATTGACAATCACCATTAAAACTCAAAAGGTTTTTTGAAGAGTTAAGGTATAAAAGATGGCTTTAATATAATTTTAGGGATTTTGGGGTAAAATATAGTTATTTTAAGTCTTATAAAGCCTTGTTAGTGTGATCACATTCAAATTTTCAATTCAAAATGAAGAGAAGTGCAAATTTGCAAAATTTGGAATTTTGGCATGTAAGTGGAAACTATTGGGAAAGGCATTTTTAAGATGTTAAAAGAGATGGATGATGAAATATAATTATTTTATAAGTTTTTTGATATATTAAAGGTTAAAATTAAAAAATAATTATGTCTTAATTCCATATAAATCTCACTATATGCCTTTTTCTTTCTTCCTAGGTTTCTTGGTTCCATTTTTCTGAGTGTGTTTCAAGCCTAAATTGGTGATTTAAAATTAGTTTTAATGATTAATAATTTATAAAAAAAATTATTTGAATATTTGTGATTGTCCCTAAAATTTCTAAATAAAAAATAATTAGGTCTTGATACCTCATAAAAATTTATAAAATGGAAGAACACAAACCTACATACCACTCAAAATTTTGACAAGGCAAGTTGAGGCAACCCCAAAAGATGCATTTTTTGAATTATAATAAATTAAATGACTTTAAATTGGATTAAAATGTATGTTTTTGTGTCATTTAAGTTTTAAATTTTTTATAATTTCCCTATTGTATTTCAATAGAAAAATGAAGTTTTCATATCTCTATTAATGGAGTTCATGCTCAAAACTAGGTCTAAAAGAACCTTTAAAAAAGGTCAAAATGATGTTTTATGTATGAAAAAGTTATTATGAATTTTTATAATAGTATAAATAATGTTTTTATTGAGTTTTAAAAGATAAAAATTATTCCAAGTGACTCAAATTAGTAAATAGACCCTCATAGACCTACCTATTGAACACAATATTGTAGACCTTCCCAAGTTAATTTTTAGATATTTCAAGTGAATCATAGGTTAATAATGGTATAAAAGGAAGGGTATGAAAAAAAAAGATTAATTATAATAAAATAATATAATTAAATCTCCCAAGCACCATGGAGAGGACTAAAACCATTGTAAACTACTAAAGAGCCTATTTTGACCAGTTTTGAGTTTTTGAGATCATAAGCCCATGAAATGACCTGGAATCACTCTGAAACCACATGGAATATATATGGTAATATATAAATCTCAATTTTTAACTATTTTTTATAATAAATTGGCATGTTTTGGTGCTTTGGAGGCCCAAAATGGCCTTGGGATCAGGTTCTTACATAGCTAGATGAAAATGTCTCAAGCTTGGAGCCCTCCATCAATGGAGTCCAAGAATTTTTCAAGTTTAATGAGAGTGAATAAAAAATAAGACATAAAATCAAACACCCAATGTTAACCTTCAAGGACAGTTATAAATATAAAGTGCCAAGATCACTAACTATGTTTCCAAGTTGCCTGCTCAAACTAAGTGGAAATGACGTGTAGAAGTCAAGTAGAGTAGATATTTGAGGAGAATTTATGGATCATGTGTGGAATTAAATACAATTAATGGTATTTAGGATGTATTATATAATATTAATGATATTTTGGAAATTTTATTGGATGGTGACATCATCTAAGATAAGAAAATTTTAGCTTAAAAGTGTTTAATACACCAAATTAGACATTTTTAGTGTGTTTTGGAGCTTAGTGATTGAAAAGTGTAGATAAAATACAAATTAAAAGATCTAAAATATTAAAATTGAGCTTATCTCCATTTCCTACATTAGAAATTAATTATTAGGTCTTGGAGAGTGGTTAAAAATACACTTATTGAAGAGCTAAAGCTTTCTCTCTTCTCCTCTCTCCTCATCTTCCCTATAACTCCCATTTTTGGTCTCATTTGTAAGATAATATTATTTTACAAGGAAAAAACTTTTAAATTTTTTTATAAACTACCTTTTGAAGCAATAAGATTATTATTTCATCTATATATTTGCCTTTAACTTGTGCTTAGTAAGCTTGTGCATGATGGCTTTGTGAAGAAGTGTTCTCCCATGGTTATTATACTTATTTCATGCCTATATTAAGGTGTTTTAAATCTATTTATATGTTTTAAATTGTCCTTTTTTTCCATTATTAGATTCTTAGTGTAAGTTTTAGAACCCCTGTTTGCTTCATCTCTTGCTTAGTGAGCCTAGTTTCAAAAATATTAATGCAAATTAGCTAGTTTGGGAGATTATGTGAGCGAAAATTGTCTTTATGCCAAATTAGTGATTGTTTCAAGATTATGATAGTGTTATCTAATTTTGTTAATCACTAATTTAATTCTATTATTTATCCTAAACCCCATTTTTATCCCTTTTCCAAGTAGAAATATCAGTTTAGGTGATCTACCAAAATGAAGTCAGCCCTCTCTAAAGGTTCAACCTCATTATAAGATACCCACAACTTGAGCTTGCTCAAATAGTGTAGCTAAGACTGAGATATCTTGAATAAACCTCTCATAGGATAAAATTATATGATACTATAGTTTTAAGCATGCCTAATTAGACTACTATGTTCTTTACTTTAATGAAGGGTTCATGGTGTTGCTCTTCAATTCAATTAGCCTTTAGAGGCACATTTGAAAACATCAACGGTGACTCCAATATAAACATCAAATGTTCAAGTAGATTAAGTGCATAGATAAAAAACTTAGTATGTATACACAAATATCTTTTGATCAACATGCTAGTAATTTTTATGTGTTCTCCCCAAGTGGTCCTCAAGCATCACTCATATCAAGAAAATAACATTTATATATTCTCCCCAAGTGGCCCTCAAGTAACCTATTAGCCCAATCATGGCATTTTCCCCCCTCCCACCCTAGTGTATGACAAAAATCATCCTCCTTTACAATAAAATCAATCCTTTAATCCCCCTTGTCAAGATTATGCTTATCATGTTGCATCCTTGTTATGATTCAAGCAAGCATTACCAAATTATATTGAGTTTATAAGAGAAATTGGTAGGGATTTAGATATTTATTTAGTCATCTCTATACATGTTCTATAAGAGGTGAGGAGTTATCTTTAGTTGGTCAAGAATAGCTAGTTAGTTTGTGAGGATGAACAATGGGTAGTTTTTGAAAGGGAGAACAAAGTGTGTTTGAGAAGCATGGTCCAAAGATTGGATAATGTGTTGATATCTTATGAGGATCAATAGGTTCAATGAAATAAATCTTATGTGTCCTCTCCCTTATAACAACCTCAATATTAGCCTCTAAGAGCTTTAAATGATCCCCCTATCCAACCTTATCAAGACCCATCCTTGTCAGGTATTAGAGTAACAATACTAAACCAAGGGAGAGAAATCATGAAAATAAATAATTAGGTTGAACTTGGATAGGAATTCCCCATTCATGACATGGAGGGGATAAGGAGATTCTTGAAAGAGTTTAGGAGTGTGAGGGAATCCATTGAATAAGGTGACTATCCACATGTTGAGAAGTTAAAGATGAAGGAATGGGTACTATCTATTGAAAAGGTGTTATATCATTGGGAAAGAGAACATAACAAACCAAAATTAATAAATTTACACTCTCCTACACATACACACACTCTCCCTTATGAGCATATTCATCCCACTCTTCCCCAAGATCATCTCATAAATCCTTAGGTTCTTACTCTACCAAATGGACCTTTTTTCTTTCCCATCATCTCCTTTTACAAAGGAAGACCTATTATATAGAGATAAAATGAAGACTATTTAGCTGAAAAGTATGAAGCCATCCCACCATAGATCTCTCCCCATGCCAATGATCCTAGTTATATCATTCCATCATTAGTGAAACCACTCTCCCATATGCCTATTCAATAACAATAAAAAAAAAATTGGTTGTCCCATCTATATTTACCTCATGGAAATCATTCAAGGAAGGCATAAAGATGAAGGATAAGGTACTAGTTGTGGTAACCCACGAATTAGTCTTGGGAAAGGAGGATGTTTTAGTTTAAAATGAAAGTAGTTTATGCATAGCTCAGATCAATGATATTGATTTATAATAGTTCTAAGACTCCCTCTCCCCTCCTCAAGATCCACCAAAGACACCTCTAAAGATCCCTAGTTGGAGTAGTACTCTCCTATGTTGCAAGCAAAGTTAATGTTAGGGAGATTTTATGAGAAAAATTTATCTTTATGCTGAATTAATGCTAGTTTCAATATTATTAGAGTGTTATGAAATATTTTTCATTACCCATTTAGTGCTCTTACTCATCCCATAAAACCTCTTTATACATTTTCCAAGTAGAAATATTAGTTTAAGTGATATAACAAGAGGAAGCTAGCCTTCTCTAGTGATTCAACCTCATTACAAGATACCCATAGCTTGAGGATGCTCTGATAGTGTATCTAGGAGTGAGAGAGCTTGAAGAAACCTCTCACAAGGTGAAATTATGCACTATAATAGTTTTTGGCATGTCTAATTTGATTTCTATGTTCTTCAATTCATTGAAGAGTTCTTAGTGTTACTATTCAATGAAATCAAGTTTTAGAGGCATGTTTGAAAACATAAATGGTAATTCCACTATGAACATTAACTGGTCAGGCATCCTAAGTGCCAAAAATTAGAACCTTGGTATGTATACTCAAACCTATTTTGATTAACATGTTTATTCTCTACCTTAACATCACTCATACTAGGATAATTACATTTATGTGTTACCCCTAAATGGCCATTAAGTAACCTATCATCCTAATCATGGTATTTTCCACTCTCCCAGCTCCTTTGCATTCAAATTAGTCCTCTGATCCCCTTTGTGAAGACTATGTTTATCCTATTACATCCTTGTCAGGATTCAAGTAAGTATTATTGAATTACATTGAGTTGATAAGGGATATTGTTAGGGGTTTAGATATTTATTCATTCATCCCTATCTATGTTATAAAAGAGGCAAGTATTTTTCCTCAGTTGGTCAAGTACAGGTGGTTAGTTTGTGAGGATGAACAATGGGTAGATTGTGAGAGGGAGAAAAAAGTGTGTTTGAGAAGCATGGTCTAAAGCTTAGAGAATGTGTTGATATCTTATGAGGATCAGTAGGTTTAGTAAAATCAGTAATATGTATCCTCTCCCCTAAAAAATCCTCAATCTTAGTCTCCAAGAGCTTCAAATTATCCCCCTAAACAACCTTATCAAGGCCCTTCCTTGTCAAGAATTAGAGAAGCAATACTAGACCAAGGGAGAGAAATCATGAAAATTAATAAGGATTTTGGATTTGGATAACAATTCCCCATTCATGCCATGGAGGGGATAAGGAGATTCTTATAAGAGTTTAGGAGTGTGTGGGAATCCATTAAAGAAGGCAACTGTCCACATGTTTATAATATAAAGATGAAGGAGTGGGCACTATCCATTGAAAAGGTGTTAGAGAGTTAGAAGAGAGAATATATCAAACCAAAACTAGTCGGTTTACCCTCTCCTACCCCTACACACACTCTCCCTTTTGAGAATATTAATTTCACTCTTCCCCAAGATCATCCCATAACTCCTTATGTTATTAATCCACCAAGTTGACCTTTTTTCCCTCCCACCATCTCCCTTTGAAAATGAGGACCTATTTTATGGAGATAAAATGAAGACTATTTAGTTTAAGAGCATGAAGCCATCCCACCATGGATCTCTCCCCATGTTAATGATCTTGATTATATCATCCCCTCACTAGTGAAACCACTCTCTCCTATGTCTATTAAATAACAATAAGACAAAAAGTTCTTTATCCTCTCTATATTTCCATCATGGAAATTAGTTAAGGAATGCCTATAGATGAAGTAGAAGGTGTTGGTTTTGGTAACCTAGGAATCAGTCTTGGAGAAGGAGGAAGGTTTAGTTAAAAATGAAAGTGGTTTATGCATAGCTTAGCTCAATGATAATTCCTTAAAATAGTTCCAAGACTCCATCTCCCCTCCTCAAGATCCACTAAAGACACCTCTCAATATCCCTAATTGGAATAATACTCTCCTAAGTTGCAAGTAAAATGAACTTTTTCACCCTCCCACCATCTCCCTCTCAAAGAAAGAGCTTATTTTACTAAGGATAGAGGAGGGGATTATATTCATAGATGAGCCATAAGAGGACAATACAAGTGTCTATGATGAAGGGAAACTGGTAGGCAAATCACTTCATTTAGAAAGGGAAAAATTAGGTTTGCACCAGCCTTATTGGCATGGCTTTGACACTAATGAATTAGAGCCTAAAGAGGACAATCCTCAAGCTAAATATAGGATAATATTTGAATGGACTATTAAATGTATATTATACATATATTAAAAATTGGATCAAAATTAGGTAATAGAGATTGGTCCACTTCAAGATGAGGTGTTAATTGAAGATAGCCCTAATATGTTACAACTAGAGGAAAACAAATAAGATTTTAAGTAAGATAAGTGTGATGTTTTGGACCTTTTTTGGTCAAATCAAGCCTCATTTTTATTTTAAAAAGAAGAAATATTGAGTGAGTTTGATGAAGGTGACATCTCAAGTGTTCAAGTGATATAGTTTGAGAAACCTACAAATGAAGATCTTGAAGAGTTGTAGTAGTAGTTAAATGCCATAACCAAAGAGTTTGAGGGGGCTGAGAGACATGTTCTTATTCAAAAAATTATGATAATATTTATCTAAACATGATTAGTACTAATTTGCACAAGAAAAAGGTGGAAGAATATGTTTTTTTAGCTACCAAGTAAACAAAATACAATTTATCCCAAGAACCTAAATGAAGTCTTTTTGCAAGGATTTCTCAAGAGTGATGAGCAAAATGAAACAAGTCTTAAACTAGTAAGGGATTTTGTGTACATTGGAAACATGTTTTTCCAATTTCTTATATTAGATATCATGCCCAAAAGATTGGTAATCAAGTAGTCTAGTTCACCAGGTTTGGTGACTTAAAAGCAAGGTACTTTTCATCCTTATCCATTATAGGTGAGTGATGTTAAAAGCTTCCCATCTGATCTAGGAGGAAAGTAAAATAAATTTTCATCCTTGTACATAATAAAGTAGATTTTTTTGCCATATTTAAAGTGACTTGTGAACATTTACCTTTTGTTATGTGTTTTCCTTCCATAAGTGCTTTGAGCATATTGTTATTTTGGTTTTGGGTTGTCTTTAATTTTTTGAGAGTTCCAATCAGAAGATTTGTAGCCTTTTTATTTGTTCAAAATCAGTTAAAAAAGACTTGTGTGCCTAAATAAGACCAATGGATATACCAATGCAACTAGTCCTTTGAATAAACAAGCATGAAATCCTAGGAGGTCATCAAAAATGTTGGCCAAAATTGGCCTAACTATGAAAATTTTACCTAGATGGATCAGGACACTCCACTAGACCATTTAATGACATCTTGCCTTCATGACTAGTCTCAGTTCCCCAAAGTGATCTGAAGATGTTACAAAGTGCTATGAAGTGATTTGAAGATGCTCTGAAGTGCTTCAAAGTGCTTTGAAGAAACTCTAAAGTGATCCAAGGATGCTTTAAAGATTATCTAAAGTGTTCTAAAGATGAGATAGTCCTATTGAAGTAGATGATCCAATGGTGGAAAGATAAAATAAAATTCATGGCATTACGTCATGTTCATTTCACTCTTTTGTAACACTTTAGCAAAGCTTAAGGTATTTTAAGGTAAAAGCCTAGAAATGGGTTTTGAGTTGTAAGTGAAGGATCTAGCTAGTTTCCAAGGTGTTTGAGAATTCAAGGTCAAGAAGGAAAGGTCACTTGAATCATGAAAAATATTTTCCACATGTTTGATTTATAAGTAAATCCATGAAGTTAAACTACATATTAACATAGTCTCTCTCCCTAATGAAATGAGTGCCTATAGACAATAAGCCTAGTTAGCTATGTATGAAAAGGTTGGTCCTTTGAAGAAATATAAGGTTATTTAACTAGATGAATATGATAAAGTCACTATCAATATTTATATCATCATTCTCCATAAATCACTATGATGTAAATCAAGCATGGCCAAGCTTGAATAAATGGTTTTAGACCATACACAGTCATAAGTTTAAAGGCTACTTTGGAAAAGATTTGAAGATGGTAGAGAGGTGATATAACCTCCAAATTTGGTATAGAGGGTATTAATAAACAAAAATATGAATATATTATTTATATTCAGACCAATTAAAAACGGATATACCCATTATTTTGTCTCAGAGTTAAGATACTCTTCAAGTAAAACTCAGACAACCTATGCCAATTTTTCATAAATTTATAATTTTTAAGCATCTACATGAGGAGTTAGGCTCTCATTTTTGGTACATATGATCATGTTGAGTATATAAATATTAATATTCAATAATTAATGCATAATAAATATTTTAATAATATTTTTTTTTATAGACCTCATGTAGTCATAAATAGTCTTTCACTCAGGCGGGCCACTAGCTAGTTTTAATAAAAAATACATCTTGATGCCTCTATAGGCATGATACATCTATGAAAATTGGTAAAAGTTATGAGAATGATTTTTTTAATTTTATAACATATTTTTTATTTCAAATAAATATTTTAATCATCTACTATTTTATCACAAAACTACGATTGTCTATTGACAATTACCATTGGAGGTCAGAAGGTTTTTTGAGAAGTTAAGGTATGACAAATAGTTTAAACCTTATGTTAGTATTTATGGGGTATAATAGGGTGATTTTAAATATTAAAACACATTATGAGATTGATAACATTCAAATTTTCAATTTTAAATGAAGAGAAGTGCAAATTTGCAAAATTTAAGATTTTGGCATGCAGGTGGAGACAATCAAAAAACACATTTTTAAGAGGTTTAAAGAGTTGGATAATGAAATATAATGATTTTATAAGTTTTTATAGATATTATAAGTTCAAAATAAAAAATAATGAGGTATTAAGGCCTTATAAATCTCATGATATGTCTTTTTCTCTCTTCCTAAGTTTTTTAGTTCTCATTTTTTGATTGTGTTATAAGCCTAACTTGGTGATTTTAATTAGTATTAATGGTTAATAATGGAAAAAAATATTTTAATAGATTTGGGGTTAAATAAAAGTAATAAATAAAAAATTATTAGGTATTAGGCCCTAATAAAACTTGATAAAATAGAACTTAGACCTACACACACTCAAAAAATTTACAAGGCAGGTTGAGGCAACCCCAAAAGAAACATTGTTTTGAGTTATACTAAATGAAAGGACTTGAAATTTTACATTAAGTTATTTTTTGGTTTCCTTGAAGTTATAAAATTGGTATCATTCCCCTACTATAGTTAAGATATAAAAATAAGTTTTTATATCTCCATTAATGGAGTCCATGGTCAAAACCAGATCTAAAAGAACCTTTAGCAGAGGTCAAAATGATGATTGATGTATGAAAAAGTGATCAAGAATATGATAAGATACAACACATGATTTTAGTGAGTTTTAAAATGGAAAAATTATTTCAAGTGACTCAAATTAGTAAAGAGACCCTCTTAGAGCTACTTAGTGAACATAAGGTTGCAGGCCTTCCCAAGCTAATTTAAAGAGTTTCCAAGTAAATCACACGATGATAATGGTCTCAAATGAGGGAAAGGACCCAAAAAAATATTATTGAGAATAAAAGTATCTCATTAAACATCCAAAGTACCATGGAGAGGCATAAAACCATTGTAAGCTACCAAAGATCTTGTTTTAACTAGTTTTGAGTTTTTGAGCTCATAAGCCCATGAAATGACCTGGAATCACTTAGAAACCACCTAGAACATATAAGGGACTCTCTCAAGCTCATTTTTGAGAATAATTTTTCACTTTTTTGTTCTTATGAGGCCAAAAATAGCCTTGGGATTAGGTTCATACACAGTTGGTTGAAAATGGCTCAAGCTTGGAACCCTCCATCAATGGAGTCGAAGATTTTTGAAAGTTTAATGGTGTATTTTATAGGGTGGATGAGAAAAAATGAGTTAATATAAAATAAAAAATAAAATAAAACACCCAAGGTTAACCTTTAAGGATATTTATAGGAATAAAGTTCCAAGATCACTAACCATGTTGCCAAGTTACCAGCTCAAGCCAAGTGGAGATGAGATGTAGAAGTCAAGTGGAGTAGATATTTGAGGAGAATTGATGGATAATTAGGGGAATTAAATATAATTAATGTTATTTGTGAGGGATTATATAAGATCAAATAACTTTTAGTAATTTGATTGAATGGTAACATCATCCAAGATAAGAAACTTCTAGGCTAAAGGTGCCTAATAGGCCAAATTAGACCTTTTTGGTGCCTTTTGGAGATTAGTGATTGAAAAGTGTAGATAAAAAAATATTAAAAGAGATAAAAGATGAAAAAGGAGTTTACCTCCATTTACTATTTTGTAAATCAATTATGAGATCTTAGAGAGTGGTTAGAAATACATTTATCAAAAAGCTAAAGCTTTATCTCTTCTCCTCTCTTCCTCTTCTTCCCTATATCTATCATTTCTGAACTCATTTGTAAGCTAATATCATTTGACATAGAAAAACCCTATCAAAATTTGTAATAAATACCTTTTGAATAAATAAGATTATTATTTCACCAATCTCTTTGGTTTTAGCTTGTGTTTAGTAAGCTTGTGCATGATGGCTTTGTGAAGAAGTATTCTCCCATGGTTATTATCCTTATTTCTTGCCTCTTTTTAGGTGTTTTAGAGATATTTGTATGTCCATAATTGTTCTTTTATGTCATTAATGGATGATTAGTGTGATTTTTAGAATCCATCATTGATTCATCTCTTGCTTAGTGAGCCTAATTTTAGAAATATTGATGCAAATTGTCTAGTTTGGAATATTATGTGAGCAAAAAATTGTCTTTAAGATGAATTAGTGATTTTTTAAAGATTATTAGAGTGTTATTTAATTTTTTGTGTCATCCATTTAGTGTTATTAGTCATCCCATACCCCCTTTTTATCCATTTTCCAAGCAAAAATATCATTTTAGGTGATCAATTAAGAAGAAGTTGGCCTTGTCTAGAGGTTCAACATCATTATAGTATACCCATAGCCTAAGATTTCTCTAGTAGTGTAGCTAGGAGTGAGATAGCTTTAATAACCCTCTCACAAGGTACAATTTTATGCTACAATAGTTTTTGACACATTTGGTAGGAATACTAGGTTCTTTAATTCATGGAATGGTTCTTAGTGTTTTTCTTTAGTGCAATCAGCCTTTAGAGGCATATTTAAAAACATCAAAGGTGAATCCACTAAAAACATTAGCTATTCATGCAGTTTAAGTGCCCAAAATTAGAACCTTGGTATGTATACTCAAACCTCTTTTAATCAACATGTTTATTTTCTACCTCAACATCACTTATATCAAGGTAATAAAATTTATATGTTCCCCCAAGTTTCCCTCAAGGTATATATTAGCCAAATCATGGCCTTTCCCCCATCCCACCCCTATGCATGACCAAAATTATCCTCCTTTGCATTTAAATTAGTCCTCTAATCCCCCTTATCAAGACAATTGTCAAGATTCAAGAAAACATTATCATATTATATTGAGTTGATAAGGGAGATTGGTATGGGTTTAGATATTTATTCATTCATACCTATCCATTTTATATAAGAGGCAAGGAGTTATCTTAAATTGGTTAAGAACAGGTGAGCAGTTTGTGAGAGGGAGAACAGAGTGTGTTTGAGAAGTATGGTCCAAATCTTGGAGAATGTGTTGATATATTATGAGGCTCAGTAGTTTCAATGTAATTAGTTTTATGTGTCTTCTACCCTCCAATATCCTCAAGATCAACCTCTAAGATCTTTAAATCAGCCCTAACCTTATCAAGGCCAATCCTTGTTAAGAATCAGATAAGTAATACTATCCCAAGGGAGAATAATCATGAAAATCAATAAGGAGGTTGGATATGGATAATAATTCCAAATTCATGCCATGGAGGGGATAAGGATATTCTTTTAAGATTTTAAGAGTGTGTGGACATAGATTGAAGAAGGTGACTATTGACCATTTTGACCACAAGTCAAAATTGGTCAACCCCCTATAGTCAAAATCTTATATAGGGATCTAATATAATGTTATATGGTGTATTTAATGTCATATCATATGATTTTTAGCCTTGGTCATGGTATAAATAGTTATTATGTCATTTTTAGTCATTTTAGAGTAATATATGAAAGTGACAGGTTTCCATGGTGGTCAAACATTCAAAGACATAGAGGTTTACACAAAGTTTTAGTGGTTCATCAAAGCCTTGGTAGGGAAAATAATCATTTTTTGCATTTCTATGTATGGTAAATTGAGTCACTAAGAGACCTTAAAATGATAAGGATGTACTGTAACAACCTATTTCCCATGTATACATAGTCATCCACCATGAATGGCCACCTACAAGTGCTATGGATAAGATCATCACATTGAAAAAGAATAATTTGTTGGCTTCAATCAATTCATGGTTGAAAGAGAATGTTTGAAGAAGATGAGGATGTTCAAGATGAATCATAAGGCTAGAGTGGGGAACATTAAATTTAAGTCACAAGAACTAGCCATTTGGATTTAAAGAAATATAACCATGGATTTTATAAGACTTCCAACTGCCAAGTGTTGAAGCCTATCTCAATCAAGATTAAATATCAAGGGCACATGAGTGATATTTAAGTCAATAATTCAAATAGCCCATATCAATATTGACTATGTACTTTTTTATGTATAATGTCCAATCGATGATCCATTTTGAATATTAGGCTTGATGAGTAAAGATCAATGATCGACGGTGCACATTTAATCATGTAATCAAAGATATATGAAGAGCATGAAGTCAATAATCTAGAGGATCTTGATAATGAACATGATGGTTCTAGGTATCATGATCATAGTGAACTAATAATAGATTGATGACCCATATTTGATCACATATATTAAAGATCAATAGGATGCATTCAACTACATAGATTGGGATCAATGGTGTACATGAGGTCATTAAGTAAATGATCCTATATTACACATAGGGATACCACATGACATAAACATGCTTGATCATATGGAGACTATGGCTACCAAGTTTCATAATCTCTGATGTGGATCAAAGATCAATGACTGATGTTGACTGTCAAGGATAAGAGATTCCTAAGGGGATCAATGGAATAAATTTGATTAGGTTATAAAGGGCATGAGCTGAAGACATGTCCATAATAACAAAAAGAATATTTTAAAATGAAATGATAAATGTGGAAAGGAAATTCCACATAGGTAGACATGTAAGATCAAAATATTTTATGGTAAATTAAATACTTCAGACTCATATGCCACCTATAAAGATAGGTCAAGATCATCTCATAAACCTTGTAGTCTCAATAAATCACATACAAAATATGGGTACTGAAATTATCATACTACACCATCCTCATAGGTAGTTTTGGATAGATATCAAAGATAAACAATGACTTCGAGGGCTTATTGGATGATAAAGGTGAAGAACAAGGTCTAAAAGACTAATGAATGAATACAAGTGTATAAAAGATAGTTAGTAGCAAGGAGAACATATTATGACTATCATATCATGTTATTAACGTCCTTAATACAATACACATGTGTCAACTCTCCCTATTTTAGTTTAAAAATCTTGAGAGATGATCCCCTATGAAGGTAGTTTCACAAAGGCTAGTTGAAGAATCTCTATGGTATTTTTCAGAGTTTGTCATAATTTATATGGAAAAATTTCCAAGGATACATTAATGGTCTATTTAACACTCCATTCTCCTATAATATAATTGGTTTTCATGCCTTAACATGTGGAATTATGACCCTTGAACTTATTTACTTCATTCTCTTCTCCCTTTCTCTAGTTCTATAAGTATCAACCATTTTGTCTCTTAAAAAGATAATACCACACCATGTATGGAATAGATATACTATAATGACATTATATTTTTCCTTTGAACATTAATTAAAGTCTATTTTTGATTTCATAAAAAATTTATAAGTGTGCAAAGTGATGTTTGGATGAGTTAGTGATAATTTTCTATCCTTTCTTCCCTTATCCTCTCATGTTTATGGAAGGTTTCCTATTATAACAGGTCATAGAGAGTGTAGTAAAGTGTGTTATGCTCATTTTAAGTGTATTATTGTTCTTAGATTCTGAATTATTCCCTTTGGTTCATTTACCTTGTGTTTCTCTCATGAACATCACCTATATATTGAAACACTCATGTTATAATCCTGTAAGAGTTTGAAGCTAGTTTGTATGCTTTATTTCATTGTGATATAAGTATGATGGTCATGTGGAAATCATATTGGTGCATTACCACCTTAGAATATATTAATTTCATCTAGTTTAAAACTATTTTCCTCACAATCAAACATTAGTTAGGTGATAATCATTTCAAGATACATTCATGGAGCCATCCCTTAAATCTAGAGGGTCACTTCCACTTTAGGTACACCCACATACCTGTAAGTGTTCCCATTTTTCCCAAATATTGAAAAGGCTGGAACACCCTATTCTAGGATGTAATATTTGGTGACAAAATTTCTAGCATTCTCTATGGGACACATTGTCTTTAAGGCAACTTATTAAGGTAAGTGTTGGTCTTGATAACTTCAACTATAGATTGGTGTGCTACTCAGCATTTGATGACTCCATTTAAGGTAATATATAGTTCAAGTCCATGGTTCTTATTAGGTCATCATCTAGTAGAATGTTCAATCCCATTAATCCACTTATTCAACTTGAACTTCCTCTTGAAGTTTAATATCCTCATTTTAATCTACCTTTTGAGGAGCAAGAAGATTTTGCTAGCGAAGGAAGTGAATAGAGTGAAGAAGTTGAAGATATTGAAGATATTAAAGAAAACATGGCTAGATAACATTCATTTCTTCTCTTAAATATTTAAAATCAAATTAATCTCCAAGAATTTGATTTTATTACCCATAATTCCACAAAGTGTGTGCCTACATTCAATGGTGAGAGTCATGTTATAACTAGTGAACACATTCGAGATATCTCTAACTTTTTTAGCTTCCAAAACATCACTCAAGAAAACATTTCCATTAGACTCCTTACCATGTCCATTAGAGATAAATATATTGATTGGTATAACAATTTATAAGGTGGATGCATCACATCATGGGATGACTTTGGAGTGTTTTTAACTTTGAGGTTTGAAAATGAAAGTGACCATACCTCTCTTACCATCAACTCAATTTGATCAAAAGAGACTCTAAAGAAATAATTCATGAATTCAATGTGAGGTTTAAAAATAATTTTTATATATTTACTCCTCCCATGAGGCCACCTACTAGTTTTGTGTTCCCTACCTACTTGAGAGTCATCAGTACTTAAATTACTAGCATGATTCGATCCATGGGTGGTTCCACTCTTCTCAAAGCATTTGAACTTTCCATCAAAGCTTAAAATGGTCTCATTCAAGATAGAAGGTTGCCTCTTAAGGTTTATATAACTATATTGTATCACACTTCTTCTAATACTAAAAATGTGGCCCAACTTCCCAATGCTAATACCAAACCTAAAGATGCTCTTTAGAAGGCAGAAGATGATGTTGATTGGCAATCAAGGTCTAAGTTATTTGAGTCAAGATTACAAGCTATATAAGATTAAAATAGGCAAGCAAATATTCATCAAGTTTCCTATCAAAATTAATATCCTTATAAATAATAGTATGGCTAACAATTTTGGATAGGAAGAGGTTAAGGGTAGCCTAACTTCAACAGGTTTGTTAATGTCTACAATCTAAACTCTACCACTAATGCAAGAGAGATGGTACCAGTGCATAGTAACTTAGTTCAAAGATAAGATTTACAACAAGGATAATTCATTTATTATAATGAAGTTGGAGCTAAAGATATTTTTACTCAAAGAGGAGTTATTCATCTCTTATTAGCTAAATATGAAATCATGGCGAAAGCAAATGAGGATTGGAAACCTCATGGAGAAAATTTCACCAACTTCTTGGTGGAAGACACTTTTTTACTCAATCAAGCCACATATATTTAAAAAAAATCAAGGGTGAAGAGGAAGGATCAATGAGATGATAATAACATGCCTAAAATCTCATCCAATCCTCCTCTAAGGCAATAAATCATGGTTGTAACCATGGCAGCTGCAAAAGCTCCTACACCTCCTTGAAGTCAAAATGTGGCAAGGTCTACTTAAGATGTCTCAATTACTCAATTTAGAATCAATAAATTACCTCCAAGGACTTAGGATAAGGTGAGTACTACTTCCCCAAACATATTGTATTCTTTTAAAATTTTCAAAGCATATATCTCCCTATGAGATGTCCTCCATAAGCTTGGCCAAAAAGAAATTTTACAAAAGAAACTATCCACTATCCATACTAATCCTTCACCTTTAATTCAATGTCATATTCATGTTTTCCTTTAAAATTTCCCCAATACTATTTTTGAACCATCTATTAGAGTTGAGAATAATCCACCATTCTACGTCACTTTCATAGTGGGTGATAAATTGGTACACAATTACATAGTTGATAGTGGAGCTTCTACTTCAGTCATGCCTATGTTTTAGTTGATAAGATAGGATTAAAATTAAAAACTAATAGTAAGGAAGTGATCCAAATATATGGTATAAATACTAAGATAATAGAGATAATGAAAAATTTGAATGTATTATTGCACGATTATCCTAGTTTTCCTATCCTCCAAGCCATAGTTGTTGTTGATCTCCCTACCCACTTTGTAATCTACCTTTAAAGAGACTTCATAGCCAAGATATGTGGTTTTATCTCAACTAATTGGTCATTTTTAGCCTTTATTATAAGGTATGAAACCAAGTGACCATTATAACTTAGCCTCTTATAAGGTTTCACATTGAACCTTACATGGAACCAAGTTCTAACTTGAATTGTGTTGTCAATGAAAAGGAAGAGCCTATTGTGGATGATGGATCTTCTAAAATTGAGAGAATCTTTTATTTTTTATTGTATGAGTATATTTTAGATACATATGATCATGATCCTTATGCATACATTGAGAAAACTTACCTTGGGATTTATATCATACATGAAGAGTCATTTGAAGGAGCTAAGATAAGTGTCAAACATTCTCATGTTGTTGAAAGTAACTACATGATTCATGAGTATGGTGATGATAGGTTGATGAATACAATTAAACATAATAATGGGAATAATTATATCTTTATCCATTCTATTGATGAATATTCTCTTGAGGATGACACTCATGAGGTAGATGAAAATGACTTATTCTAATGTTTGATGTCATATGTTAAGAGTTTGATCATCTTGGTAATGTTACTTCCCCTCTAAAGAAGTCTACATCTTATTTGGTTAATGCTTCTAAAAACCATTATTTTAAGTGTCTCAATGATCATGAAGAGAATTCTCATGTTATGAATTAAGAGGAACTATGGATAATATTTAATGCTATATGCAAAGAATTTGACAAGATAAGTCTCTTTTTTCTATAAGAGATTGCATATCTAACAATGAGATTGATAATGAGGCTAATGATCATGTTTTAGAGTGTCCTTTAAAATATGAAGGTAAATGTCTTTCTACTGATCAAGGACCTAT
Source organism: Torreya grandis (assembly GCA_037957365.1). Classification (NCBI taxonomy): domain Eukaryota; kingdom Viridiplantae; phylum Streptophyta; class Pinopsida; order Cupressales; family Taxaceae; genus Torreya; species Torreya grandis. Next base: position 2,158,165 of record JARHVA010002398.1, read on the forward strand.
ATTCATGAAAGAGACTAATATAGTTTGTACCCAAGAAGTTGTGAATGTAGAGAATGAGGTCAATGTAGACTTTATTGTGACTCACTAATATTCAAGAGATCCACCTAAAGTTGAACCATATCCAAAGGTGTTGGATCATGATAGATAAGATATTGATACTCCTAAACATCAATTAGATTCTATCTTAGAAGAGGACAAGGCTATGAATACTACATATACTCCAATCTACAATTTTTTGGAGATCATCCAATGGATATGATAGAGATCATAGTAGTTGCAGTTCCAATCAAGGTCCTTATAGAGTAAAATATATCACTCATGAAGGTTTAAAATAATTCACTTGTATAATGAAGGAGATTTAAAGGTGGTAGGTTTCTTGATCACCTACATATGCAAGTGATTGGTGATGAAAATGCTCCTCATGTTAGGCTACCTGTATGGAGTGACAAAGATGCAACAGGGATCATATTTGATCCTAGTTTAGGTATGATCATATGTTTCACCTCAAGAGTGAGGTTTTTAAATAGTATAATAGGTGTGTGTGTGTGTGTGTGTGTTTTTAGATGTGTTGTGTTACATAAGTTTTCTAATTGAACACATGAGTGTGTGTGTGTTTTTTTTTTGTATGACTTTTATTATGTTTTGTGTGTTGTCAAAGGAAAATTATGTGTCATGTGTATAGGTGATGCCATGGCCCAATGGATATGATTAGGCAACTGGTCATGGCATAACAATCATACCACCCTTGGGAAATCACCAAGAATGTTGACCATTTTGACCATAATTCAAAATGGGTCAACCTCCCTATAGTTAAAAAATTATAAAGGGGTATAATATAATTTTTAGGGTGTATTTAATGTTATATAATATGTTTTTTAGCCTTGGTCAAGGTCTAAATAATCCTTATGTCATTTTTAGTCATTTTAGAGTCATATATGAAAGTGACAAGTTTCCATGGTGTTCAAGCATTTAGAGACATGAAGGAGGTTTACACAAAGTCTCAATGGTTCATCAAAGCCTTGGTAAGCCAAATAGTCATTTCCTTCATTTCCATGCATAATTAGCTAAGTGACCAAGATCCTTTTAGATGACAAGGATGGACTATAATAGCCTGTTTCCCATGTATGCATAGTTATCCACCATGAATGGGAACCTATGGGTGCTATGGAGAAGATCATCATGTTGAAAAAGATAAATTGATTGGATTCAATCACTTCATGATTGAAATAACTCATTTTAAAAATATGATGATGTTCAAGATGAATCATAAGGCTAGAGCATAGAACATCAAATTTACATCATAGGAACTAGATCTTTAGATTCAAATAAATATAACCATGGAGTTCATAAGCCTTCCATATACCAAGTGTTGAAGCCTCATTCAATCAAGATCAAATATTTATGGAACGTGATTGATAGAAAAGTCAATAAGTTGAAGACCCTAGATCAATATCAATGGTGTGCATTTTTATGTACAAAGTTAAATCAATGATCCATGTTGAATATTGGGATCAATGAGTCAAGATCAAGGATCAACAATGCACATTTAATCATGTAATCAAAGATCTATGGTGAGCATGAATTCAATAAGTTTGAGGATCTTGAGAATGAATTAAATGGTGCCAAGTGTCATGATCATGGTGAATTGATAGTAGATCAATGGCATGTGTTAAACCACATAGGTGGGGATCAATGGTTTAAATGAGATCAATAAGTCAATAAGCCCATATTACACATAGGGTTGCCACATGGCATAAGTGCACTTGATCATATCGAAACTGGTAAAAGGGTTCACAAAGGGCACATAGGGCTACCAAGTGTGACAATATCTGATGCAGATCAAATATTAATGATCAACATTAAAATTCAAGGCCATTGGACTCTTAAGGGGATCAACATATAAAATTTGATCAAGTTTCTAGTTCTAAAATATGAATACACATGTCTAGAATGATAACATATATATTTTGAAATGAAATGAGCAACATGGCAAATGAAACATAGGTAGATATGTAAGATCAAAAGATTTTGTGGTAAAGAAAATAATTTAGACTCATATGCTGCTATTAAATCTCAATAAATATCATCTCATAAACCTTATAGTCGTAATAAATAACCTATAATATATGGGTATGGAATCTTCCTTCCTACACCATCCATCATAGGCAGTCTTAGATAGAGATCAAAGACAAATAGTGAATACCAGGGCTTATTAGATGACAATTGTAAAGAATGATATCTAAGAGACCAATGAATGACTGTATATGGTGAATACAAGTGTCTATAAGATATTTAGTAGTTAGTAGAACATCATATGATTGTCATATCATGTTTTAAACCTCACTAAGATAGTACATGTGTTAACTCTCCCTAGTCCAGTTTTAAAAGCTCAAGAGATGATCCATGATGAAGGTAGTTTCAGAAAGGCAAGATGAATAATCTCTATGTCATTTTTGAGATTTTGTCATAGTTTTTATGGACACTTGTCTAAGTAAAAATTCATGGTCTATTTCAAACTCCATTATCCTATAATGTAACTAGTTTTCATGGCTTGACATGTGGCATTGTGACCCTTAAACATATTTACTTCATTATTTTATCTTCTTTCTCCAATTATATAAGTAGTAACCATTTTGGATCTTAAAAAAATAATACCACACCATGTATGGAAAAGTCTTACTGGAATGACATTGTATTTTTCCTTTCAATATTAATGCAAGTCTAGTTCTGATTTCATGAACAATTTTATAAGAGTCTAAAGTGATGTATGGTGGAGTTAGTGATAATTCCTTATCCTTTCTTTCATTATCCACTCATATTTATGCAAGGTTTCATATTTTAACAGGTCATATAGAGTGTAATCAAGTGTGTTATAATATTTTCAAGTGTACTATTATTCTTAGAGTGTGCATTCAACCCTCTAGTTCATTTACCTTGTCTTTCTCTCATACACATCACCTCTATATTAAAACACTCATGTCATAATCCTTTAGGACTTTGAAGATAATTTGTATGATTTGTTTCATTATTGAAAAATTATGATGGTCATGTGTAAATAATCTTTGTTCATCGCCACCTTATAATAGGTTCATTTCATGCAGATTTTAACTCTTTTCTTCACAATTAAATATTAGTTAGGTGATAAGAATTTCAAGATACATTCATGAAGCTAGCCCTTAAATATATAGGCTCACATCCACTATAGGTACACTCATATACATAATTTTCCCCATGTTTCCAAAAAATGGAAAAGAATTGAACACCATCTTCTAGAGTGTAATATTTGGTGACAACAGTGACTATCCACATGTTGAGAAGCTAAAGATGAAGGAGTAGGTATTATCTATTAAAAGGGTGTTAGAACATTAGGAGAGATAAAATATCAAAATAAAACCAATACATTTACTCTCTCCTACCCCTACACACACTCTCCATCATGAGCATATTCATTCTAAACTTCCTAAAGAGCATCCCATAACTCCTTATGTTTGTAATCCACCAAGAGAAATTTTTTGCACTCCCACCATCTCCTTTTAGAAAGGAGGAGCTGTTGAATGGAGATAAAATGAAGACTATTCAGCTAAAAAACATGAATCCATCCCCTCTACATTTCCCTCATGGAATTTAGTCAAAGAAGGCATAGAGATGAAGGAGAACGTGATGGTTGTGGTAAACCAAGAATCAGTCTTGGAGAAGGAGGAAGTCTTAGTTCCTAAGGAAAGTGGTTTATGTATATCTCAACTCAATAAGGTTTATTTACAAGGGTTTCAATACTACTTCTCAACTCCTCAATATCCACCAAAGGCACCTCTCAAGATCCCTAATTGGAGTAGTACTCTCCTAAGTTATAATAAATGTGACCTATTTCACTCTCCCACCATTTCCCTTTCAGAGGAAGAGCCTATTTTACTAAGGATAGAGGAGGGGCTTGCAGTGATAGGTGATCTACAAGTGGAAAATACAAGTGTCTATGATTAAGGGATCATGGTAGACAACTTACTTTATTTATAAGTGGACAAATTAGGTTTGGACTTGCCTTCTTAGCATGGATTTGACACTAATGAACTAGAGCATGAAGAGGAAAATCCCTAAGCTTGATATGTGACAAACATTGATTGTAATATTGAATGTCTATTCTACATAGATGAAAAAGAGGATCAAAACTAAGTACCATAGGTTGGCCCACTTCAATATGAGGTGTTAATTAAACATATCCCAAATATGTTAGAGCCAGAGAAAAATAAATTAGATCTTGAGAAAGATAAGTGTGATGTTTTAGACCTTGTTTGGTCAAATAAACTCTCATTTATAGTTTAAAATATTAAAAGAAAGATGAAATCTTGAGTGAAGCTGATCAAAGAGACATCTCAAGTGTTCAAGTGATATAGTTTGAGAAACATACTAGAGAAGAGCCTGAAGAGTTATGGTAGTCGTTCAATGCCATAACTAAAGAGTTTGAGGAGGATGAGAGACATCTCCTTCCAAAACATTATGAACATATTACTCTAAGCATGATCATTCCTAATTTTCACAAGAAAAAGGTGGAAGAATATGGTCATTTTTAGATACCAAGTGAACAAAATAAAATTGCTCCCAAGAACCTAAATAAATTACTTTTGCAAGGCTTTCTTAAGAGTGATGAGCAACATGAAACAAGTCTTGAATTAGTAATGTATTTTGTATACATTGAAGACATGTTTGTCCCATTTCATCTATTAGAAATAATTCCCAAAATATTTTCAATCAAGAAGTCTAGTTCACCAAGTTTGGTAGTTCAAAATTAAGGTATTTTTCATCCTTGTCCATTACAATTGAATGATGATAAAACCTTCCCATTTGATCCAAGAGGAAAGTAAAAGATAGTTTTAGCCTTGTAGATACTATAGTAGATTTTTTTTCTCTCCTCAAAGTGCCTTATGCACATTTCAATTTTGTTATGTGTTTTCCTTCCCTAAGTGATTTAAGCACATTTTTATTTTGGTTTTGGGTTGTCTTTGTTATTTTGAGAGTTCTAATCAGAAGATTTAGATCTTTGTGCTCAATTAAAATCAGTTGAAAAAGTCTTGTGTGACTCCATAAGTCTAATGTATAGATTAAGTCATCTAGTCCTTTGTATAGATGGGCATGAAATCCTAAGAGGTTGCTAGAAATGTTAGCCAAAATTGGCCTACATATAAAAAATTTACCTAGATAGATCATGCCACTCTCTTAGACCATTCAGTGACCTCTTGCCTTTATGACTAGTCTCAGTGCTCCAAAGTGATCTGAAGATGCTCCAAAGTGCTCTGAATATGCTCCAAAGTGATTTAAATTACTCTAAATATTCTCTAAAGTTTCCCTAAAGTGATCTTAAATGCTCTAAATAATCTCTAATGTGCTCTGAAGATGCTCCAAAGTTGCTCTTAAGTTTTCTGAAGTGATCCAAAGTGCTTCAAAGATGAGATGGTCATAGTGTAGTGGATGATCCAATGGTGGAAATAGAAAATAAACTTTAGCCATACTTGATTTTACTTGCACTCTTTTGGAACACTTTATCAAAGTTTAAGATAAAATCATAGAATGATTTTTGAGCTACAAGTGAAGGATTTAGCTCATTTCCAAGGTGTTTGAGCATTCAAGGGTAGGAAGAAAAGGTCACTTGCATCATGAAAAATATTTTCCAAGTTTTGGATTTCTAAGTAAATACATGAAGTTAAATTATATCATAACATATTATCTCTCCCTCATGAAATGAGTACCTACAACCAATAAGCCTAATTAGATGTGTATGGAAAGATTGGTCTTTTGAAGGAATGTAGGGTTGTATAACTAGATGAATATGAAAAAAATACTCTCAATATTTGTTCATCATGATCCAAATAAAAATATTCTTGAAATAAATAATCACCAATGTTGAGCAAATGGTTTTAGACCATACACATAGTTATAAGTTTGGTGGCTAATTTGGAGAAGATTTGAAGAGTTAAAGATGTTAGAGAGGTGATCTAACCTATAAATTTTGTATAAAGGGTCCTAATAACACAAAATATGACTCTATGGTTTATATTTGGTCCAGATAATAAGGGATATACCCATTATTTTTTCTCAGTTCTGAGGCACTCTTCAAGTAAAACATAGGTAGCCTAGGCCAATCTTTGAGAAATTTGTAATTTTGGAGCATCTACAAGAGGAGTTAGTCTCTCATTTTTGGTACATATTATCATGGTGAGTATATAAAGATTAATATTCCATAATTAATTCCAAATAAATATTTTAATCATTCACTATTTTGTTGTAGACTTTCTGCAGTCATAAATAGTCTTCCACTTAGGCAACCCACTAGTTAGTTTTGAGAAAAATGCATCTTGAGGCCTCTACAAGCATGATCTAGCTATGAAAATTGGTAAAATTTATGATAATTAGTTTTTGAAAGTGTTTAAAATATTTTTTATTTCACATAAATAGTGTAATCATCCATTATTTTGTCGTAATACTATATTTGTCTGTTGACAATCATCATTGAAGATGAGAAGGTTTTTTGAAGAGTTAAGGTATGATAGATGGTTTTAACATCATGTGAGGATTTTTGGGATAAAATATGGTTATTTTAAGTATTATAACACATGTTTATAGTGATAAAATTAAAAAAATTAAGTTAACATGAAGAGAAGTGCAAATTTGTAAAATTCAAGATTTTGGCATCCAAGTGGAGATAGTAAAAAAATGCATTTTTAAGAGGTTTAAAGAGTTGTATGATGAAATATAATGATTTTATAAGTTGTATGAGATATTAAAGGTTAAAATTTAAAATTAATGATGTATTAAGGCCTTATAAATCTAAATATATGCCTTTTTCTCTCTTCTTAGGTTTCTTAGTTCCCATTTTCTAACTATGTTGTAGGCCTAAATTGGTGATTCCAGTTGGTTTTAATGGTTAATAATGGAAAAAAATGATTTTAATGGTTTTTTGGATCCATAAATATAATAATTAAAAAATAATTAGGTCTTTATACCTTATAAAACTTGATAAAATGGAAGAAATCAGACCTACACACATTCAAAAATTTAACAAGGCAAGTTGATGCAACCCCAATAGATGCATTTCTTGAGTTATAATTGATGAAATAACTTGAAATTTTACATGTAATTATTTTTTTGTGTCATTTAAGTTTTAAATATGGTCTCATTATTTTATTATACTTAAAGAGAAAAAACCATGTGTTTATATCTCTATTAATGGAGTCCATTCTCAAAACCAGGTCTAAAGGAGCCTTTAACATAGCTCAAAAGTAGGATTGATGTATGGAAAAGTTATCAATAATTTGTATAAGATACACCAGAATTATAATATTTAGTTTTAAAATGGAAAAAGGAATCCAAGTGACTCAAATTAGTAAAGATACCCTCCTAGACCTACCTAGTCAACACAAGGTTATAGACCTTCCCAAACTATTTTAAAGAGTTTCCAAGTGAATCACAGATTGAGAATGGTATCAAACTAAAGGTAGGACAAAACCATAGAGTATTGATAATAAATTAATCAAATTAAATCTCCCAAGTACCATGGAGAGTCCTAAAACTATTGTAAGTTGCCAAAGAGTCTATTTTAACCAGTTTTGAGTTTTTGAGCTCATAAGCCCATGAAATGACCTAGAATCACTTGGAAACCACCTAGAGCATACAAGGTAATATATAAATCTATTTTTTCACATATATTTTAGAATAAAAATTCATATTTTGGTTCTTAGGATGCCTAAAATGGCATTGGTATCAGGGTCTTGTAGAATTGGTTGAAAATGGCTCAAGCTTAGAGCCCTCCATCAATAGAATCCAAGAATTTTGCATGTTTAATGGAATATTTTTTAGGTTTAAGGAGAAAAATGAGTGAATAAAATGGAATAAATAAAATAAAATACCCAAGGTTAATTTTAAAGGTCAGTTGCAAGCATAAAGTGGTAAGATCACTAACCATGTTACCAAGTTGCCAGCTCAAGCCAAGTGGAGATGGGGCATAGAAGTCAAGTGGAGTATATATTTGAGGAGAATTGATGGAGCATGGGGGGAATTAAATATAATTAATTTTATCTAGGAGGTATTATAAAAGATAATATACCTTTTTGTAATTTAAGTGGATGGTGACATCATCTAAGACAAGAAACCTTTAGCCTAAAAGTGCCTAATAGGCCAAATTAGACCTTTTTGGTGCCTTTGGAGATTAGTGATTGAAAAGTGTAGATAAAAGATAAATTAAAAGAGATAAAAGATGAAACATGAGCTTACCTCTATTTCCTACATTGTAAATCAATTATGAGATCTTGGAGAGTGGTTGATAATACATTTATTGAAGAGCCAAAGTTTTCTCTCTTTTCCTCTCTTCCTCCTCTTCCCTATATATCTCATTTTTGGGGCTCATTTTTAATATACTCTCATTTGACAAGGACAAATCCTATAAATTTTTTTAAGAACTACCTTTTGAATAAATAAGACTATTATTTAACCTATCTCTTTGCCTTTAACTTGTGATTAGTAAGCTTGTGCATGATGGATTTGTGAAGAAGTGTTCTCCCATGGTTATTATCCCTATTTAATACCTCTTTTTGGTGTTTTAAATATATTTTGAGGTATGAAATTATGATTTTATACCATTTATGGATGCTTAATGTGAGTTTTATAACCCCTCTTTATGTCATTTCTTGCTTAGTGAGCCTAGTTTCATAAATACTGATGCAAATTGGCTAGTTTGGGAGATTATGTGAGTAAAAATTATCTTTATGATAAATTAGTTCTTGTTTAAATATTATTATAGTTTCATTTAATTTGGTGAATCATCCATTTAGTGATCATAGTCATCCCATACCCCCTTTTATCCCTTTTCTAAGAATAAATATTAGTTTAGGTGATCTACCAAGAGGAAGTCATCCTTCTCTAGAGGTTCAACCTCATTATAAGATACCCACAGCTTAAGGTTGCTCCAATAGTGTATATAGGAGTGAGAGAGATTGAATAATCCTATCACATGGTGAAATTATATTCAACAATAGTTACCAACATGATAAATGTATGGGTTGATGAACAAATATAACTTAAACTTGAAATATGATCATTTGTTGGCATGGGGAAGATTTTAATAAAGTTATATGCTTATAAAATTTTTAGGTGTCTAAGTGTGTAAAACTCATCTTAAATTTATAAATACTTATCTAATGATCTAGAGATGTACTAAGTATCATAATACAAAATTTATGTATATGTTAGGGACCTTTTATAGGTGAATCATAGAAAATTTGGAAGGTCACACTTATGAAAAGCATGTAGATGTACAATAAGGGATTTTAAGAGAATTATGTATATGCAAAAATCATGTAAAGTTAATGTAATATAATACTAACATTTCTAAGTGTCATATTACATATTTAAGTGTCTAAAAAATCCTCCTTTTATAGTATCATAGAAATGAAATACAATTCTAGAGTAAAATGATAAAAATATGTACTTGAGTGTGTACAACACACATTATCTTTGGGAGGAGGCTAAAAATTTGTTTCTTGCTCCATGAAAACATGAAATGGACACACATCAATCAATTTACATAGAAAATCAAAATTTTAAATGAAAATTGAAACTTTATAAAAATAAATAAAAAGGAACTAATACACTTGTAAGTGGGTGAGCCATGTTTCCCTATAATGTGTAATTAGAGATGATGAATCCTTATTAAAGAAATTGAGAGTTTTTATTCTATCTAAAAAAATTAAACATTTTGAGGTGATACATGGATTAGGAAGATGAATACTATAACCCTTATGAAGTGGTAATAGTGCCTAGGCCTTTTAACATCACTAAGCCTCAATCAAACTACTAATTTAACTAATATTGAACCTAAAGATGAAAGGGAGTGACACATATTTGGCTCATAGATTATTTCATATGACATCGAGTGTTTCTCAAGATTAACCACACTCATCAATTATCTAAATCAAATATTATATATGTATACATGTGTATACACACACACACACACACACACACATACACACACACACACACACACACACACACACACACACACACACACACACACACACACACACACACACACACACACACACACACACACACACACACACACACACACACACAAAGTGATTACTTATATATACCATTGATTCCATAATAGAAATACTAAAATAGTTAATATGTGTGTGAATAATTTCCATGACCCAAAATCCTATCTTATTAATGATAATATGTTATATGATTGGTCACATCTATATGTTATTTTGTCTCAAATATGAAAAACTTTAGTGCATATTCCTATAAATGTGTGCATGTGCATAACATATTCCCTTAAAATGTCTCAAAATGTAAGTATATGAACACATGGAACTCATGTTCCTATAAATTAGGCTCATATGAAATTCATATGACTCTTTCTGTGTGTGTGTGTGTGTGTGTGTGTGTGTGTGTGTGTGTGTGTGTGTATGAATCTACAAGTATATAAAAAATGTAACTCATACTCCTGTAAACTATGTGTATATGCCCCAAAAATATGTCTTATTATGTAAATATAGGCCTCATATTAAAAACCAAACTGATAATCTAAACAAATATAAACTATCTGAATCATCTAATATGTCCTAAAATATGAATTTTATTTTCATAGATGCTTAAATATCTATGACAAGCCCACTAATATTCCTCATTTTGAGATGATCAATATAGCCTCTAATTCTATCATCTCAAAACAAAAGAGTTAACCAAATCATGTCATAAAAATATGTAATCATTTAAAATAATATGGAAACATGTGGAGAATATGTCATCATAGTAATGAATAGATTGACAAATAATATATCAAACATGTAGTACAATGGATAGAAGTTTCATGCAAAGATAGATATAGGAATTAGATATAGTTATAAATAATGAACTATGTAGGAAGATACATTATTTTTATCGTAACACTACATAAAAATGGGGAGGTGCATTATATAGATAATAGAACCACAAAATATGAAAACTTAGTAGATAATCTTAGATTTATTGACTCATAAGCACACAATGTCATGGCCATGTCATACACATTAAAATCATACAAAATAGATTGCAATGTTTAATAAGGCCAAAATCCACATATAAATGAATATAAAATGATTATCATATATGAGAAGAAACAATAACAATAAATTATATAAAAACTCAAACTAGTTTACATTATCGATATATGTCAAAGTCATAACATAAAAAAGTAGCATATCCATGAAATGTATCACTTTAAAGAATATATATTAGATAAATACATTTAAAAATCAATGTAAATTAAAATAATAAATATAAAAGTCACAAATATATATAACTTATAATAATGTAACATATGGAATGAGATGACCCTAACATTGGCATGGTCATTAGGTATAAGAATGTCTTGCATCTGTACCCATGTATCATTTGCAACTCATAGGTATTTCATCACACTCATATATACCATGAAATTCATGTGTGTATGATAAAACAAATTTAAACTACCAAACATGTGATGAACAACATAAATTAATAATTTAAATAATAAACATGTAGTACGTAGGTCCTAATTTTTTTTAATTTTTCAATATTTTGCTTAAATGATATTAGTAACCAATTATCCAATCAAGATGATGGTATTTTTTAAATATATTGATAAAACATGGGGGTGTTCACATGTCATGAGAAAGTATTATCATAAGTAACTATATCTTATTTATAAAAATGGTTACATGCTCTAATATGCCCACCACCACCACCACGACCACTACCACCACCACCACCACCACCACCACCATCATCATCATCATAGATTATAAGATCATAAGTATGACAAGTAACTCTATGAAGCATGGTATCTTATGTAATCCATTATATAGTAGGATAGTTATGTGCATGTGTTCACTATGTAATATCACAAGGTATATGTGATCAAATATTAGTGTGTGATAAAGTATAAAATAGTCATTTTGAGTCCTAAATAACTCATTGATGTAATGGCCATTAAAGTAGTGGTCATCTAGTAAATTCAAATAATTTATTTGTATTTTTATATGTATAATGAACCTTAATATATGTATTAAATTTATATTTATAATTAACATAAATAAGTTTAGTAACTAACTATAGTGGTGGTGAGGTTGGAGGAGGAAATTATTCTGTATAAAAAGGTACTCATATGGCAAAACTGAAATTGTGACCAATCTATTGTAATGTACATACATGACACATATTTACTTATAATGGTATTGAATAAAGTTTATGTATCCAAAGAATCATAAAAACATGTAAATACCATTATACTTAGTAATATTGAATATAAACTAGTAACTACTACATGATTTAGCTTAAATGATAACATAATGTGACCAATAAGATTATATTTATATCAATCAAAATATTTAAATATTATTTTTGTATCCATAAAATCCTCATGTGTATAATATTTATATGAAGTGTCATTGTGCATTTTTTTTCTTAAATCATTTTATACTATGACATTATGTATAGGTTTAAAATTGTTGTAAACACATACACATAATGAATTGGAATCAAAATAATCTTACACAATCTCATTTTCATCAAATCCTAATGCCTAGGCACATATCTATCACAATCTCATATTCACCAAATCACTTATCTATGTAGCACATAGCTGACACATATCTATCAATCCCTAGAGATCACTTTGTACATCTAGATAAACTTACCTACATATTATAAATTAAAAACCCATTAGAGAATAAATCTTTAAGATAAGTTTTAATATTATTTTCAAGTTTAATTCATAGGTTACTAAGTTTTGAAATAAATACATAGTATCTCACTTGATATTATCATTATATAGGATTGCGCATACTCAACTAGTGGGGAAAATACATATAGTATAGATAATCAAACAAACACATTATACCTTCCTTAGAGACTCCTTATCTTGTCGAACCAAAGAGGATTGTTCTTGGATTGTAGACTAGATATATGTGGAAATACTGATTCCAAATTTGGGTATAATTTACCCTCATATAAACTTTATTTGGGTTGAGAATTGTATGAAGAAATGTGAAGCTCTAGTATAATTTTGGCATAATAAGTTCAGTTCAAGAGAGCTTATCTATAATGGAGGGGGGACCTTTAAATTATAAACTATTTGAATCTATGAGGAACATCTATATTAACCTCTAAATTTATGGCTATGAATGATTCCTCACCCTCATTATTTTTGGAGGTTGGAAATGTAAGAGGGTCTATTAAAGTAAATATGAAGTGTGGAAGAGATTTGGAAGAAAATTACAATCGTGACCCCTTTTAGAGTGTGCAAGAGGGTGTAAGAGGGAGGAGTGTGGAAGAAGATGTAAGATATTCTAATAAATTTCTTTCACTCTTTTCATTTACCATTGAATTTACTATGTGATGTTAGAAGATGAGACAATAAAAGTATTTTTGATTTTGGAAAATAGAAGTTTCTAGAAAGCCATATAATTTTGCATTAGAGGAATGCTTCAGCTAATTAATCAAGGTGATTAATTGAAAATTAGAACAATGGTGTATTTTTAATGTTCATGTTGTTAATTAAATGTTAATTTATTTGTCCTAGAATAACACTTGTAAAGGCTTAAGTTTATTTAGGGTGCACTTGATAAACATTTTTTGACATTGGAAAGCATTACCCCAATTAGTTACTTATCATTACAAATTTGGGATAAATTAGTAGTTGTGCAGGTAATCTGGATCAATTTATAATTTATATATAAAATTCATGTGATTATAAAAATTCATTCCAATTATAGATTAGAAACAAAAGTGGTGAAAATTAAGTGTCTATTTTTTTACCATATTTGGGAAAGTGTTGCGAGACACAAATGATGTAACATATTTTCAAACAATGAAAAATTAGTTAAGAAGTTAAAAAATTAGATGAAGAAATAGTTAGTCACCTGTGATGCACCCTCAAGAGGGCATGTATGGATGAAATACATAGATGGGATATCTAAAAATAGATGAAGAATTAAGAAGATGGATATTAAACCATAGATGAGATTAATCCAAATGAGATAAAGCTTTCACATTTTGCTATCCAATAATGATAGAGTATAAAATGATTGGCCCCAAACAAGGGGGAATTAGGAAGGATATATCCAAAAATAAATGAAACACTTTAACTTACCACAAATAAGATGGAATTTGTGAGCTTGAAATTAGAATAAATCTAGATTAATTGACTAATGAGCTTCCCCAACAGGGTGGATTTGATCGTTGATTAAATTATTTACCCCAATAAGGTGGATTTAATTAGTGATTAAAGTAATTAGCTAATTGACTTATCATTTATTGTACCATAAAGGTAATATTATTTGGATTGAGATATTGATATTGATTTAGGTTAGAAACATGTTATAACTTTTTGTATAATCTCATTTGTGGATGTATCATGAGTAGAATATAAATTAGTCATTTTTTTCAATGATTGTGTTGTGAGTAGAGAATGAGATTTATTACTATGAAATTACTTGTTAGACCTCTATAAATTGATTTTTCATTTTTCATTTGACATTATGTATCATAATTATAAATGAATCATGATATCATTTGATGTCATAAGTGTACTAATTTTATATAAATTCATACGTGAATAACCTAGGGACAAGATTTTGAGAGCCGATATCTAAGGATTAAAAATAATGAAATAAATAAAAAGGTATCCAATAAATGTAAAATTAAAACATACTAAAAAATAAGTAAGAAAGCACACTCAAACATAAACTCAAAAAGAAACAAACAAGTAATGAATTAATCATTGGTCTTGTGTGATAATAAGGTGTTACTTTATGGTATTATCCCAATGACAAGAGACATGTCAAATAAGTATTTTGAGAAACTTGGTATGAGTGTGGGGGGATAAGAGTAATTAATTGGCTAAGATATCCTAAGATGTCCCATGCATCCAAATGCTACCAACATATTCCATTATGGACTTTAGGCCAAATATAGTTCTCCTAAAAAATGGGATAAGAAGAATGGTAAAAAAAGGAGATAAAGGCTAATTAACAGAAGAAGAGGGGAAAGAATAAAAAAATGGAGATAAAATTTAAATAAATTGGCTCATAAAATAGTGTAGGTGTTGAATGGTTGGGAAAAAATGAATGGTGATAGGAGTGGTCGAGATGACCCAGGATGCCCCACGCATCCAACCACTACCTACACAGTTTATACAAACCTTAGGATGATGTAGTTCTCCCTAAATGGGACAATAATTAATATATGGTGATGGTGAATATAAATGACCATGATAAAGCTAAAAGGTTCTCACATAGGAAATGCTTGGAATGAAACGGGAGGGGTTCCCATGCATATTTATAATTAGTTCCATCCAAAACATGACTAAGGGTAATTGGTGAATGGGATGACAAATGGTTCAAATATTTTGTGTCTTTATATATCTTTTCAAGGTTTTAAGACTTTTTCTATTTTTTTGATTTTTAGGATTTGAATTTTCAAGTGTTTAGAGTTTTTTGGTGGCTTTGATCTCTCATTTAGATTTTATACCCCTTTTTAGAACAAGGCATTTATAGTAATAGTTGGTTAGTAGGATACATAAAAGGATATAAACAAATGGGAAATTAAACCATATAAGAAATTAAAAAGT
The DNA here is from genome assembly GCA_037957365.1 of Torreya grandis. Lineage (NCBI taxonomy): Eukaryota > Viridiplantae > Streptophyta > Pinopsida > Cupressales > Taxaceae > Torreya > Torreya grandis. The sequence continues at coordinate 2,173,808 of JARHVA010002398.1, forward strand.
AACCTTGGGTAGGGGTTCAAATGACTGACTCATAAAAAAGAGCATGGCTTAAAATACTCAAAAAATAATGAGAGTGTCACTTAGAATGCTTTAAAAATAATGAGATCATTTCTTAGAATACTCTAAAATTGGAGAGAGTGTGGCTTAGAATGCTCAAAAAATGGTGAGAGCATGGAATAGGGGTGACTAAAATGACCTCAAAACTAAGTACTACCTACATAGTCCAAATTAACATCAAGTCATTATAGTTAACTGTATAATGGGAGATACCACTAATCAACTATAGGTTGAGGTAGGAAAATGGAAAAGCAGGAGTAAATGGCATAATATTTGGTAAATCTAGAAGATATAATATTAGGGTCCACTAAATAGAAAATTTTATTAGATAGTTGTCATGATTATGTCATGTTTTTGTCATGGAGGTGTCTTATTGAGTGGATGAAGTGTTTTGATAGCCTAAGTGACAATGACAAAGTGTGCAATGTGATTTTTCTAGTGTGCTTTATGTATGGTTGGTTGATCTTCAATATTGACATGGCTAGAGATGTTCAAGGATGTGTACAGTGACTTAACCATGTATAAGGGGTCCTATCAAAAGTAAATAAAGCTTTGAGAGCTTGCGTACATGAGTATAATTCACATGGTTCAACATTATTGTCATCTAGACACTTTGGGTCTAGTGGTAGAAAATTTGAGTAGGAAATTTGATGATGTCACCATTACCACATGTGAATGAGTCAAGGGGAGTTGGTCATATGGTTGTGATCACATTAGTCCATAGTTATTATTCACCTGATCCCAATTCATGCATCAAAGCGTAGTTAAAGATATGAGGGTGTAAATTTGGCTTCTCATTCAAAATTCATTGTCTTCACATAGTTAGCCAAATTTGCAATGTGGCCAAAAAGAGTTGAGTAAGCATGTTGATGAGGTCAGCATTCACATGTGTGGAGGTGTTAGGATAAAATGATCATATGGGTTTGTTTATTTTTATTCTTAGATTATTTGTGATAATTTTTAAATCATGTGATGTAGCACATCAAAAGGTATGAATATGCAATGTTGGGCTCCCAGGTAGTTTGACTTCATTTTCCCATAGCCAATTTTTCAATGTAGCAAGAAGAGCTGAGTGAGATTTTTTATGGTGTAATATCTCACACATGTGGAGGTTTTAAGATATGGTGATCATATGAGTTTGTTTAGTTTTGGATCTAGTTTATTTTCACTAAATTTTAGATCATGCACTAAAGCAAAATAAATGTTATGCATGCTCAAAGTTGGCCTCTTAGGGAGGTTTTGACATAGTTGGATCTCTAATAGAATATTTTGAGAATGATTTTTAATGGCATTATATATATAACACATGAAGGCTTTAAGAGTAATGTGTCATATGTTTGGATTCTCTTATGTGAGGAGATCATCTTGTCCAAGTTTGATATCATACAAGTTAGCACAAAAGAAGTTATTAAGGTGAAAAAATGGCTACTTAGGCATATTGAAAGGGTCCCCATATGTAGTCATTTTTTTAAGAGTTAAGGATCAAGAAAGATCAATAGTACACATTGCTCCAAGATTTTAGGAAGAAATAAGATGAGGATAAGTGGTTGATGTTTAATAACTGATCAAAGTTAAAGGATAAGGATCTAATGGAAAAAAGGTGTTCATACAGATTGATTAAATGGTGAGTGTTGATCATTAAAAGACATGACTAATATATAGAGATCAATGGAGTGCATTGAGTCAACATTAAAAGATTGCATGAGATCAGGTCAACATGAATGAAGTCTAATGTCTGAGCATTAGCACTTATACATTAAATATTAGAATAGATTTCTTGTGTGTATTTAATTTGAGCTAAGAGTTTACAAGATTCATGTATTGTATTCAAAGGTTAATTATTATTGTTTCAATTCAAATATTTGAATTTAACACATGAAAAACTAGATCTCTATATTTTGTCCATATCTTTTGATAGAAGTAAAATTTTCTAGTGCTATAAAAAGCAAAGTGGTAGAGAAGTCCAAGGTGTATCTAGATATATAGATTTAAAGATATTAAAGTGAGTAAAATCAAATATATTGATCCTATAATTTGACTATGTTTAAACTTATTCTGTAAGTGACCCGAGAAGGATGTTTGAGCTTGTGTTGATGGTGTTTCAATGTCTCATGATGAATTAGATATTGGAGCATGTTATAAACTTCATGATGATGCTCTGTATGGTTTTTATAGGTGTGATCATTATGTCTTGAGTATGAATAATGCTTATGAAGTTGAATTTATGTTTGATAATAGTGTTCCTATGTATAAAGTCTATGCTTGAGTTGTTTGAGCATATGTAGAGCTGAGTTAAGATGATTTTTATCCTTAAAGGATGTCTAACTAAGAGGAAATAAGGATTGGACCCATGTATTTTAAAGTGGTCATGTGTTATTTTTTTCTCAAGGTTGAGCTAAATGGGTGAATAGGTCTTCATGAGACCTATAAGAGCTAGAAGGGTCTTATCAATATGTTTAGTTGCTTAAGGGTGACCCATAGATGATATGTCCTACCTATGGAGATTATATTGAGCCATATATTTTTATGATATATGCTTTAAGGGATAAGGCATGCCTAATGATAACCAAGGTAGTGATTATCAATATTTCTCTATAAATAGTCAAATCAAAATGGTGATTTAAGAACTTTGTATGAGAGATGAAGGAGCAATTGGAGAAAGTCGTGTGTGTGTGTTTTATGGAGTGAAGGAGTGGTAGAATACCTTGAGGATGATTTGAATATAATAATAGATTGAGGACTATTTTTATGACCTATTGGTCATAATTTTGATGGTAAAATAGTGCACTTGCTATTTGAGTGTGAGTGAAGGTGAAGTGTGATAAGTAGAGGTCCATCATTAGATATTATTAACATAAATTTAAAGGTAAATGTGTTAGTAGGTATTTTTGTGTTATCTCAACATCTAGCATGGTTGTAGCCTTGTTATAAGGTTGAAATTGCTAAAAGTTTTAATTATTATTATAGCTCAGCAAGAAAGGTGTGGTAGCACCTTATGGGATTATAGTCTCACTAAATAGGGATTGTAGTTCCTTCATCATTTATAGATCATCTAAATTAGATCTTGTTATTATAGGATAGTAGTCCAATTGCATGTTCTAGTTGGTTTTCTCCCCCAATAGGGTTTTGCATATATATCATGTGTTATGTGATTAATCTTCCATTGTCTCTCTTTCTCATTGATGTGGATGTTGGGTATGATTCATGAATGCTTTTGTTTATTGATTAAGTATTTTGAGATATCAAAATTTAAGTTGGATTATTTATAATCACTAATTTATCCCCCTCTCTTAGTGATTGTACCTCTAATAATTGGTATCAGAACAAGTCCTTTATGCAAAATTTAACCACTTGAAGGTGATCAAAGGTATGATGGTTGACAAAAAGGTTATGTATTATCTTCAAGTCAATATATTTTATGCTTTATCAAAATTTAATAATGTAAAGACACAAGTGTAAAATATAGAAGAAATAGTCAAGAATATGTAGGTCATGGTGAATAAAGGTCTCAATCAAAGGATGGAATAATGTGAGAATAATATCTTAAATTATATGTGATCTTGTACAAGGAAAAAAAGGATTTTAGCTCCACCAAAAGGATAAATAATGAAAATCCATTGAGAGGTAATGGTCAAGAGAAAAGAGGGTCAAACATGAACAAAGTCTTCAATGGGTATTTCTTTTTCTGTAATCAATTTGATCATAGATATAAGGATTGTGTTTTCTCTCCAAAGATCAGAAAGGATATCATATGTTAAAAATATAACCAACAAGGTCACATATCCAAGAAATACAATAGATCCTTTTGGAAAAAGGATATACAAGTCATTGACACTATCAAATGGTTTAAGGAGACCAAGTTTAAAGAAGAAAAGAAGTAAAATCCAAGAAAATCACAAAAGGAAGAGTTATTGTTTGTTGAAGAAGCTTTACATACTCAAGGATATGAGAACAAGATATGGTTTATAGATAGTGGATGCTCAATCATATGATAGGAGACAAGAGCAATTTTATCTCTCTCAAAAAGACTATCCCAAGTACAGTTAGATTTGGTGATAACAAGTTTTCTAACATAGTCCACAAAGGTACTATGAGTTTGGATAGTAGTCATACTAAGACTGAGAATGTCTTATATGTATAAGGTTTGAAACATAACCTTTTAAGAGTGAGATAAATATGTAATAAATGAAATGATGTAACTTTTCATGATGATGTATGTGAAATAAAAAAGGCAAAATCTAGAATATTAGTTGTAAATGTTTATAAAATATATAACATGTATGTATTCCATGAATCCAAGAAGAAAGAGTGATTCATAAGTTAGTTATAAGAAAGTTATCTTTGGCATAGAAGGCTTGGACATATAAATTTTGATAATATGATAAAAATCACTTAAAAGGGGTTGGTAAGGCATATGCCTAAGATTTCTAAGATTACTCATTATATTTGCAAGGCTTGTCTTCATGGGAAGCAAACTAAGAGAAGATATGAAAATAAGGAATTATCCACTACAAAGCCATTGGATTTGATCCAAACTGATCTATGTGAATCTATGAGAACTCAAAGTATTAAAGTAAATAGTTAATTCATTCTTCTCATTGATAATTTTACTAAGATGACTTGGATATTCTTTCTTAAATAAAAATTAGAAGCTTTTGCAAAATTTGTGGCATTCAAAGCTCTTGTTGAAAATGATAAAGGTTCAAAAAACAAGTGTGTGAGATTAGATAGATGAGGTGAGTTTTAGTCTCATAATTTTGATTATTTCTATGATGAACATGGGATAAGAAGAAAATACTCTAATACTAAAACATAATAACATAATGGTTTGGTTGAAAGGAAGAATATGACTGTTGTTGAGATGGGTAGAACCATGATTCAAGATGCAAAAATATTAGATGGATATTGGGAAGAGGTAGCCAATACTTTTATGTACATCCTAAATATGTGTCAAATTAGATTAAATGGTAATATTACTCATTATGAGTTATGGAAGAATAGATAAGCTAATGTCAAACATTTTAGAGTGTTTGGGAGTAGGTGCTTCATCAAAAGAGATGAAGATAATCTTAGAAAAATTAATTCAAGATATGATGATGGCATATTATTAGGATATTCTCCTATCAAAAATACCTATAGATGTTTTAATAAGAGACTTCATAAGATTTTTGAAAGTTTAAATGTGAGGTTAGATCAAACAAGTAGAGTCAAGCTAAAATTTTCGGTAAGTGACTCAATTCATAATGTTGTTACAAAAAATGATGATATATATTCAAAAAAATGATGAAGTTGAAGAGGAGGAAGCAAGATAAGATACTAAATCTCCATCTAGAACAATTCATAAAGATTAACCAACCACTCAAATTATTGTAAATATTGGTGTAAGATTGCAGACTAAAAGGAGAATGTTGATCAATCAAAATTGACAAGACTCAGTTCTGTTATTTATGATTGAACCCAAAACATTTATGTAAACTATAAAAGATAAAAGTTAGAAGGATGCAATGGATGAATAAATTGATTAAATAGACAGGCATGAAATATGGGACTTAGTTCCTACACCAAAGGATAAAAATGTGATAGGTACCAAATGGGTTTTCAAAAATAAGATGAATGAAAAAGGAAAATTCACAAGAAATAAGGCTATATTGGTGTGTAAAGGATATTTTCAAGTTGAAGGAATAGATTTTAATGAGACTTTTTCTCCTATGTCAAATATGGAAGCAATTAGACTCTTTTTGTCATATTCATGTTTCAAAGGTTTCAAGGTATCTCAAATGGATGTAAAATATACATTCTTAAATGGAAACTTAGAAGAATAATTCTACATTGAGTTACATGGAGGATAATTCATGATAAGTAATCAAGATTTTGTGTAAATTGAAGAAGGCTCTATATGGTCTTAAACAAGCTCCTAGAGCTTGGTATGACATGCTAAATAATTATATTTTGAGTCAAGGTTTTAAAAGGGGGGTAGATGACAATAATTTTTACATTAAGGTAAAATATAATCATCAATTGATAGTTTTTTTATATGTTGATGACATATTTTTTGAATCTGACAATGATAAAATGAGTAGAGAATTTGTAGATACAATGAAGACTGAGTTTGAAAGGTCAATGTTGGGAGAAATATATTACTTATTAGGATTATAGATTAATCAACTTGATGCAGGGATTTTAATTTCTTAGGATAAATACATCAAGGATATGCTAAATAAGTTTGACATGATGGAGTGCAAGTCAATGAGTACTCCAATGATAATAGGTTTCAAGTTAAGTAAACTAGATGACTCATCAAAAGTTGATCAAAATCTATATAAATCCATGATTGGAAGTATTTTATACTCTACTACATCAAGGTGTGACATCATACAAGTAGTAGGTCTTATAGGAATTTTTCAATCTAACCCTAGATAATCTCACTTTAAAGCATTCAAAAGGATCTTGAGATATCTAAAAGGCACAATAGACTATGGTTTATGGTATCCTAGGAGTAAAGAATTCTATTTAAAATCATAAAATAATGATTATTGGTAAGGATGTGTGGATGATAGGAAGAGTACCAGTGTTGGGGTATTCTTCATGGGAGAATGTTTGGTTTCTTGGATAATCAAGAAAAAATCCTTAGTGTTTGTATCAACTATAGAGTCTGAGTATATAACATCTACCTCTTGTTGCACACAAGTCAAGTGGATGAAACAAACTTTGGAGGATTATAAGGTAAGATAAAATGGATGTTATCCTATTTATTGTGATAATACTAGTGTAATTAGTATCTCAAAGAATCATGTTATGCACTCAAAAAATAAACACATTCCTATTAGATATCATTTATTGAAAGAGCAAGTGATTAATCAACATGTCAAGTTGGAGCATGTGCCTATAAAAGAATAGCTTGAATATATTATGACCAACCCATTATCAAAAGTTAATTTTGAGTATGTAAGATAGAGCTTGGGTGTTATTTATTTCTCTATGGATTAATATAAGGTCTTTGGTGAAGGTGGGTGAACATGTTCATGAGCTTGTTCTAAAGTTTTGTGAAGGGGCTATAGTATAGAGTTAGAATGGGTGGTTCTAGGTGGCTTAATGAGATTAATGAAAATGTCAAAATGTGTTTGGTGATTAGAAAAGTTAGCACATTTATTTATGGTGTGATCCAAGTTATTTTTGGGTTTGAAGGTATGTATATGGAAATTGAAGATTTTTAAGTGCTATTGGTCTTCTCAATTTTTGGCTTAAGGGCAAACATGCCTAAAATGGGTTATATGATATATACAATTGATGTATGGTCTATAATATAAAAATGGATTCATTTTTGAATTGATATCTAAGGATTATTAATATTTTGAATGGGCTAATTGGGTGGTTAAATCAATCTTTAGATAGATTTGAAGGATTGTGGTTCTCTAGCTATTCATGTTTTTGTCAAAATGGAGGGCTAATTAGCTAGTAGGTTTGTGAAAAATGTATGTTTCAAAGGATGAGATTGGTGATTCAAATTGGTTTGATTTATGGGGAATATAATATTGCTCCATATATGAAGTTTCAAGTCTTGAAGATATGTCTAATAAAAGATGGGGGCTCTGCAAGTTCCAGGTGGGGCTAAAAGGAGGCTAAAAAGGTCTAGCTTGAAGAAGAGTGTTTTTTTATCAATTAATCCAAAATAACAAGTCATGTGTGTTTAAATATTATTTAGTGCATGTTTACTATTTGATGAGTGACATGAAGTTATATTGGTGGTCCTTATGGCATCTTGGGAGAGAAGGCTAATAAGCATGTATGGTGATTCTTCATGGTGTGTGGAGATCTAAAGATGCTCAGAAGGTGAAATTACTCAAAGTTATTAGGGGGAGTCCCTCTCATATGTTTATTGATGTGTTCCATTAGATTTATATGGTTTTATGTTTTATTTATTCATTGATTATAGTGTTTGGTTGAAGGGAGTGTTGGCATGAAACAAGAGGAAGTTTATCAAGGGAAGAAGAGGTAGGATCAATGTAAGGGGAGGTTTTTTTATCATCTTTCTAAGATGGTCATTTCCTATTTGTTAGTATTTTTAGGTCCTCAGTATTAGTTGGTGCCCACTTTTTCATTATGTCAAAGGGGGAGAAAGTTCCTATTATGAAAATTTAAAGTCCCTATTGTGGAAAGTTCCTATTGTGGGAGTGCTTGAAGAGAGAGAAGGTGAGATATATATTGATTTATATTATGGTTATTAACATCAATGACACAGGGGAGATTATTGGAGAGTTATCATGATAATGTCATGTTATTGTCATAGAAGTGTCTTTGTGATTAGATGAAGTGATTTGATAGCCTAAGTGACAATGACAAAGTGTATAATGTGCTTGTTCTAGTGTGCTTTATGTATGGTTGGATGATCTTCAGTACTGACATGGGAAGATATGTTCAAGGATGTGTATGGTGATTTGATAATATACAAGGGGTCATATCAAAAGTAAATAAATATTTGAGAGCTCGTTTGTATGAGTGTAATTCACTTGATTCATCATTTTTCTTATCTAGACACTTTGGGTCTAGTGGTAGAAAATTTGAGTAGGTAGTTTGATGAAGTCACCATTGCCACTTGTGAATCAGTCAAGGGGAGTTGGTCATATGGTTTTGATCACATTATTCCTTAGTTTTTATGTGATAAATATATAGTCATTCATAGAATCATGGTTAAATATATGTGGGTGAAAAGTTTGCTTCTTAGTCAAAATTCATTATTTTCCCGTACTTAGCCAAATTTGCAATGTGGCCAGAAAGAGCTGAGAAAGCATGTTGATGAGGTCAAAATTAGCATGCGTGGAGGTATCAGGACAAAATTATCATATGGGTTTGTTCATTTTTATGCCTAATTTATTTTTTCTAATTTTTAGATCATGAAATTTAATGCATCAAAAGATATGCATATGTAAAGTTGGGCTACCAATTAGTTTGACTTTGTTTTCCCATACTTAGCCAATTTTGTAATGTGGCAAGAAGAGCCAAGTGAGAATTTTGATGGTGTAATATCTTACACATGTGGATGTTTTAGGAGAATGTGATCATATGGGTTTGTTTAATTTTGGATCTAGTTTATTTATGATAAATTTTAGATCATGCACTGAAGTGTGGCAAAAGTTATGTATGCTCAAAGTTGGTTTCTCAGGTAGGTTTTCAACATAGTTGGTTCTATGATAGAAGATTTTGAGAAGGTTTTTTAATGGAATTATATCTCACACACAAAAAAACTTTAGGAAAAATGTGTTACATTGTTGGATTCTCCTATGTGAAAGGATTATCTTATCCAAGTTTGAGATCATGCGAGTAAGCACAAAAGAAGTTATTGAGGTGCAAAAATGGTTACTTAGGCATATTGAAAAGGTCCCCATAATTTATCATTATTGAAAGAGTTAAAGCTCAAGAAAGATAAATAGTGTGCATTACTCTAAGAAGTCAAAAAGTAAAGAGATGAGGATAGGTGCATGATTTATAATAAATGAGCAACGTTATAGGCTAAGGATCTAATGGTGAGTGGGTGTTCATACATATTGATCAAATGGTGAGTGTTGATGATTACAAGACCTGATGGATTTGTAGATATTGATGGAACATGTTGAGTCAACATTTTAAGATTATACAAAATTATGCCAATGTGACTAAAGTTTAACATCTAAGCATTAGTGATTATGCATTAAATATCAAAAGAGATCGATCGTGCATATTCAATCTAAGTTGAGAGTTCATGAGATTTGAGCATTGTATTCAGGTTAACTATGACTTTTGCTATTCAAATATTTGAATTTAATAGAGGTAAAAACCAAAGATCTATATTTTTTCCATATATTTCAATAGAAGTTGAATTTTTATTGTGCTATAAAAATCAAAGTGGTAGAGGACACTAAGGCACATAAGGTTATATAGGCTTAAATATCCAAAAGTGAGTACAATCAAAGATATTGAGCCTAGAAGTTGACTATGTATTTGTGATTGTTATGCAAGTGACTTGAGAAGGATGTTTGAGCTTGTGTTGATGTTTTTTTGATGTCTCATGATGAATTAGCCAATAAATCATGTTTTATACCTCATCAAGATGCTCTATATGTTTTTTGGAGGTAAGATCAATCTATCTTGAGTACGAACAATGCTTAATAAGTTGAATATATGTTTTATAATGGTGTTTCTATGTATAAAGTTAGTGTTTGAGTTGTTTGAGCATATGCAAATGTGAGATAAGATGATTGTGATACTTTGAGGATGTTTAAGGGGATGTATTTGAAGTTGTCTTATATTATTATTTTTCTCAAGGGTGAGCTAAATGGGTGAATAGGTCTTCATGAGACATATAAGAGCTACAAGGGCCTTATTAAAAGGTGTAGTTGCTATGGACAACCTATAGAGATCATATTGATTCATGTATTCCTAAGATAGATGCCTTAAGGGATAAGTCATGCCTAGTGGTTGACCAAGGTAGTGATTATCAACATTGCTTTATAAATAGTGAAATAAAAAATGGTGATTTATATATTTTGTATGAGAGATGAAGGAGTAATTAGAGATGAACTTGTGTGTGTGTTTTGTGGAGAGAAAGAGGGGTAGAGTGCCCTAAGGATGAGTTGAAAAGAAAAATAGATTGAGGACTATTTGTATGACCTATTGGTCTTAATTTTATTGGCAAAATAGTGTGCTCACTATTTGAGTGTGAGTGAAGCTAAAGTGTGATAAATAGAGGTCCATCAACAAGTGTTGCTAACATCAGTTTAGATATGGATGTGGTCATAGGTGTTGTTATGGCATCTCAACATCTAAGGTGGTTGTAGCTCCTTAAAAGGTTTAACTTGCTAAAAGGTTTGGTTATTGTTGTAGCTCAGCTAGATATGTGTGGTAACACCTTATGGGATTTTAGTCTCACTAAATATGGATTATAGTTACTTGATCAATTATATATGCTATAAATTGGATCTTGTTATTATAGGATAGTAGTCTAATTACATGTTTTGATGGGTTTTCTCCCCAAGAGGGTTTCCAATGTATCTCATGTGTTATGTGATTAATCTTTCATTGTCTCTCTTGCTCATTGATATGAATGTTGTGTATGTTTCATAAATGCTTGTGGTAACTGATTAAGTGTTTACAAAGATTAGAATTAAAGTTGGATTATTTAGAATCACTGATTCACCCATACTCTCATTGATTATAGGATTCATAAAAGGACATAAAAAAATGTGAAATTGAACCATTATGAAAGTAAAAAGTAACCTTGGGTAGGGGTTGAAATGATTGACTCATTAAAAAAAATATCATGGCTTAAAATGCTCAAAAAATGATGAGTGTGAATTAGAATGCTTTAAATATAATGAGATAATTTCTTATAATACTCTTTAAATGGAGAGAGTGTGGCTTAGAATGCTCAAAAAATGGCGAGAGCATGGAATAGGGGTGACTAAGCTGACCTCAAAAACTAAGCACTACCTACATTGTCCAAATTAACCTAAAGTCATTATATTTCAATCTACAATGAGATATACCACTAATCAACAATAGATTGAGGTAGGAAAATGGCAAAGTAGGATTATATGGCATAATATTTGGTAAAATATAGAAGATGCAATTTTAGGGACCACTATATAGAAAAATATGGTAGAAGTGCTTTGAGATAGTATTATTAATGTTATGCAGATAATGACCAAATATGCATTGTCTACTAAATCTTTCTCTAAATCTAGGATCTAAATTTATTTGTTTTACCTATAGACTAGAATAAATGTTAGGATGGTAATAGGATGTGGAAAATCATGACTAAGGGTCATTAGTGAATGGGATGACAAACGCTTCAAATATATTGTGGCTTTATATCTCTTTTTAAGGTTTTAAGACTTTTTCTAAAAATTTTATTTTAAGGATTTTTGGAATTTTCAAGTTTTTAGGCTTTTTTGGTGGCTTTATATCTTTCATGCATATTTTGACTCTTTTTTAGAACAAGGTATTTATAGGAATAGTTGGATAGTAGGATGCATAAAAGGATATAAATAAAAGTGAAATTAATCCATATATGAAAGTAAAATGTAACCTTGGGTAGGGATTCAAATTATTGACTCAAAAAAAGAGCATGGCTTAAATTTCTAAAAAAAGATGAGAGTGTGGCTTAGAATGCTTTAAAAACAATGAGATCATTTCTTAGAATACTTTCAAAATGGAGAGAGTGTGGATTATAATTCTCAAAAAATAGTGAGAGCATGGAATAGGGGTGACTAAGTTGACCCCAAAAACTAAACACTACCTACATAGTCCAAATTAGCGTCAAGTCATTGTAGTTCAATCTATTATGAGAGATACCATTAATAAAAAATATGTTGAGGTAATAAAATGGAAAAATAGGATTAAATGGCATAATATTTGGTAATATATAGAATATGAAATTTTAGGGACCACTATATAGAAAGATATCATAATAGTGCTTTGAGATATTACTATTAATGTTATGCAGATGATGACCAAATCTGCATTATCTACTAAATCTTTCTCTAAATATGAGATCTAAATTTATCTATTATACCTATAGACTAGAATTAACATCAGGATGGTAATAGGATAAGGAAAATAGAGGGACCGAAATAATGAGAAAAGGAGTGAATGACATAAATTAGGTTGTGCCCCCAAGAAAGGGTTCTCATAGATAATATTCAAGAAAATCAAGTGTAAAAGTACTTAAGATGAATAATATTCATGAGATCATGTATCTCTTTCACATTAGGTGTAGATGTTAACCAAAATCTCACCCTAGGTACTTTTTATAAGGTCCCCTATGTTTGAAAATGGTCACCATAGTTATATGTGAGGTCAAGTCACACTTTGAGGGTCACATAATATGTTTTAACCTTTGTCACATTTTTCCATCCTTTTTAATGTTCATTGATGCCATGTTTTTGGTAATTTTAAGTAAATGCGCAATTTTTCAAAAAATGAAAAATATTTCAATGAGCATTCTAATGCACCACATGTTATATAATGTTATAAAAAGGCTTTGAAACAAAAAAATTTAGGTTTAACACAAAAATAATGAGATCACCTGCAAAAGGTTAGTTTCAAATACGTGTATGAATTAAGATGACTCATATATTATGTGTGAATGATTAAATAATTTGTCTTGAGATCCACATAGGTCATTTTTAGGCTTAGTTAGTTTTAAAAGATCAAAAATTTATGAAAATTGGTTCCTCTCTCCTATAACTCTCTTGGATGGGTAAAAAAGGGTCAACAATTTTCGTTTAGTATAGATAGGAGAAGATGAGTTGGAGTGAGTGAACATGGTGGATGTTAGGGGCCCTTGTGATCTTTCATTTCATGGTCAAAGTTTAAATATTAGTAGTTTGTGATGTATGAACAGTCATTAAGATTTTTAGTACCTCCAAACTACTTGTGCAATCCCAATCACTTGACTTTTCTCATCTAATTTCACTTTGGTGATTGGTCTATGTGAGCCAAGTAGTGTTATATTTTTTAAGAACATATACACCTATTTCATTTTGTGTTCATCTTGGTTTGGCATGTGTGTTTATAAAAGGATAGGAAGAAGTGTCTCATTGTGCTAGAAGTGAGTATTAATCGTCTACAAAATAGTTTTTTAAGAGTTGTAATGTTTGTCCTTCTTTGATTGGCTTCAGGTCAAAAATAGTATACTTATTTTCAACCCCTTAGAGAATGGTTTGTCAGATCCTCTATTTAAGGATCTAGAGATTGATTGATCAGGCTTATAAGACACTAAGTAAAGAATAATCAAAGTCCTAATGTGCATAGTCACCTATAGGTATATACAGATAATTGTAAGAATATTCAAAACCTAAGCGATAGGTTGTGTATGATTTTAAGACATGAATGGAGTTCTAAATTCAGTTAGGGTTCATTAACTCATCAAGTCCAAATAAGAAGGATAAATAAGGGGTCACATAGGTCTAAGTGGATACATAGTTCCCATACCATTCTACTTGCATAGTTTTGTTCAAATAAGAATACCATAGAGGACTGAGATATTGAGAAAGTAGAAAGAGATTCAAGAAATAGGAATTTTAGGTCTAATCATAAAATATATATTATATCTACTTATTGAGATGGTGAGACATATTTAAAACTCAACTTAGATAAAGAAGTGTAGATTTGAATAAAGTTACATAAAGTTTACCTTAAATTCTCTGAAAAGAGATTTTTATCCGCACAGTGTCATCTCATGGTGGAAGTTTATGAGGTCTAGGTAAGTCTAATGGAATACTTCTTGTAGCCTAGTCCTAAAGGTAACATATTAACATAAGAGGATATTTTTAGGTCAAAAGAGGATGCTGGTGAGTGATGTTTAACTAAATAAGGTTTATAATGGAAATACTTAAAAAACTACAGTGTCATTAGGTCAAAATGAATCTGGAACACTACAACTTGTAAGTAACACCTAGTGCATTGATGGTAAGGAATAAGGGCATAGATTCAAAGCATAGATGAATCCATATATGTGTGATATAGACCTATTGACCTCAAAATAAACCAAAAGTGGGAAGTATAGTGCTCATAAATTTATCACCATCTATAATAATCCATTGACTTCCCTAATAAGCACCTATAGTCTGACTTAGGAAACACATAGCTTTAATCTAATAAAGATGCAGGCTAGGTCGATAGGAAAAAGTGTAATATGGAATGGCCATGTAAAAATCACTCTCATAGTGATAAAATCACACCTACATGTAATTATTAGATGTAATGATTAATATAGATAGTCATAGATAAAGGTTATGAAACCCTATCTAAACCCTGCACATAGTCATAGGCATAGAGGCTAGTCTTGAGAATTTGAAGTGTTAAAGGATCTAGAAGAATGATCAAGATTATAAATTGATAAAAAAAAAATTCATCATGGGTTTAAATATACCTCCATGATCTCCTTTAGTTTATACTAATAGTGTAAGTGCTCATCATTTTTTCTCAGACCTGAGGCATTCCATAAGTAAGGCAATCTATAGACCTAGTATATTGATGGTGAAAAGATGAATGTCAGTGTCTTGATTGATTATGGGATGAGGTGTAGATTTGAAATGGATATTAATGAATTTTTATAAGGTCCTATATTCACTATGAATACTCAAGGTGGTCATATACTTAGAATCCTAGTTGATGCCTATGAGACCTAGAACTGGGGATGAACCATTAGGCTTATAAATTCACTCACGTAATAATGTGATCTTCATAAGAAATATGATAGCCTTAATGAGAGAATTTAAGGTTTATGAGACTATTTGGTTTACAAATAACAACTCAAATTGGTCATTTTTGACCTAAATGTGTCTCAAGGGTGTCTAAAATGCATGTAAACTACATGAGAAGCAATTTCTTTCACTTGTATCTATAGGGATGAGATACATGGGGTAGAAATAGCTTAGGAATAGTTGAAGGAGGTCATGAAATTAAAAACATTGGAATTGGTTTGAGGTTTAATATATTAACCTTCATGAATCATTGTTAAGAACCTAAATGACCTAAAACCCTCCTAAAATCCTCATAAGATCTTGATGAGAAAAATATGATGAGAAATGAATTCATAAGGGGTAAATTGGTATAAAGTGATTTGGACATAATTTAAACTCTCTCAATCTCCCTACCACTCAATTTTTCCATACCATCACTTATACATATGAAGCAAATTCTTTGTTTTTTACAAGAATCGAGGTGATTTAAAGGTGAAAAAGGTAATAGATGAATGAAATTCATGGTGAAAGATGGGTGGATATGTATTATAACTTTTTAGATCACATTATCACCTTCTTAATTCATGAAAAATCCTATACTAATCTGACTATTATGGGTAGTCTTATAGTAAATAGTGAGATTCAAGGTGACTATCAAGTTGATTGTGACAAGTGTGAGAATTTAGGTCTAGAGTGATAGTAACTTCAAAGAAGTAACAAAAGGTGGTAAGGGGAATATCATCAGTTGTATAATTTTATAATGAACTACACCAATAATAATTTCACCTTTTCAAGTCATTATACATGTGTCAATAACTTTCAAGGAAGTTCAAGATAGATAAGTGGACTCCTCATCAAGAAAGTGGTTTCAAGAAGGACATGAAATGTCTCTATGCAAAATTCAAGAAGATGTCATGTTTAAAATGGAAAATTATCTAAGATAACTTAAGGATATATTTTATAACTCTTCCTCTTACTTTTTCACTAGTCTTCAAGACGTGACACTTGGCATTGTTACTCTTCAATGCCACTCTTTCTCTCTCCTCTCATATTCTTTGTGTATTAAATCCATTTTGGCATTGTAAACAATCTTGGTATGGCAAAGCCCTGATGGTTTGAAATATTATTTTTCATTTGAATAAATTTATTAAGCTAATTTAGTCTCCAAATTTATTTCTTAAATATGTCAAGTAGTCTATTTGGATGACAAGTGATGATTGCTTCTCCTTGGTTCCATTTTGCTCTAGTAGGTATTGGGTGAGTAATACTTATTCTAATAGGTATCATGAAGTGTAAATATTTTTTACATGTATTTAAAACATAAATAGAGATTATTAGTGTCTAATATTATATATCTTATTAACCCACCTTTGAAAATTCATAGTAATCTGCCTCCATGTAGAAACACTTATGCTAGAATAACCCTTAGTTGAGATCAGTTTTAGTAATCTACCTTCATAGTGAATGTTTAAAGTATGTTTTTGGAGATATCCTTAGTGTATCACCTAAATTACTATAATATAATATAAATTTAATTATTCCCTTTTAGCCCCCAACAAGTGATTAGACTAGTGTAGTTGAGAGCCTAAACAATTAGATCAAGGGAGTTATCCCATAATCAAAAGATTTATCTCTTGTATCAATCTGCATATCTTTAGAGATATTTCCGTGTTATCCAAAATTTAATAAGGTTTATTTTAATTATATAGGGTGTAAATTTGGGCTATAAGAGTTATAACATACACAGTGGGACATGAAGTCCAAGAAGGTTGTTCAAGATGGATGCTAGTCTTGGTAATAAGAGGCTATAATAGTCTACTTCTTGTAGTATCTAGTGACACCAATAATTTACTCTTGGTGTTAGACTAGTGTATTGTTTCATGCATAATTTAAGCACAAGATATCATACAAAGTCATTCCTTTTTATTTTCAAGATCTTCCTTACTATTCAATCAAAGCATATAGATTTTCTAATACCCATCCTTACCCAATGAGATCATACCTTACTCATATACCTATAAGAAAGTTTTTGATTGGCCCAATATTTAAAAATACTAAAGATATTATGTTAAGGAACATATATTCTATTGATTTCAATGGCTATAGTCATCTATGAATTTCCCATTATGATGATATTGCCATATTTTCCCTCAAAAGTGTTCCCTCATACATAGGTGAGATTGCCATTACTCCTATTGAGCATATTAGAAACATTGCTAACTTCTAAAATATACACCATATCATTAAGGAGAATGTATCCATTATTTTTTTTATATCTCTTTGAAATTTAAATATATTTATTGATATGGTACTTTGGCTCATGAATCTATCACCATATGGGATGAATTGGGACATTATTTCAAGAGAAGGTTTGAGGACAAGAGTGACAACTTGTCATTGACTAAGCAACTGACCAACATAAAGAGATAACCTTAATAAAATATTAAATACTTTAATACAAGGTTTAAGAAGACATGTGATATGATCCAAATCTTCATAATACCTACTACACATCATGCTTTCCTTTATTATCTTAAGGCTTTAATAGTGATATTTCCATGATGATACAATCTATGGGAGGAAACACATTTCCTAATGCCTATGAAGTGGAAATTAGCACTGAGAATTATTTGATTCAAGTTAGGAATATTTCCCCAAGACTCACATGCCTCTATTATGTAATTTACAAACTCTTACACCCATTATTGCTCCCATCCCTATAATAAAACATAAGTCAACTTCCCCTAGTCAATCAAGTAAGTCTAATGAGGTAGAAATAATGAAGGATATTGAGAAAGGGATCTTAGGTCTCAAGAGGACCATAAAATAATAGAAATTTAGACCTTTCCAAATCCAATATAAACATAATCATCCCTATCCAAAATATCAAGGCAACAAAACAACCCTTTCAAGGTCATTTTTAAGGTCAAGGATAACTAGTTTAAGTAAAAGCCTATAATGGTTATAATCCCAATGATCCCTCCACCTTAAGAGAATTAGTGCCTAATAAAAATTAACTTATTAACTATCATGAGGTTTATCCTCCATGGGATCAATATTATGATCAATCTACCTATGCCAATGAGTCCTTTAATCAAGATTTCATGGCAAAGTTAGGAAAAATGCTAGCCATGACTCAAGATGAGGTACCTAATAGAGGAGAGAATAATGGAAAGAGTAATAAAATGGGGTATAATTTAGTTAATTATAAACAATATGACTCATATAATATGAATTACCTAGAGCAATCAAGCAAAGACTTTAGTCTTATAACTATAAACACAAGGGTAAAGATAAAGGCAATTGAAGAGATTCAAGGGATTGGTGATGATTCATCAATTAGTGTTAAAACATACAAAAGGGTAGTATGTATAATTCATTAATAAATGAAAAATTATATCAAATAATTTACAATTCTAATAATTCTTTCACACCTTAAAATTATCAAGTTATATGCAACACTATTATTATTAGTCGATAGGCTAAGGTTAGTGGTTCTTTTACTAAAATTTTAGAGCACATGAAGAAGGATCATGTGAATATATAAATGTGGGATACACTTTAAATACTTGGAGAAGTAGACCTATTCAAAGGAAATTTATCCAAACTTAGTTTGGAAACCAAGTAGCCTAGTGGTAGCCTTGGCAAACGCATTGACACATAGTGAGGGATAATCAAACAACATTGAGAAAATAGACAAACCTCATCCATTATATCTCTTTATAATCATTGGAGATGTTTTGGTTTATAATTTTTTGATTTATAGTGGATAAATTACTTATTTCATGCCTAAACAAGTAAATGATAAGTTAAATTTGAAGTATGAGCCTCATTCTAAATGAGATTTACAACTAGATGGGTTAGCTACCAAGACAATTAACATAATCAAAGGTTTTCAACTTGTTCTTCATGCTTGTCCTAATTTCACTATTACTCAAGATGTTGTGGTTGTGGATAGGAAACCTCAATTTTCCCTTTTTTTTCAAGATATTTTATTGATAAGATTGGAAGATACTTGACTTTAAATTGGTCTTATATGGTATTTAGGATTAGCTATGGTGCTAAAGTATCAATCAAATTAGAACCTCTATCTAGTTTTCATGTAGATTCATATGTTCCTTATACATATAACATGAATTGTAATATCAATGATGAAAAATCATCCTAGTGATCAAGAACCTCTAACACTTCTTGATGGCATAAATGACTTATACCTTGATGAATGGAGAGCTGAGTAGTATGGATTTGAAGAAACTAGTCTTGGTACATACATCTTCCATAAATAATGAGATGGATCTCTTGATCAAATTTTTTTTGACACTCTAGAATAGGTTTCATCAATTAACTACCTTTTTCACATGATGATGTTATTATCCTAGCTATAATAAACCATGATAGTCCTAGTGAACATTCAATTCTAATTTCCAAAGAGGAGGATGTTCATAAGCATGAACCTCAAGAAGAAATAGATGATAAGTGGAAACAATTTAATGCCATAGTGTAGGAGTTTGAGGAGGTAAGAAGGTATACAACTATTCAAAAGGAATACAGACTTGATGATGAGGTCAATCATTTATCTAATGACAACAAGGAAGAGCATGGTATCTATATCAAGTAGAAAATAATTTTGGTAGAACATGAATTATTTGATAAATAAGACAATAGCCTTAATGACTCCCAAGAACATACATATCATGATTTAAATGCATTTAAAGTTGGGAAAGGTTTCATGACTCCCAATGATCAAACTAAGGAGTGTCAATTACACATGATCAAGGTCAAGCTAGATACAAAGTCAAATGAGCCTCTAAAAATCTAGATGAAATGTTCATGAGATTTCCAAATGATACACTTGAAGTTCATAGAAACTCCAAAAATATTAATCAATTTTATTATCTCTATAAGCAAGTTTTCATTGACAAACATTCATTCTATGATGGTTTGTTTTCATAGAGCAACAATGATTCTACAATAATTGTCTTTGACCATAGTTGAATAAATGAATAAGTTTTCTTCACCTTAACTATTTTTATGTCTTGTATATAATAGGAAAGGTGTGTGTTTTCCATAGGTTCTAGGCACATTATTTGGTGTTAGTGGTTTGTGTGTTTTCCCTAGGTGTTTAGAGAGCATATGTGTGTGTTTTGGTGTCTTGTTTTGTGTGTTTATTTCTTGTTGTGTTTGGTGTGAGTTTAGAGTTGTTTTAAGCCATATCAGTGTCAATTAATTCATATATATCACTTCATTTCCAAATGGTATGAGAAGGAAAGTGGTCCTTAGAATAATATAGATGATAACCCTAGAAACCACAAAAATATTGACCAAAATCTCACCTTAGGTAAAATTGGGTCAACCCCCCTACATGTTCAAACTTTTTACAAGGTTCCTTAATTTTGAAATTGGTCACCATGGTCATAAGTGAGGTCAAGTCACACTTTGAGGGTCACATAATATGTTTTAATCTTTGTCACATTTTTCCATCCTTATTAATGTCCTTTTATGCCACATTTTTGGTTATTTTAAGGAAATGTATGGTTTTTCAAAAAAGTAAAAATGTTTAAATAATTAGGATAATGTACCACTCATTAGAGAAAGTTAGAGAAATGCTTTAAAACTAAAATGTTGTAGGTTAAACATAAAAATAAGGATATCACCTACAAAAGGTTAGTTTCAAATACTTGTACAGACTAAGGTGACTCATCTAGCACATGTGAATGACTCAAGAAGGTGTCTTGAGATCCCCATAGGTAATTTCTAGGCTAAATTAGTTTCAACATATACAAAATTAGTGAAAATAAATTACTCTCTCATATTGCTTTCTTAGACAAGTCAAAAAGGGTTAATAGTTTTCATTTGGTATGCACAGGGGAAGAGGAGTTGGAGTGAGTGTACTTGGTGGATGTTATGGGTCCTTGTCATATTTATTTTCATGGTCATAGTTTAAAGATTGGTTTTTTTTATGTATGAACAATCATTAAGATTTTTAGTACCTCAAAAATTCCTAAGCAATCAAAACGGTTCAACTTTCCTCATTTGATTGCACTTTGGTGATTGGTCTATGTGAAACAAATAGTGTATGTAGTATTTTAGAGCATATCCACCTACTTCATATTATATTCAACCTATTTTATAACATTTGGTCATGAAAGGATAGGCATGAGTATTTTTATGTGTTAGAAGTGAATATCAATGATCTATAGAATAGTGTTTTGAGAGTTGCAAAGTTTGTCCTTCATGAGTGGATTCAAGTCAAGAATAGTATATTTATTTTCGACCCATTAGAGTATGGTTAATAGGATTATAAATTTAATTATTTTTATATTTATTGAGATATTTTTAAGAAACTAAGTAAAGACTAATCAAATTCCTAATGTGCACACTAGCTTGTAGTCACCTGTAGGTATATATGGATAATTGTAGGACTATAAAAAACCTAAGAGATGGGTTGTGTATGATTTCAATACTTTAATGGAGTTATAAAGTCATTCAAGTTTCATCAAATCTTCAAGACCAAAGAAGAAGGATAAATAAGGGGTCACATAGTTTTAAGTGGATACACAATCCCCATACAATTCTGCTTGTCTAGTTTTGTTTAAATAAGAATACCACTGAGGCCTGAGATATTGAAAAAGTGGAAAGAGATTCAAGACATTATAATTATAGGTCTAATCACAAGATGGATATTATATCTTATTTTTGATATGGTGAATCATATTTAAACCTAAACCTAGATAATGAAGTGCAGAGTTGAAGAAAGTTACACAAAGTATACCTTAAAATCTCTAAAAAGATATTTTGATCCATAAAGTGTCATCTCATGGTTGAAGTTTATGAGGTTTATTTAAGTCTAATAGATTCATTCTTGTAGCCTAGGCATAAAGGTAACATCTGACACAAGTGGAGGTTTTTATGTCAATATATAATGATGGTGAGTGAGGTTTTAAATAAATCAAAATTATAATGAAAATACTCAAATAACTATAGTTCCATTTGGTTAAAATGAATATGGAACACTACAACTTGTAGGTGACACTTAATACATTGATGGTAAGGGATAAGGACATGGTTTTAAAGCATATATGAATCCATATAGGTTTGATATATACATATTTACCTTAGAGTAAACTAAAAGTGGTAAGTATAGTTCTCATACATGTATCACCATCTACAAGAATACCTTGAATTTCCTATACAGTCTGACTCAAGAAACACACTAACCTTAAGCTAATGAAGATGCAGGATTGGATGGTATGTAGAGGTTTAGGTAGGAATGAACACATTAAAATAAATCTCAAATTTATAAAATCAAACTTACATGTTATTCCTAGATGAAAGGATGAATAGATATAGTCATATATAAAAGTGCTTAAACCCTATCTAAACCTTGCACACGGTCATAGGCCTAGAAGCTAGTCTTGAGAATTTAAAGTGTTGAGGTCTCTAGAAGCATGCTAATGAATTAAAAATTGATATAAAATGTCATAATTTTTTAAAATATACCTCCATGGTATCCTTTATGTTATACTAATAGTGGTAGTTATCACTATTTTTTCTCAGACCTAAGGTACTCCACAAGCTAGGTAATCTACAAACCTAGTGCATTGATCATGAAAGGATGAATGGAAGAGCCTTGAATGATTGTGGTATGATGTGTAGAGTTTAATTTAATATTAAATGAGTTTTTAAAAGGTCATAAATTCATATTTAACACTCATATGTGGTCATATACTTAGAAACCCAATCTATGCCTATGAGACCTAGAACTGGGCATTGACCATAAGGATTTTAGCTTCACTCATGTGATCATGTGATCTTACAAAGTAATATGAGATCCTTAATGAGAGATTGGATGTTTTATGGGACTTAGTTTTTTTCTAATAATAACTTAGATTGGTCATGTTTAGCCTAAATTTATTTTTGGTGTGTCTAGATTACATGGTAGTTGCTTGAGAAGCAATTAATTTCACTCATATCTATACAGATGAGATGAATGGGGTCTCAATCACTTAGGTATAATTGAGGGAGGTAATGAGATTTAAATAAATGGCATTGTTTTGAGGGTAAAGGTATTAACCTTTATGAATCATTATTAAGGACCTAAAACCCTCTAAAACTCTCATAAGAGCCTGATGAGTAAGATATGCTTATCAATGCATTCATAAGGGGTCAAATTGCCTAGAAAGTGAGTCGTACATACTTGAAAGTCTCTACATATCATTTCCACTCAAATTTTCCATACCATAAATTGTATGGATGAAGCAAAATTTGTGTTTTCTATAATAATTGAGATGATTTGAAGGTGTATAAGGGAATAGATGAATGAAAGTCATGGTGGAAGGTGTGTGAAGATGTATTCTAACTCCTCATACCTAACTCCTAATATACCATTATCAAATTTTTCATGTATGAAAACTCCTATACTAAGCTAACTATTGTAAGAAATCTTAGATTAAATAGTGAGAATTAAGATGATTATCAAGTTGATTATGACAAGCGAGAGAATTTATGACTAAAGGGCTAGTGAGTCTATGAAAGGAACTAAAAACAAGTGGAAAGGGGAAGATCATAATTTTTATAAGTGTATAATGACCTAACCCCATCATGTTTTCACTATCTCAAATTAGTATACATGCATCAATGACCTCCAAGGTAGTTCAATATAGATAAGTGGACTCCTCATCAAGAAATTAGTTTTAAGAAGGACATGAAGTGTCCATATGCAAACTTCAAAAATATGTCATGTTTCAAATGGACACTTATCTAAGATAACCATTATCACTTGGATTTGTGCCCGTCAAGGATATTTATTAGCTCTCCTCATCTAAGTGGCATAATTGAAACATCTTTACGCTATGGGTGAGCCTAAGAATGAGTTGAATATCTAGATCGTGATAACTACTTTGATATACAACTTTTGGATCACTAATACACTTATGTTTGTAAGGGAAAAGGGAGGTAAAAATAAAATTAAAATATCTTAAAGGTAGTGATACACCAAATTTATTGATGACTACTAACTAATTGCATGTCACACATGAGACCAAGAGGCTAACTAAACATACACTTCTCCAATTTAAATCTTCTCACATCAATATTTAATTAGGAGGTTGTGATGAATGTTTAGGCTAGGAAGACTAGAAAAGAAGCATAAAAAGAAACTATTTTAATATACCAACTCACTCAAACTTTACACATCATAAAACACTTCACATGACCTACAAAAAGAAGCTTTCAAGCTACAATAAGTGGGAGAATGAGACAACAATGCTAACAAAACAACAACCATCACATAAGCAATATCAATAATTTAAGTGAACATACTATGAACAATCATGTAAGAGGTAAGAATAAGTACTATTTATTTATCCATGGTATGGAAATGAGTAAGGCTTCACCATACTCAGGTGGAACATGCTTTACAAAAGGCCAAAATGGCTAGTTCTTATAGAACTTGAGAGAGAGAAGAGAAGAAAAAAGTTAAAATGTCACAAAGACACTTTTAAAGTTGATAAAATGAGTTACATGTTCATAAGGATGTAATGTGAAATTGATCATGCAAATTTAGGAATCACAAGTGTCAACCCAAGTCATGAAACTCTTGAAATGTGGTGTAAGAGTTCTCATTTTGCACAAGTAAATTACCTTCATCATTCACCCTTATTTAAACATCATAAAAATAAATAGGGATAGTTATAATGATTGTAATAAGAGGTACAAGTTGTATACATGCTATTCCATGCATTGGTTCCATTCCTAGTCATCTGGAATCTTTTGAAACTAAGCCATCACTACCTACATTCAAAGGAAACTCCTCTTTCACACACACCTCACACTTAGCCTTAAAATTACATTTAGTTTCTCATGAAAATACATTAAATGGAGTGTATGACACTTGTAAAAACTCTCCATGGTCTTATAATTCTTAGGTATACCTTTGAAATCTATCCACTTGAAGTTCTCACCCTTCTCACTATCATGTTCACTATGCCAATTTAGACTAGTTGAGATGAGAGATCTTGCAAGAAAACTTAAGAATTTTTACAAGGCATGAAATTGACATGGGGAGTTATCTTAGGTCTCAATATTTATTCCAAAGTTTATTTCATCTCTTGAAACCTCATAGAACCTTCACAATGCACACAATAATTAAAAAATACCCTATTTTATACTCCATCCATATAGTTTCATATAGTCAAAAGGATGGGGAGTAGACTGAGAGATTATTATAAAAGTTTCAAACACTTTAATGGTCATTATAGTCCATTTTTATATCTCACCATCTTCATTTCCTTCATCAGGTCATTTTCAAGGGTTTGTAAGGGTTTTAGGCCATTTCCACTCTTAAGCTTTGTTCATAAAGATAGGACAATAAAATTGAAAAAAAATCCACAAGAATGATCTTCAAGACCCCTATCAACTTCCCCAAATTACTTATATCCCAATACATAACCTCCAAGAATATTTGAGTATCTAAAGTTGCCCTACTGAACTTGTTTTCTCATTTCTTATACGCCTAGACTATCTCTAAGCCAAAAATGGATTTTATATATGATTTCATTAAAATTTGTTTTTTTTTACACACATAAATTGACCTCATAAAAATTACATAATACATTTTACTTCTCTACCAAGGTTGGAAGTGAAGTTGACCTTCCATTTGGCTTCTAGGCCTCACCATGATTAATAGGTCTGTCTGTAACTTTGAGGGTTTATACCTCCAAGATGGGATTACTTATTCCATAAAAGGTTACTAATGTTTTCCTATATGTTTTCCAAATTTACACACCTTCCTACAATGTTATTTTGGATTTTGTACCACTCTTTTGTCCTCATTTTCCAAAACCTGCTAGTTTATGCATAAAGGGAGTGTCCTCTATTTGAGAAAAAAAGAGGGCACTCCCCTAGTTTATCAAACAATCATGGTTATTGTAAGATACTCTCCAAGATATTAAAATTATTTTTACCATGTTTGAGTTCTTGGTTAGCTCATTTGACCTTATAACTTTTGAAAATCCCAAAACAGACTGTTAAGAAGATAGACTACCTACAAGGTTTAGGAATAGACTATGTGATGCATCATAATAACCTTTTATCTAATTTTTTATGGAATATGAAGGTGTTTTAGTTCCATAAAAACCTTAACAAACATTTTATAATCTAATTAATCACCTCAATCCTCTACATCCCTCTTTATACTTCTTGGTTGGTTAAGGTTGAGTATAATTTTGACTATGTTTTGCTTCAAGATGCCACACTTATAGGTTACTTTGCATGATTTGACCTAAAAGACAATGTATATATCCTATTTATAATCCCTTGGAGTCATTTTATATTTATCATACCCATTTTTTCACCCTACCTATCCTAAACCATCCCTTAGATGTTGTAGTCATATAAAATGTGAAAATTGGTAACTTGAGTGTGGCTTGTGACACCCAATCCATAGGTCCCTCTTGCTTGCCCTTGTGACCCTCATAGGAACCTTTTATATAATTCACAATCATCCATATCCTTTAATATAATGATTCCACCTCCTCTAAGAAGCATTTACAGTGATGATTCCATCCCTCTAGGTCCTATTCCTTCAAGACAATTGAACCCAACTTGGACTATAATATCAGACCCTAGGGTGCCTATTTATAACACTCCTATATAAGTATAGTTTTACCTCCAACAGTCAGTTCCTTTCAGTTCCTATTCCTTTTATTGTTATCCTAATGTGTATATATTTGACCCATTATCAATAGATCCTTATAAAAGCTCATTCAAAGTTAATTTATAAAGGGTTAACAAATATCACAAAGCAATAAAGCTATGGAAGCATACTTCCCTATTCTCTATATACAACCATCCAATATATCTACAAACACATCCAAATCCTTACACCATTCCCTAGACACCTCAATAACACCTAGTTTAACATTTTTCATCTTCATATACACTATTGTAGAAAGCACATCAAGTGGGAGAACTACATATGGTTTGATCCCTCTTTGGAGTATTGTTATATATTCAATGTACCCACAAAAGGGGTGTAGATACACATTTAGTGCATAGTACACATAATAACCCCCCCTCTCTTTCCAAATTTTTTTAAAATCACAGTCGAGTTTAGGGTTTGAAGACTAAATCATCTCTACATAGAGTTTTGTAGATATCCAATAATCTAAATTTCACAAGGCTCACATAGACACAATGAATAAAACCCAAAAATATCATGTCTCCTGGACAATAGCGGTAGAAGAGGAATATAGTTCTAGACCCTAGGGAGTCTTATTTTAACACTCCTATCCAATCATAAAATGAAGGCTAGATCTTGATTTGTGACACTATCCCAGTCCTGCATAGTGAATTCTAGATTGTGTCTTAGTCATATCAATCTGTTTCCAACTAAGTCTTATTTTCTCTCCCTTATTACTACTTTTAGGAAGGTTCAAATTAAAATTAAATTATAAAAATTAGTATCTTAATTATTGCATATTTATTTACTGATTTTAATACTCCATACCCTTAACTAAATTAGGAATAATACACCAATATTCTCAAAAATGTTATATTATTTAGTGAACTTGACTTATTTCATTTGCACATAAAAACCCTAGCAACCCTAGGGTAAATTTCATATTAATTTTTCCTATATTTTTTTTACTATCATATCTAAATCATAAATTCACCTTAAAATTTAAAATTCCATAGTAATTTAAAATATATATATTTTCTATAAAAACCTAGTTGCATACACTAGGTCCTTTCAAATCAAGAATTTTCCACTAATTTTCTAATTTTTTATTTGTATATTTAAATCATAAATTCAATTAAAATTTTAAAATTCCATAGTAATTTTGAAAAATTATTTTCCCTCCAAACCCTAGTTTCATACACTAGGTCCTTGCAAATCAAGAATTTTCCAATAATTTTTTTGATTTTTTGCACACATATTTAAAATAAATAAATCACTTCAAATTTTAAAATGCCTTGGTAAATTTTTAAAAAATAATCATTTACAAAAAACCCTAGTGGCATATGCTAGGTCCTTCTATTTGCTTGAGGTATCACCTTACATCTAAAATCAGATTTCACATAATAACAAAAATGGATCTCACTTATTTAAAAATATTTCTTCCATTTCTTGAAAATAATAAAGATACCATACTCTATCCTATCATGTACATGAATTATGAAGTTTACCATATGTTAGTAAAAAGCTTCATTATTTGTATTTAATGATTAATTTTCATAATATAGGATGATATTAAGTGAGTTATTATTAAACATCTTAATATACCTCTTACTTCACCCCCCTTCAAGCCTCTATCTCATGCCAATTTATGTTGTATGGTCCATTTTACTCTTCCCTAGGTCAATACCCATCGTCAAAGATCCTAGTTGACACCCTTAGTCCCACCACCACCTTAACCTATTGATTATATTTGCTCTCCTCTTGTATATACTACTAGTCATATATAGATAGTAGATAATGTAGTTAGTAATGTTACTCAATGTGTTTCCATGCCTCCCCCACTTAGTCAAGAGATCTACCATCCTCCTATTCCTTCCTATCCCAGGCCTAACCCAACTATATTAGTAGATCCACACAAGACATATGTAATTGTTGATCAGTTGAGAAACACACTAGTTAAGATTTCCATGTTATAACTACTTTAGAAAGCCAATGTGTTCTATGGAATTCTTTATTAGGCACTCACTCAGACTTCTATGCCGATTAATTCATGGCCTTCTTATTTTGCATCAGTGGTCAACACATTAAAAACTGTAGAATATTCTATTTATTTTGATTGTGAGGACATGCAATCTTAGATAGTTATTGATCAAAATTTACCACTATTCATATAAGTTCAAGCCAAAACTAACACAATTACGATATTTCTAGTTGATAGTGGTTTCAGACTTAATATATGTAATATTACATTCTTATAGACCATGGACATAGATATGGCATCCATGAAAAAATTATATAATAATATTAGAGGGTTTGATGATATACCTTGACAGACATTGGGCACCATTGCCTTAGATATAATGGTAGGGCCAAAAACCCTCTCTACACAATTCCAAGTCATTGCAGGTCCTCTTCATTATAATATTTTTCTTAGATGACCTTGGATACACATCATGGGGGTAGGTCCTTCTCCTCTTCATTGGTGTGTTCAGTTTTTTCAGCAGGATACCTATACATATGCCCATCAAATAACCAACCATTCAAATATTATCAAATTAAAAAGTCATCTTTGACTACTTTTCTAGATGGGACACCTCATATCATAGTTTAGTCACCACCTCATTAAATTTCTCTTGATTAGATACATATATACAAGGTAAGAAATACTAACACATCTCACACTCCTCCATTTATATTTATGTCCTCAACTCCAAATATTTATCTAGTAGTAATAGTTTCAACCATTCTAAATACTTCATTGGTCATAGTTCCTGCAACTATTACAATTACACATTCACTGATAGCAGTTCTAGTGGTACCAATTAATTCTATAGATACAATTACTCCATTAGTTATAGATACTCTCACAACACCACTATCTTATACTACTATAGTTGATGAGACTCCTCTATTACAGCTACCCCTTGTGGTGAATTTTGAGCTACCATATGTACATGATGTTGATATAGATTATTAGGCTACTTCAAATGATGATACAACACCCACACTCATAGATGACTATTTATGTGGATTGAACTTTTCACTAGTTAGCCCAAGAGTATATAAAGATGGCTTTAGAGCTCTCATTACACATCTGACATCACTCTTAGTATCTCACACTACACTCTTAAGGTATACTCCACATTCATGGCCACAGAAAAATCACTTAACACATATAGTTCACATGGTTACCTCTATGGATATAGAGCTAGTCATTCAAATTTAGATAAGTAGTACACAACATTAGCCATAGATTATGCTATTGATGTTACTTGATCATGAATTAATCACACTACCTATAGTATGACAAATATCTATTATCAAATTATCACAATAAGATGATCACCCATTTTGTCTTTTTCATAGGATTATACGCCATGATACAAACTCATGTATATTTTTATAGTAGAGATTGGATAAACTACATGGTTTAGGGTATTATTAAGATTATACCAACACCAACACCAACTTCACCACTTACATCTAATCCATCTACTACAAGAGTTAAATTTCCTAGAGGGGACTTAGCATCTTTACCACTAAAGTAACCTTTAATTCACTATCGATATGATGACACCATTATGAGCAATAGATCTCTGACTACACATGAAATATAGATCTTAATGACACCTAAGGAGATAGCCAACATGAATATAGAATATGCAACATATATTGATACTTATGATGATTATCTTAAGGAATTTGATGATTTTTGTGATCCCTTCCTCCATTTTTACCCCTAACAAGCTCCATCCTTGGACCCTTCACCCCCTCCACCCTAGTCTTTTACATCATTATGTATATATTTCTTATTTTAAATTACTTGTACATAGTTTCTTTTTAATTTATTTTACATATTTGCCTATTATTTATTGTACATAATTTCCTTATGATTGATTGTACATGTCTCATATATTTTTTTAAAAAAACATTCAAATATTTATAAATACCAAAAACATTCAAATATGTCAGAATACCAAAAATAATACAAAAATTTAAAAATATAAAAACATTCAAATAATTCAAAAACATCAAAAACATTTCAATTTTATGCATTATCCATGCTTTAAATTTATACTATCATGTTATGCTTACATTTTTATTTGATGCTATTGTTTATCAATTTATCTACATTACCATACTTCACTTAATCTTCTTTGAGTATGTGCAGTGACTTTTAGATCCTTGATTGCTTCACTCTACCCATTAAGGGGGCATCTTACTTCTACATTAAAGACATACATTGACATATCTACCCACTAGGGGCATATTCTACATGACTACACCTAGGTTATGTCATTCTTACACCACACACTCTAGTTATCATGTTTATGTACATTATTTACTAGCTTACAAATATTACTCTATCAACACTCACTAGTATATAACATTTGTGTATTTCTTAACATATACATAGTATTATACTACATGTATTTCATACTTTCACTTCTTGTTTTAATTAGTTAGATGTGATTGTATTTCTAGTATTTCCATGCTTTCCTTTCTTGATTTACATATCTAGATGTGATTGTATTTATTAGTTCTTTTACTATCTCCTGTATGTGAGTTATGACATTTTCCAATGTCCTTTGATTCTATTCTTGTGTGTGCCTTAGGACGTTAGCCAATGTCCTTTTCCTATACTATTCTATGTGATTATGGATTTCATGCTAAACTTGATTCTTTAATTTATATGTGTATGTGGCATTTGGACATGCCTTGTATGCTTGCTTTCTATTTTGAGTGACATGCACCCATGTACCTTGTTTTCTTGGCCCCTTGGCCATTCTTGTATTCTTCTTGCTTATTGCCTTATATGCTTGTTTCTTGATTGCTTTTTTATTGTTTACAATGCCATGATCCACATCATGAATTATCTTGATTTATTGGATGTCATGATGGACATCATCCTCCATCCCTCCTTAACAATAAAAAATAAAAATTAAAAACTAACCAAACTTCCATTTATAGTTTAGTATATTTCACATGCTATTACATTTTTATATCTATCTAGGCATACCCCTGTTGATCTAATATTATTTTATTACAAACCATGCTATATCTTGAGATATCTTGTCAATTATCATTGCTATATCATGTATCTTTTAAGCATAACACACTTATAGGGCTATTTCTTCTAAGGGAAGTCATTCTATGGTCTTCATTCCTACTCTCAAAAGAGGGGGAAACAAATAGGGGTTTTTTTTCATAGAGATCAAAATTATTAATGATCATGAAAATAATTTTTAGAACATCTAGAATAACAACCAGACTTCAAACTAGGTAGAATATACCAAGTAGATAATGATAATTACAAGATAGTCATTAGAATTAGCCTAGGATAGTAGCCCAAGATTGGATTATATCATTGGATAGTAGGGTATCCATTTTTGGTAATCTTATCCAAACCACAAAAAAATCAAGTTTTCTAGAAACAAGCAAAAAAGTAGGTTTAACTACAATTTTACACATTTAGACTAGTTTAGATACAACAATTTTAGTAAAGTTTTTCTTAGATAATCTAGATATAAGGGGCATCATGTGCAACATGATGGATCTTGATTATATTTCAAAAAGGGTAGTTGGTATAGCTTCTAGATCAAAATCCATGTTACAGATACTAGTGATTGGGGGAAATGTGTGCAGAACATTTGTCTTCATACAAGCCTAAACTCCACATTTTAGAATGGCTAGTTTGAGAGTGGCTTTCATACAAGCCTAATCTCCACCTTTTATAATGGTCAAGATTTGCATTGTTTTCAACATACATTCAGCTATCCATGCCATATTTTAAAATTATAGATCATTCATGGGATTTAGGATCCATCTCATATGACACACATTTCATACCAATATTAGTTCATAGCTTTACTTCATGGGGCAACAATGGAGCCAAAGGACTAGCTAGCCTTTGTATTCTTGAGCGACCTACTTAGATGGATTAAACACATAGTCTAAACATTGATTAACACATGTATGATCACATAACTTAGTTGGAAATTATGGAGAAAAATGGCCAACCTTTACACTATTGAACCACTCTTAGGGAATTGAGAACTCAACTTTGTTCATGATATTACTCTTGGTACAACATCATCTAACATTACTTAGCATTACTCAACATTACTCATCATTACTCAACATCACAATAGGTTTTGTATTATTTCACATACTTGATGAGGTGTATTCATTCCTTTCTTTTCATCTCTCTCTTACCTAACTCTATAAATTATTATTTTAGATATAGTGTATCTAATAAGGTCTGATCTACTCTTTGTTTTATATTATAAATTTACATTTCATAATGTGTTCTCTCTATGCAAACCCAACATCACACAACTTTATGAGATTAACCCTTGCAAGTAAGTTTCAGTATGCTTTCTATTTTCCTTTATCCTAGTATTTTTCTTTGTTTCATCACTAAAATAAAGGGGGGGGGGGGTAAATATAGTCATATAAAATGCGAAAATTGGTAACTTGAGTGTGGATTGTGACACCCAACCCAGAGGTCCCTCTTAATTTCTCTCATGAACCTCATAAGCACCTTTTCTCTGATTCCCAATCATCTATAGCCTTCAAAATAGTGATTCCACCTCCTCTAGGTGCATTTTTAGTGATGATTTAATCCCCCTATGTCCCATTCTTTTAGAACAATAGTGACCAACTTGGACTATAACACTAGACACTAGGGTGTCCATTTTTAGTGCTCTTTTCCAAGTACATTTTTACCTTCAATAGTTAGTTCCTTCTAGTTCCTATTCCTCTTCTTTTCAGCCTAATTTGAATACATTTTACCCATGATCAACATAACCCTATAAAATCCCATTTAAATTTAATTTAGAAAGGGTTGCTAAATGTCATAAAGAAAATAATAATACAAGAAAGACTACTCATGCATACTTCCTTATTCTCTACATACAACCATCTAATATAGCTACAAACACATCCAAATCCTTACAATAGTCTCTAACCACCTCAAGCACACCTAGTTTAGAATTTTTTATCTTCATATACATTATTGAAAAAATCACATCAAGTGGGAGAACTACATATGATTTAATACCTCTTCAGAGTATTGATATGTAGGTAGCATGCCCACACAAGGGTTATGGATACACGTTCAGTGCATATTATACACACTAACCCCCCTCTTTCCTTAATTTTTTCAAATCATAATACATTATATGGTGTAAATACTAAATCATCTCTAAAAGGATTTCTATAGACATCCAATAGTCAAAACTTCACAAGCAGGCTCATATAGACATAATGAATGAAACCCAGAAAGATCAGGTCTCCTAGGCAATAGCGGTAAAAGAGGAATATAGAACTAGACCCTAGGGTGTCCTATTTTAGTTCTCCTATCCAATCATAAAATTAAGGATAGATATTAATTTGTGACACTATCCTAGTCCTACATAGTGAATTCTATATTTTGTCGTAGTCGTATCAGTCCATTTCTAGCTAAGTCTTATTTTCTCTCCCTTGTTACTATTTTAGAAAGGTTCAAATTAAAATAAAATTATACAATTAGTAGCTTAATTATTACATATTTATTTAATAATTTTATTACTCTAGAACCTTAACTAATTTAAGAATAATACACCAATATTTCCAAAATTATTAAATCAAACACATTGTCTTAGTTTACTCTCTACCTATAATTGATAGTATAGAATCTTGTAGATGGCTTCTATCCCTAAAACCTATGTTAAATATTCATTAGAAACCCCTAAGATATTTTAGAGTCATTTTTAATCCTTTTTCAACAACCAATATTGGTATCTCAATGCAAAACTCTACTATGGATGGTGTATAGGTTGACAATCTATTTTAGGTGAGTGATTTTCAAAAGAAGGGACACCTATAGGTGTCTATAGGATCTAAAACATTATATATCATCCTCTATAAATTATACCTAGATAATAATTTTTATATTCAACCATATATAATGTTCCATACATGGAGGGAAAAAACTACAACCATAGGTGAAGAGTCCCTTTCGAGTTTCAAATCTTGTAGGTTTTACTGCCTAAATTCAGAGCATGAAGGTGTAACTTTGTGCTTCTCAACAACCATCCTCATTAAGTCATATACTCTCCATCTTTTTCCTAATTATTTTCCTATGTTGGGGATGAAATTTATACAAATATAGGTTATTCAAATCCTTTATTACCCCTATTACAAGATATCAATAAAACATCAAGGTAAGTTGTTTTATAGTTTTGAGGATTTGATCCCCAAATTCCATAGTCATTGACTCTGGTCAAAGATCCTATTCTCAGTTATAAATATTATGCATAAAACATGTTTTAAATACTATCAAAAAATCCTAAAAATCTCATGTAAGCTTTCAATCATATCAAAACCTATCTAAATGATCCTTCTCAGGTTTTTTCTAGTGCCAATTATAGGTGGTTATTCTATTGTGGAGGTAGTATATGTGGAATTATAGGTAATGTGAAAGACATATGTGTTTATGATTCACTCTATACATTTACCAAGGTTTCCAAATGTACCATTATCACTCTAAAATATTGAAACAATTATCAAACCTTCCCATTCCACCATGACATCATCTTAAGAGGCTCTTATAGATGCACTTTGAGTTATATGCAAGAAATAAACATGAATTAGAGTCATGTGCCAAAGAATTTGCCTTCATAGTCAATTTTTATCTCCTAAATTCATTTAGATCAAACATAAATATGATTCAAAGACCAAAACAATTTGTCACACCTACCTTTCAAGATTGAACTCCTCCTTCATGGCACCTATAGGTACATGTTCATGGTGACTCTATAGAAGTGTTGCACATGACTACAACCATACCTTATTTCCTATTTGGATATTCAAAAACTAATTCATGTTGATATAAGATATTAAAAATATTTTAAACCTTCATTATACTTATGTGGATATTCTCATAGCCTCCAAAAGTCATGATTGAGACTGAGGATGAGCTAGAAATTGACTATGCATGTCAATGAATTGCAACCTCAATGATGTTTACCTTGGAGGTTAGAAATTTAAAAATAATGATGTTGAAATGACCATTTAAATGAGTAATACACCATACTACATTGGATTAAATCCATTATAGAGAAAGATACTTCTATAAATGGTGAAATTAGAGTACAAGTCCACTATCAACACCTTCCTACAATGTGGGTTGTTTGAGCTATCAAATAAACCTGAAACATGAAAAAAAGCATAGAGATAATTTAATGAGGGAAATAAAATCATTTAAAATGAACATAAACAATTGGATTTTATGAAAATGTCTAAACCAAAGCAAAACCTATAGGGTTCATAGATTAGCAAGATAATTGGATAGGTCAACTTATTAAGAATGGTTCATAAAGAATAGGTCACCATTATTATAAAACCAAAAATAAAATGGAATTTAACCAAGTTTAAAATAAACCCCCAAGAATAATTTTTCTAAAACCTCCCTTGCTAGCCATACCAAGTACAAACCTACTGATTGATTTTATGTGCATGAAAGAGTGAAGAAAGAGTAGAATGATTTTAGCTAAATTTTGATACTTATAGATTAATTAAAGAATGTAAATGGGTCAAAGGAAGATTAATATTCATCTCATAACCTTATCCCATGTGTCACACTCTCTTATGGGCTATATATGTGCCAAACTCCTCTTTTTTCCAAGAAAATTGCTCTTTATTTTGAAGAACCTACAACATTTTAGTTATAAATAGTTACGTAAAACTTATTAGGACACATGGGGTATTACATCACCTTTTGAAAACTTCAAATTTCCCAAGGAGGTTATACAAGTCATTTAATTCTCTATTTTGACCCAAAATGACTCAAAAGACATAAATATTGAAAATAACCAAGACCACAACTAATGTGACATAAAATTACATGAAATGACCTATAATACATCTTATGACATAATATTAGACCCCTAAAACACCTAAAAATAAAGTTTTTACCTATAGGGTTCTTAATTTTACTTATAAGGTCAAATTTGGTCAATAAATTGGTGACTCATAGGGTTAGTATGCCTATTATGCTAAGGATTAGTAGCCTTATCAGTCCATTAGGCTTAGGGAGTCATATGAATTATAAAACACAACAAGAGGATTTTGAAAATTAACAAGATTTGATCAAGACAAGACTAATTGACTACCTTAACCACACAAAATAAAGGACACACACACATATGCTCAAAGAATTTATGGAAAATAGAAAACAAACAACTATGCACAACTAGAAACTAAGAATACTTCCATTTCTAAGATCAAAAGGAAATTTCTTTACATCTCCTTCTTCATGAGATGAATGATAGTGACAAGCATGTTTCTCTTTAGATTGGACACTTGATAGATCAGGCCTATTTCTTGGTACTTCACTTGCTATGATCTTAAGTAGACCATATTGAAATAGGGCTCCAATGTAAATATATTCCTCTTGGCCTTGTACACATACCTCATACTATTGCCCACTATTCATCTCATGCTCAACTTGTATCCTCTTTGTAGGCATGATTTCAAGAGGAGTCAATTTTTGTTCCTTAGAATTTTAAGGCCAATAAAATCGTATTTTGACCTTAAAAGTCTGAGGTGAACTTTGATCTAGCTCATCTATGACATTTTTAAAAATTTCATCTTTCTTACCCATACTTAAAATTATCTCTAAGGAATTTGTGCACCCTTTGAGAGACTCAAACTCATTGAAAATTCCTAAAAATTGATACCACAAGTCCTCATCTTCTCTTTGATCAGCATCATGAATGGGAACAACAAAAAAATCTCTTTCATCCTCTTCTTTAAAATCCAAAAGGACTTCATCCAAGAGTTCTTCTTTGACACAAGGAAGGCATTCTTCATTATCAACATAACAAGAAGACTCAACATAAATACTCACCTATTATTCAACATTTATGACCTATTGAGGTCTATCAAGTTGTATCTGAACTATCATAACCTAAATTTGCTTCTTAAGGGTCTCAATATCTTCAATCTCCTGCTCATTCTTGGTGATGCCAAGACTAGGCATCTTAAAATAAGGTGACTTAGCCCAATGAGGCTACCAAGGAGCTATATTTTCTTCAATAAAGAGTTTTAAATTTTTATCAACCATATAATGCTATTTATATTCCCATACCATAGGTCCATCAAGGTAAAAGGTTATATAGTGAGGACAAGATGAACTAGTCGGTGGAGGTGGAACATAAAACTCAAAAGCAAATTCAAAATAAATTGTAAGGGATCCTTTTTAAAGCTCTTGAGGAAGGGGAGGTATAAATTGGGCTAAAATAGCTTTATTTTATTCCTTCCATTGATAATATCTTCATTAAAATCTTATTTATCTTGAGGATTCTCTTGAGGAAGGTTAGATGGGGTGTGTTCAAGCATATGATCTTCTTTTGGCTCTAAACCTTCCATCACACCTTAACTTATAAATTTAATTCTCAACTCTACCTCTTCAATTTTCATGGCTAGGTTATCTTGGAGAAGTATCTCTTTAATTTCATAGGAATATTCATGAGGATAAGTATTACAAGATGATTGACATGGAAAATAATAGGTCTCTTGAGGAAGGGTGGGAGGGGCTTGCATAGGATCAAACTCTTTCTCAACCTCACACTCTTTATCTAGGTTGCTATCCTCTTTCTTTCCCCATGACTCCACTACCTTACTCTAGCTTAGGATTTTATGATTAGGAGTCTCTTCTTGATTTAGTTATGTAATTTGAGGAGTGGATGAAGTTTTCAAAAAACTTGGGATCTCCTTAGGCTTGAACTCTCCACGTTGTATCCAACTTAGAATCTCATATCTAGAGGTCTCTTCTTAAGGTGGGGATGTAATATAAGAGGGAAATGAGGGATTATATTCCACTTATTCTGATAATTATATTAACTAATGAATATGATTATTGGCTAACTCAATATACCTATCAAGATTTACTTTAAAAATAAGGTTTGTCTGTCTAACTCTCTCTTCCAGCTGATTGGGAAAAAGATGACTTTGGAAAGCTTGATTGGGTTCATAAGTAGGGGTCAAGTAGGACTGATATCAATATTTTTGATATGTATATGAGGGATAATATACTTGGTGAGGCTACTCCTCATGAATTCACAGCCTATTTTATAAGGATGCAATTAGGCCACCTGCATCTAGCATTTCACTTGTAATCCTTTATTAATTGTCTCTCTCAATAGGCACCCACTCTCATTTAACCATCTCTAATACATATTTCACATTATTAATGAAATGATTATGAATATCTAGACCATGGTACCTTGTGTGTCAATATCTATCATGTACCTTTCATAGCCTAAGAGGGTTTTCTTGAAAGTGGAAATGGACTAATTTGAGAAGTGACTAGGTTGACTAGAAGGAATAATATATTGAGAAGGATAGTTATATGATTGATATAACTCATGACAAGGTTGATAAGAGTCATTTTGGAAATTTTTTAGCCCACATACCAAGCTTGTGCCTAGATGAATAAGCTGGGAAAAATTCTAAAGCTTGAAGGTCAAACAATAGTTTCATGAACAATTCTGGAAGGGCTTACAAACCTTATAAAATATAAGTACAAAGCCTTTTGGGATAAGTATTTAATTTTGAATTATTTTATCCTTTTCATTGCTAAGATAGTTTCTTTCAAGACCCTTTTTTGGCTAAGTGTTGAATTCTTTCAAGAAAGTTATCTGAGACAAAGTTTTTGAAGGGGTAATTCTTTCAGACAAAATGTCTAAAGCAAAAGACTAAGACTAAATTATTTTGGGGAAATTGTTCTACAATAATTTCCCTAGAGACATATTTCTTTTAGTATATTTGTTTTCAGTCTCTTGGGTTAAGTATCGAGAATTGTTTTAGACATTTTGTCTAAAATAAAAGGCTCAAAGGATTTTTTTCTCTTAGGAAGTGTACCAAGCAAAAGTTTTGAAAGATATATCTTTCAAAGCGAAGTAGCCAAGACAATTTTATTAAATGGATTTTATATAGAAAATGGTTTGATAAAAAAAACCCAAAGGACCATTTCCCAAATCCCAAATGGCACTTTTCTTGGTAAAAAGGGACCTTTTCAGGTTTAGAAGGGTATTCTCAAAGTCTCAAAGGGCTATTTTAAGAATATGGAGAGATACTTTCCTTTTGGAAAGGTACATGTCAAAAATACCAAGGGTATTTTTATTTTAAGAAGGGAACTTCTTGAGGAAACAAGCCACTTCTCAAATCTTGAAGGGTCCTTCCCTATTAGGTTTCAAGATTTCTGAGGGGACATTTCAAAAAACTTGAAAGAAATTGGCAAAAGGAAAAAAAAACATGTAGGAAATTACTTGAAAGTATTGAGACATTCACACTATTTTCAAATTTTAAGCTTATAAAATAGCCATTGGGATTCAAATATTCCATAACAGGCCCACAAATGTCAAAATCTGAACCCCTGTAAGTAGTCATTTGGATTTGAAAAGCCTGAGATGTTTTTGTAGATGTCAAAGATGGGTATCATAAAATAGGCCTTTTAGAACTAACAAAAATCAAAATAAACTATGTAATCCATAGACTTATATTGACATAAATGGATATAGTAAAAATAATGTCCTTAGACTATTTTTAAATTTATAAGAAAGATCTAGTCTAGGTTTCTAAGTAGGAGCTGGTATATAAAATTAATGGAGAGGCTCTCATCCTTCAACATGGCCATCATCTTTGACAAGTAGTTTCTCAATGTATAAGGATCATGGCTCAGTACATATTCAAAGATATAGGTATTTCATCCTTATACATGTAGGACATACAAAGTGAAGGAGCATGCCAAGATTTTAATGCAAATATCAAATCATTCACAGTTGGTGGAGACATGTAGATACCTTTGGCATCACTCTCTCAGATCCAAAAAAGAGAGACTTCAATGTATGAGGGGATTGAGGATATATGTAATAATCTTGGATGGTTTATCTCATGGTTAAGGCAGTTGCATACTTTGAATGCAAAAGATCTCAAGGACAACAATGCTTGTTGTAGCCATTTATGACCCCCTCTCTATTTTCTCATGTAAGCCCCCCTTTTATCTCATCCATTTATGCTATATATAGAGGATTTTGAGTCTAAAAAAGAGATTCCTCAATTGGTGATAGAGTTACTCTATCAAAATCACCTTGTAACACTCTCTTGAAGTAATAAATATGATTTTTTTTATTCTAGTTTGAATTCAAGTGTACATTATTGGAGTTTTGATTTGCAAATTATATGTCCATGTTTATCATATATAAATTTTCCATGTATATTTATTTAATTATATTGGTTCCTTGTAGGTTTTTTGAAGTGTTAGACATTGGTGCCTTCTTGAAGTGTCACAAGTTTATAGTGTCTCATATAGACCTATTTCTTTCTATCCTTTAAATTGTAGGGTTTCCCTTTGACCTCCACAAAAGTACTTATGTTTGTGGCCTTGAGATATGATCAGATTAGTCTCTATCTTGGTTAAATTCATTATTAGTCATTAAGGCTTCCAATCTAAAAGTGGATCATTTCATCTTTGGTGCATCACCATCCTTAGCTTAGGTTCCCCTTTCATGTTATCTTTCTCTCCCTTTTCCTTATTCATCATTAGATTTTAGTGTGGGAAACAAGATAAAGTGAAGCATCTAAGGAGATAACCTCATTAAAAATCCTAGAGGTTAAACCTCATTCTAGGATACCCACATCTTGAGGTTGTTCCAATATTGTAGTTGGGAGTGAGAGAGCCTAAAAAACTCTCCCACAACGGTGCAATTCTAGCTTACAAAATTTTTTAGCATGCATGATGGGACCAATTTCAAAGGATATTGGTCAAGTTTGATGTTGGTTTAATCAGTTTGTAGTGGTTATAAATTTCATCTTTTAGTATCTGGGGACTTCAAAGAACACTCAATAATCTAGTGGTAGAATAGTAACTATCTTTCATGCCAAAGGTGACTACAAGATCACCTTCTAGAGGTATTCCTTTTGAATTTTTTGAAGTAACTTTAAACTCATCAAGAAGGTTAATATTTTATATCACTTACCCATATGTGGGAAAATTTAATCCTAAACCATATCACTTACCTCTATAAGATCTTTGTTGGGTCTTTTCACCACCATGGCAAACCTTAGAGCTTTCCCTTTTATGCATTTTAATGGTCAAAGTCCTTTGGACCTCCGTCAATATGATATTATTTAGTGGAAGCCCTTAAAATTGTTCCTTATTTCATGGGAGACCAATATATAATCCACTTTGATCACCTTAAGGATATAGCCAACTTTTTCAATATTCATAACATTAGTGAGGAAAATTTAGCTATCAGGTTATTAGCCATCTCTTTCAAGGACCTAGACTAGTATAGAAACCTTACTAATAACTCCATCACATCATGGAATTAGTTGGGTGATGTATTGTGTAAGATATTTTAAGACAAGAGTGACCACTTGTCACTTCCTGAATAGCTAATGACAATCAAGAGGGCTCCTCAGGAGATTATGTAGGATTTCAATACCAAGTTTCAAAAGACATGGGATAAAATTATAGTATCTATTAGGCCTACTCTAAACTATGTTTTCCTTTACTATCTAAAATATCTTAATAATGATATTAAGGTAAAGATTCAGTATATGAGAGGAAACACACTACCAGATGCCTATGAGGTGGCAATCAAAGTAGAGAATAGTCTAGTACAAACTGGCAAGCTTACTCCTAGACCCCCAATGCCTCTTTTCCCTAAAATTAGACTACCCCTGTGGTTATTCCCCCACTTGATGTTATTATTCCAACTCCAACAATTTCTTCTATACCTTCACCTAAGTAAGAAAAGGACTCCACTAGTGGATCAAGTGATTCTCAAGATTAGAAAGACTACCTAGAACTTAGGAATATGCTCTAATCCTTGGGAAATTATGTGGTAAATGTGAAGAGGTAGTATACTTAGTTTAATAAACCTTATCAAGCTTCATATCAGCCTCAACAATAGTCCTATTGAGCAAATAGGCCACCCTACAAAGTAAATTTCTAAGGACAAGGTCAAGGATAGGGGAAACCTAACTATGCTAGACAAAATAACTATAATCCAAATTTTTTAAGAACATATAATACTTTGGTCCCTACTCATAGAAACATTGCTCAATAAAGTGAGGGTATAATGCCTTATAATTAGTATTTTAATCAATCCATTATCCTAAACACTAAGTTTAATCAGGATTTCAATGATTAATGGCAATAGGGTGCCAACTATGGATACAATCAATATCTTATGGCTTATAACATAGAAATACCTATGATGAAAAAATAAAAAGAGTATCAACAAGGCCAGGGACCTAATGAATAACCAAACCAATTGGGTGCTAAAATGGTTAATTATGAGCATGAAGAGTGTTATGCACTCAATCAGTAGGCTAGTTCTAGTCAAACATACATTCCAATGGAAACTAATATGATATTTAAAATAAGTAATGTGAGTGACAATAAATGAATATTAAAAAAACCACCTATCATTAATCCTTTATTGCCTAAGCCTAATGAGCCTACTACCACTCCAAAGGTTCTAACACCTCCTAAAAATTAGAATCAAGGGACCCATTTTGATCCCCAAAACTTGTAAATTCAACAAACAATAGTAGTGGCTCCCAAAGCAAAAGTAAAGGTTGGTTGTCCAAAATCAAAATTATTGAGAAAATAAAGAAGTATAGTGTGAGTGTGTTGATGTGGAACATGTTTTCTATGCTCGATCAAGTAGATATCCTTCAAGAAGGTTTAGCCAAAATAAGTGTTACAACAATTATAGGCAAAGAACCTCAGGGCCTCACCAATGCAGCCCAAGGTCCTATAAGATAAGGACCAAGTAAGGTTGTCAAACCTCCTCTATTCTAAATTTCATTAATCATTGGTGATTCCTTGGTGCATAATTATTTGGTAGATAGTAGATCTAATAGTTTAATAATGCCAAAGTCTATAGCTGATCAGCTAAACCTTAAATATGAGCCACATACTAAGGGAGTTATATATATATTGATAGTTCTTCCATGAAGCCATATAGTATTATCAAGGATTTGAGATTGACCTTGCATGTTTATCTTAGTGTTTTTATGGTTTAGGATGTGTTGATCCTTAATGTAACTCCTCACTTTGTGTTATGTCTTTTTAGAGAATTCACACCCAAAATTAGGGGTTATCGAGTAGTAGATTGGTGCTACATGGATTTTAGAATAAGGTATGGGACTAAGGTATCAATCAATACTAATCCCATGACACAATTCCATATTGAGCCCCATCAGCCAGATAACATAAACCTAAATTGTAATATCCTTGATGAGAATGAATTTACAACTAGTCAAGAATTGAATACTTATCTTGAGGAGATTCCACACTTATTCTTGGATGAGATATAGTGGGATAATCAATTTATAAACCATTTGGAAGGTCTTGAAGGAAGTGACATGGGTGTCTATTTTCTACATGAAGAAAATCAACTCATGCCCTCCCTCACTAGACCTAAAGAAGACCTCAATGTTATGTAGAAGTTATTATTTGATGGTTGAAGGAGTAAAAATGGAGTAGGTGTAGGGGAAATTCTAGTTTCCACTTTAGATGATAAGTATTTCTCTTTATATAGGTTATATTTCAATTTCTCCTCCAATGAATTAGAATATGAAGGTTGAATGCATGGCCTTCAGTAGACTAGTAAGAGGAGAATCAAGTAGTTACAAGTATATGGAGATAGTGAGCTAATAGTGCATCAAGTTAGAGGCCAAAACACATAAATAATACTTTGATGAAATATTACAAACATAAAGTGTGGGATATGCTTTAATACATTGAGGCCTTCAACATCTAAGTAGTGCCAAGGAATCAAAATCAATATGCTGATAGGTTGGCAATTATGGGGGCCAATTTGATATCCCAAATGAGTTGAAAAATCATAAAGTACAACCATATTTTAAAGTAGTAGTGATACCATCAGTGTCAGATAATGAGGTACATTGCTAGG
This sequence comes from Torreya grandis, assembly GCA_037957365.1. Classification (NCBI taxonomy): domain Eukaryota; kingdom Viridiplantae; phylum Streptophyta; class Pinopsida; order Cupressales; family Taxaceae; genus Torreya; species Torreya grandis. The sequence goes on from JARHVA010002398.1 coordinate 2,218,744, forward strand.
TCTTTGATAGTGACAAGTAGATTACTTATTTCTTATAGTAGGAAGTAGAGTTTTCCTTAATGAACCAAGGTAAATTTCAACATCACTATGAGGATCAAATTTTTCAACTGAGGTCTAATAAACTTCCTAAATGGATGGTCAACCTTGAAGGTATTTTCCATGAGGGAGACCATATGAAGAAATACAAGGTAGTGATGTCAACTAATGAGGAAAACTATGAAAGAGTCCTTATTTTCAAGAACAATCTCCTCAATCTTAAGAAGGTAAGTAATGAGGTAGAAAGGCATGCTTTCATCAAACTTTATAAGTAATATTTAGACATATTTTCTTGGAAATATAGTGATATGAGAGGCTTTGATCCTAAGCTAGCCCAACATACTATAAAACTAGAGGCCAATACTAAGCCTGTAAAGTAGAAGGAAAGGCCTATCAATCTAAAATTGAAGAGATAATGAGGAAATAATTGACCAAATTTATTAAATCCAATATCATTTTTCCCATCAAACACTCCTCATGGATAGCCAACCTAGTACCTATGAGGAAGAGGAATGGTGAGATCTGATTATGTGTTGACTTTAGAGACTTAAATAGGGTCTCTTTAAAACATCACTACCCATTACCATCCATAGAACAACTCCTTCAAATGGTTTCTAGTTCAAAACACTTCTCTCTTTTGGATGGGTACTCAAGATATAACCAAGTGTTGGTAAGAGAAGAAGATCAATATAAGACTACCTTCATCACCAAATGGGGCACATATGCTTATCAGAAGATGCATTTTGTCTAATCAAATGTTGGGGCCACTTTTCAAAGAGAAATGGACATGGCATTCTAAGGATTTCTAAATCAAATTGTACTTGTCTACTTGGATGACATAACAATTTTCTCTAAGGGGGTCAGTGATCACTTCGATCACCTGAGATTGATCTTTGAAATATGTAGGGAATATGGGATCTCTTTAAATCCCAAGAAATGTGTATTTACTATCCATGAGGGCAAACTCTTGGGACATATTATATCAAAATAGGGATTATCCATTTATACTAATATAATAAGTACCATCTTGGCCTTATCCTTACCTATGCATAAGAAGGGACTCCAAAGTTTCCTTGGGAAAATAAATTTTTTGAGAAGGTTTATACCTAGTTTTATAAACTTGGTCAAACCCATCACTACCATGATAAAGAAGAACCAAGTGTTCACTTGGTCAAATGAAGGTAAATCAACATTTGAGACTATCAAGCAAGCCATTACCCAAACACCCAAACTCATTAATCCCAATTTCTCAAGAGATTTCATATTGTATGCCTTTGCTAATGTTGATAATATATCAGCTATGTTGATGCAAAAGAATGGTGAAGGACTTGAGAAACTAAAAGCATTTTTTAGTTAGGGGCTTGAGGGTATGAGGTGAGGTATACTTTCATAGAAAAATAAGTCCATGCAGTGGTAAGAAGCCTTAAAATTTCAATCTAATGCTCTATAATAGCAAAATCTATCTTATGGTATCTCATCCTAGAGTGAGAGACTTCCTTCTTAACAAAGACTTGAATGAAAAGAGAGCTAGTTGGACTACTAAAGTCATAAAGTATGATGTGGATATCAAGGTCACAAATATAGTGAGAGGAAAAGTCTTGTGTGAGCATATGGTTGATGACCATGATGAATAAAAAGAGGTTATCTTGGTAACACAAGATAGCTCATAGATAGATGCATCTCTATCTCACACTAGTTAGCTCCAAGATATTGACATGTTTCTTGATAATATGTGAGTACACAAAAGGTATGGATAGGGTAAAGAGAAGGTATTTTAGACTTCAGTCCATACCTTATGCATTGGTTGATGGGGTTTTATTCAAAAAGGACCTCAATGGAGTGCTCTTAAGGTGCATAGATGATGACCAAGTGACAATGATCTTGGAGAAATTCCATGATGGGCTTGTAAGAGGCCATTTTGCTCCAAAGACTATAGTGAAAAAATTTATGAGAGATGGTTATTATTGGCCCAACATCTTCAAGTATGCATATGCATGGGTAAGAAATTATCAAATGTGTGATTTCTTCATGGGTAAGAAAATATTGGTAGCCCTTCCTCTCAACCCAGTTTAGGTAGAACAACCCTTCATGCAATGGGGACTAGATTTCATAGGAATGATCAACCCTCCATCAAGTGTAGGGAATAGATGGGTGCTTAATAAAATTGAATACTTCACCAGGTGGGTGGAAGGAATTGCATTTAAATAAGATAATGAAGGTGTAGTCCTATACTTTTATGATAACATTGTGACCAAGTTTGGTGTTCCATCCACTATCATTTTTGATAATGCATTAACATTATTTGATCTAAAAATGAGTGAATGGGATATAAAGATGTGAGTCTACCTCAACACCTCTTACAACTATTATCCTTAAGGAAATGGACTATCTAAGTCCATAAATAAAAATTTGTTAAGAATCATCAGGATAACTATGGAAGAGAATTAGAGGACATGACACACTAAAATAAAGATAGCCTTGTGGGCTGAAAGGGTGACTCTTAAAGATACCACTGGAAATTATACATATGTCTTAGTATATGGAAGGGAGGATAATTTAAACATTTATCTTGAGATTTCTACATTATAACTAGACCATCAGCTAGAGTTGATGGAAGATGAGCCCATGCATGTGAGACTAGTAGAACTCATGGGCCTTAAAGAAATGAGAGACCTTATAATGAAAACACTAGAGTCACATTAAGCTCAAGTTAGGAAAGCCTTTGAAAAGAGATCCATAGTAATGGAATTAAAAGAAGGGTATCTAGTCCTCAAGTGGGATTCAAATAAGGCCAAGTCAAGAAACCATACCAAATTTGATAACTTGTGGAGTGGTCCTTATTTGATCCACATATGCAAACAACATAATGATTTTTAGCTAACCCAACTAGATAGAGAGGCACTACCCATCCCAGTCAATGGGATCCATATAAAGCCTTGTTATTAGAAGAGTTTGTATCCATTGTATATATTGTACATTTTGTATTGTTTTTCATGTTTTCTCCTAAGTGCTTTGTGCACATCTTTTTAGTCATGTGTTTCCCTTCCCTAAGTACATTAATCTCAGCATTTGTTTTGCTTTTATTGTCCTTGTTGATTCAAGAGGAAGTTTTAGAAGGGGTCAGCCTTATATTATCTAGTTTTAGACTAGATCAATTATAGAGGCTAATGACTCCATGCCAAATGTACTAGACAAGGCAAGTGGTCTAGGTTATCAAGCATAACAAGCATGCTTCCCTGAGAGTCACCAAAGATGTTGGCCATTTTTTGTCCCACATACTAATCTTATGCCCAGATGAATAAGTTGAGCAGAATTCTAAAGCTTGAAGGTCAAAAAATAGTTTTTTGAACAAGTCTGGAGGGGCTTATAGACCTTGAAAAAGCTAATTACAAAGCCTTTTGGGCTAAGTCTTTACTTTGGAATTCTTTTGGGACCTTTTTTTTGGTTAAGTGTTGATTTCTTTTGGACAAGTTGTTTAAGACAAAGTTTTCAAAGGGTAATTATTTCAGACAAAATGTCCAATGAAAAGGACAAAGACTAAATTCTTTTGGGGAAATTGTTCTACAAGAATTTCCTTAAAGACCTATTTCTTTTAGGAGATTTGTTTCAAGTCTTTTGGGCTAAGTATCAAGAATTGTTTCAAATAATTTGTCAAAAACAAAAGGCTCAAAGGATATTTTTCTCTTAAAAAGTGTACCAAGCAAAAGTTTTGAAGGATATTTTTTTTAAAGCAAAGTGGAAAAGATAATTTTCTTGAAGGGATTTTCTCAAGAAAATGGTCTGATACCAAAAACCTGAAGGACCATTTCCCAAATGCCTAAGGGCACTTTTCTCAACAAAAATGGACTTTTTCAGGTCTTGAAGGGCATTTTCAAAGTCCCAAAGGGATTTTTTAATAATATCATGAGATAATTTCCTTTTGGAAAGGTAATTTTAAAAATTGATGAAGGGTATTTTTCTTTCAAGAAGGGCACTTCTTGAGGAAAACAAGGCACTTATTAAAATTTGAAGGGTCTTTCTCTTTTAGGGAGGATATTTTCAAGATTTACAAGGGGATATTTCAAAAAACCGAAAAGAAATTGGTTAAAGGAAAAAAAAATCATGGGAAAGTGCCTAAAAGGATTGAGATGTTTGCACCATTGTCAAAGTTCAAGCTCAATAAATAGCCATTAGGATTCAAATATTCCATGATAGGATTGAACATGTTAAAATATAAACCCCTGTAATTAGCCATTTGTATTTTAAAATCTTGAGACATTTGCATATATGTCAAAAATGGGTCTCATAAAATAGGCCTTTTAGACCTAATAAAGATCAAATAAGCTACACAATCCATAGACTTACGTCGAGATAAATGGATAAAAGAAAACCAATGTCCTTAGATTGGTTTTCCATCTATAGGAAAGATATAGTCTAGGTTTTAAAGAAAGAGCCGGTATATGAAATTAATGGATAGGCCTTCATCCTTTGACTTGGACATCATTTCTAACAAATAACTGCTTGACACAAAAGGAGTATGACTCAGTCTACATTAAAAGATATAGGGATTTCATCCTTATACATGTAGGATATGTAAAGTAAAGGAGTACACCATGTTTTTAATTAAATATCAAATGATTCACACTTGGTGGATACATGTAGCTACCTTCAACATGTCTCTCTCAGCTCCAAGAAAGAGAGACTTGAATCCACGAAGGGATTAAGGAGATTTATGGTGATCTTGGATGGTTTATCTCATGGTCAAGGTAGTTCCATGCTTTGAATGTAAAAGAGTTCAAGGATAATAGTGGTGTTTGCAGCCATTTATGACCCACCTCTCTATTTTCTCAGGTAAGGCCCCCTTTTCTCTCATCCCTTTATGTTATATATAGAGGTTTTTGAGTCTAAAAAATATCCATTGACTAGTGATAGAGTTACTCTATCAAAATCACCTTGTAACACTCTCTTTAAGCAATAAAATGTTTTTTTATAATTATAGTTTGAAGTCAAGTGCACATTATTGGAGTTTTAATTTTTGGACTATATGTCCCTTTTTATCATATATAAATTTTCCACATATCTTGATTTAATATTATTATTTCCTTGCAGGTTGTGTGAAGTGTTAGGAATCAGTGCCTTCTTGAAGTGTCACAAGTTTATAGTGTCTCATATAGACCTATTTATTTCTATCCTTCAAATTGTAGTGTTTCCCTTTTACCTCCGCACAAAATACTTATGCTTGGGGCCTTGAGATAGGATTATATTAGTCTATGTATTGGTTAAATTCATTAGTAGTCATTAAGGCTTTTAGGCTAAAAGTGGATCATTTCATCTTTGGTGCATCACCATCCTTAGCTTAGGTTCCCCTTTCATGTTATATTTATCCCTTTTCCTTAGTTAGTATTAGATTTTAGTGTGGAAAACAAGTTGAAGTGAACCATATAAGGAGCTATCCTCATTACAAATCCTAGAGGTTCAACCTTATTATAGGATACCCACAGCCTGAGGTTGTTCCAATATTATAGTTGGGAGTGAGAGAGCCTAAAAAAACTCTCCCATAAAGGTGAAATTATATCATACAATAGGTCATGTTAGAGCTGGTAAGGATAATGAAAAGGATAATAAGGATCATACAAAGGATGATAGGGAATGACATAAGTTGGAGATACCTCACTAGCTTGTGTAAAATAATATTCAACACTAAAATTAGCCATGAAACCTCACTAGGAAGTAAGAACACAAAGAAACATTACCAAAAATATTCAAAAGGAAAACCTAGGATGCTTGACTAGCTAATTTAACTTTGGATTCACCATTGATGCTTGGATAGATGCTTCTAAAGGCTAATGTGTTGAAAGACAACACCAAAAATCTTTCAACTTTTTAGATAATGAGTCCCATCAGGTGTGTTAAAAACTATTATCATTTGTATTTTCACCGTTTGAGGAGGTGTATTATCACTCCTCATCCAAGTGGCATAATTGAAACACCTCTAGGCTATGGGTGAGCCTAAGAGTGAGATTAATATCTAGATAGGGCTAGCTCCCTTGATGTACCACTTTTGGATCACTACTACACCTATGTTTGTAAGGGAAAAGGGAAATAAAATTGGAAGTAAACTATCCTAAAGGTGGTGATACACCAAATTTATTGATTACTAACAACCATTTTTATGCACACATGTTACCAAGAGACCAACTAAACATACACTTCTCTAAATTGCATCTTCTCACGTCAATATTTCATTATGAGGTTGTGATGAATGTTTAGGTTATGAGGAGAAGAAAAGAGGCCTATAATGGCACTATTTCAATAGACTAACACACTCAACCTTGACACATCATAAAATAATTCACATGAGCTACAATAAGAAGATTTCAACATAAAAATAGGTGGGAGAACGAGATAATAATGTTAAGGAAACAACAGTCATCACATAAGCAAGATCAATAATTCAAGTGAACAAACTATGAAAAATCATGTAATAGGTAAAAATTAGTAGTCTTTACTGATCCATACTATCCAAATGAGTAGGGCTTCACCATATTTAAGTGGAGCATGCTTTACAAAGGCCAAAATGGCTAGTTCTTATAGAGCTTAAGAGATAAGAAAATAAATAATTCCAAATGTCATAAAAACACTTTTAAAGATAATAAAATGAGTTACATGTGTATGAAGAGGGAATTTTAAACTAGTCATGTGAAGTCAAGAAGAACAAGTGTCACCCCAAGTCAGGAAACTCTTGAAATGTGGTGTAGGAGTTCTAATTTTATACAAATAAATTATCTTCATCATTCACCCCTATTTTAATTTCATAAAAATAACTATGGATAGGTCTAATTATTGGAATAAGATGCAAGGGTTTCATAAATACTTATCTATGCATTGGTTTCATTCCTAGTTATCTAGAATATTTTGAAAGTGAGCCATCACTACCTGTACTCAAAGAAAACTCCTCTTTCACATACCCCTCACACTTGGCCTTAAAATTACATTTAATTTCTCATAAAAATACATGAAATGGAATGGATGACACTTGTAAAGACTCTTCATGGCCTTATACTACTCAAGTATACTTTAAAAAGCTATCCACTTGAAGTTCTCACCCTTCTCACTATCATGTTCACTATGCCAGTTTAGACTAGTTGAGATGATAGCTATTGTATGAATGATTAATATTTTTAAAAATAATTAAATTGACATGGGAATTTATCTTAAGTCTCAATATTTCTTCCAAAGCTAATTTCATCTCTTGAAACCTCCTAGAACCTACACAATGCACAAAACTATCAAAAATACATTATTTTATACTCCATCTGTATAGTTTTTTATAGTCCAAAAGGATTGGGAGTAGATTTAGAGAGTCCTATAAAAGTTCTAATAACTTTCATGGCCATTTTATTCCATTTTGATAGCTCATTATCTTCATTTCCTTCATCAAGTCATTGCAAGGGTTTTAGGCCATTTCCACTCTTAAGCTTTATTCATAAATATTGGATGTTATAATTATTAAAAAAAATAAAAAATAATTATATTAAATTCCCCTATAAACTTCCCCAAATTCCTTATATCCCCATGCATAACCTCCAAGAGGATGTGAACATCTAAAGTTGCCCTATCGAGATTATTTTCTCATTTCTTGTAGGCTTAGACTATCTTTCAGCCAAAAATGGATTTAATATTTGATTTTATTGAAATTTGGGGTTTTAAAAACATCTTAAATGGCCTCATGAACATTTAAAAATCCATTTTAATGATCTACCAATGTTGGAAGTAAATTTGACCTTCCGTTTGGCTTTTAGGCCTCACCATGCTTAACAAGCTTGTTTATAACTTTGAGGGTTTATACCTCCAAGATGGGATTGATTATTTTATAAAAGTTTCCTCATGTTTTCTTATATGTTTTAAAACTTTTTAAACCTTCATAAAATGTTATTTTATCTATTGTACCACTATTTTGTCCTCATTTTCCAAAACCTACTAGTTTATGCATAAAGGGAGTGACCTCTATTTGAGACAAAATAGAAGGCAATCCCCTATTTTATCAGATATTTATGATTATTATAAGATAATATAATATATATTAAAATTATTTTTACCAATTTTTATTTCTTTGTTAGGTCATTTTACCTTATAACTTTTGCAAATTCTTAAATAGATTGTTAAGAAGACATACTTCAAGGAGAGTTTGTGAATAGACTATGTGATGCATCATAAGAACATTTTATCTAATTTTTTGTGGACTATGAGGGTGTATAAATTACATAACAACATTAACCAAGTTTTACAATCCAATTTATCACCTCAATCCTCTATATGCCTCTCTATAGTCCTTGACTGGTCATGGTTGAGTGTAATTATAATTCTGTTTTACTTCAAGATGCCACACCTGTAGGTTACTTTGCATGATTTTACCTCAAATAAAATGTATGAAAAATATTTATAATACATTAGAGTCATTTTATATTTATTTAGCCGTTTATTCACCCTACCTATCCTAAACCATCCCTTGGACACATTATCTCGGTTTACTGACTGCCTACAATCACCTATAGTTGATTGTATAAAGTCTTATAGGTGGATTTTATCCCTAAAAAATATGTTAAATATTAATTATAAACCCATTGATATATTTTGGAGTAATTTTTAATCCTTTTTCAACAACCAAAATTTGTATCTCCATGCACAACTCTACTATGGGTGGTGTATAGGTTGATAATCTACTGTAGGTGAGTGATTTTCAAAAGAAGGGACCCCTGTAGGTGTCTATAGGATCTAAAAAAATTTATATCATCATATTTAAATAATCCATATATCATAATTTTTATCTTAAAAAATATGTAACCTTCCAACCATGGAGGAAAGGTCTAAAACTACAACCTTTGATGAAGAGTCCCTTTGGAGTTTCAAATCTTGTAGGTTTCACTACATAAATTCATAGCATGAAAGTGTAACTTTGTGCTTCTCAAAAACCATCATAATTAATTAATATTCCATCCATATTTTACCTATATCTTTTAATATGTGGTGGATTTAAGGTATACACATATAAGTTCTTCAAATACTTTATTATCCCTATTATAAGATATCAACAAAACATGAAGGTGCTTTGTTTTGGACTTTTGGGAATTTGATCCCTAAATTCCATAGTCATTAATTTTTATCAAAGCTCCCATTCTCATTTATCAATCTCAAGCCTCAAATATTTTTTTAATACTATAAAAAAATCCTTAAAAGCTCATGAAAGCTTTCAATCTCTAAATGATCCTTATCAACTTTCTTCTAGTGCCACTTGTAGGTGGTTATTCCACTGTGGAGGCAATATATGTGGAATTATAGGTAGTGTGTAATACATATGTGTTTGTGATTAACTATATACCTTCACAAGGGTTTAAAAATGTACCATTATCACTCTAAAATATTTAAATACCTATAAAAACTTCCCATTCCACCATGACATCATCATAAGAGGCTCCTGTAGATGCACTTTGAGTTATATGCAACCAGTAAGCATGAATTGCAGTCATGTACCAAATAATCTACATTCATAGTCAATTGGTATCTCATTAATGTGTTTATATGAAACATAAATATGCTTCAAATCTTAAAACAATATGTCACACTTCCCTTTCAATGTTGAACTCCTCTTTCATGGCACCTGTAGGTGCATGCTCATGGTGATTGTGTAGAAGAGTTGCACATGAATGCAACATTACCTTCTTTCTCATTTGGAGACTTAAAAACTACCTCATTTTTTTATAAGATATTACAAAGATTTTAAACCTTAATTATATTTTTATGGATATTTTCATAGCCTCCACAAGTCATGACTGAGACTGAGGATGAGCTGGGAATTGATTGTGCATGCCAATGGACTATAACTTCAATGATGTTTACCTTAGAGGTTGTAAATTTTGAAATAAGGATGTTATCATGACAATTTAAGTGATTAATACACCATAATACATTGGATTAAATCCATTATAGATAAATATACTTTATGAAAATGGTGAAATTGGAGTGTAAGTCCACTATCAACATGTTCCTATAAAGTGGGTTATTTGAGCTATCAAATCAATGTGAAACATGAAACCAAGCATATAAATAATTTTATGAGGTAGATAAAATAATATATAATCAACATAACCAATTAGATTGTATGGAAATGTCCAAACCAAATTAAAACCTATAGGGTGCATAAATTAGTAAGCAAATTGGATAGGTCAACTTATTACGAATGGTTCATAAAGCTCAAGTCACCATTATTTTTAAACCAAACATAAAATTAAATTAAAATAAGTGTATAATAGACCCCAATATTATTTTTTCTAAAACCTCCCCTATTAGCTATACCAAGTATAAACCTACTGATTGGTTCTATGTGCATCAAAGGGTGAAAAAGGATTAGAATAGTTTTAGTTAAATTTTGACACTTCTAAAGTACTTCAAGTGTGTAAATGGGTCAAAGGAAGCTAAAGAGTCATATCAAAACCTTATCCCATGTGTCACACTTTCTCATGGGTTTTACAAGTGCTAAACTCCTCTTTTTTCCAAGAAAACTTCTCTTTTTTATGAATAACCTACCACTTTTCAATTAGAAATAGTTACCTAAGACTTATTAGGACACATGGGGTATGACATCACTTTTTAAAAACTTCACATTTCCCAAGGAGGTTGTACAAGTCATTTAATTCTCTATTTTAAATCTGAAATGATTCAAAATACATAATATTTAAAATTACCAAGACCAAGGCTAATGTGACATTAAATGGCATTAAATGACCTATAAAACACCTTATGACATAATATTAGACCTTTAAATACCTAAAAGTCAATTTTTTACCTATAGGTGTCCCAATTTGACCTACAGGGTCAAATTTGGTCAACAATAACTTTAGGGACTGTTTTCTAACTCTTCCTCTTATATTGTAACTAGTCTTCAAGACTTGACGCTTGTCATTGTGACTCTTAAATGTCACTATTTCTTCTCCTATAATATGCTCTATATTTTGAAGCCATTTTGGCATTGTAAATAATCCACAATGGGTATGGAAAATCCCTACTAGTTTTAAATATTATTTTTCCTTTAAATAAAGTTATTAAGCTACTTTAGTCTCTAAATTTATTGCCTAATTATGTTAATTAGTCTATTTTGATGACAAGCGATGATTATTTCTCCTTGCTCACATTATTCTCTTGTATGCCTTGTATGAGTAATAATTATTCTAATAAGTATCATGAAGTGTAACTATTTGTTAGGTATATTTGAAGTGTGAAGAGAGATTATTAGTATATGAGATTAGACATCCTATTCACACACCTTCATAAATGCATTGAAATTTTCCTCCATTTAGAAACACTTATGCTAGAAGAACCCTGAGTTGAGATCAAATTTAACAATCTTCCTTCATAGTTAAAGTTTCAAGTATGTTTATGGAGCTATAATTGGTGTATCATCTCCATTAGTATAGGTTAATTTAAATTTAATTCTCCCCTTTTCACCCCCAATAAGTCATTAGACTAGTGTAGTTGAGATCCTAAATAGTTAAACCAAAGGAACTAGCCCATAATATATAGATATATCTCTTCTAGCAATCTACATTTGCATAGATATAGTTCCATGTTATCCCAAATTTGAGAAGGTCTATTTGAATTTTATAGAGTGAAAATTTGGGATATAATAGTAGCCAACATGTATACTCCAGATCCATAGTTAGTTGTAATAATGAATAGTCTTAACTAATTAGGCTAAAATATTCCCTTATTTTCTTACTCTGCATTGGTATTTTTCTAATTTTATTTTAGCACAAGGTCACTAAATTTAAACTCTTTGGGTTGTATGAATTTGTTATAGTTATGGTGTAGCCAATTTTAATATGCTTGGACATTATTAAATAAATCTATTTATTTTTCATAAAGTAGTTCCAATTATTATAACTGGGCTAATCAATACTCATCATTAATGATATCTTGTAATTAAATGCATAAAGAAGGAAACTCGATCTTGATAGGGGGAATAAATTTAGTGCCATAAACTATGGAATATGGTTTGTTGATGTTGGATTTTAGTTATTGGTATGGTATGCCAAAAGGGTAGGATAAAATGTAGGTGGGAATCATGACCATCAATATTAATAGTATTTTAAAGGATTTGAACAAGGGTATTGTTAGATGCCTCAACTTGGCCTTTACTTAAGGGAAAATAAGGAGGGAAAAACTATTGTTTAATATGGTACTTGGCATAAACGATTTGACATCCTTATTTGTTAGGGATCCACCATTATCAAAAATGATGTCATAAGGAATGGCAAAGTGATAGAAAAGGTGGTTCAAAATGAATTTGGAAATTTTGTTAATAGTTACATGAGGGGAATGGATTAAACCCACTTAGTAAAATACTTGGTTGTAGTGAGGATATGTTTATAGAAATTTGAATAAGTAGGGATGATTTTACCTATGAAATTGATTCCCCATATGGAAAAGGGCCAAGGAGTGGTAATTTAATTAATTTCTCAAGCTAAATCATGAATGAGAGTGGCATGTTTTTGATAAGGCACACACTTCTTAACATAGGCATATGCATATGCTTACATAGTGGGCCAATAATACTATATACATACGATTTTTTTTGTTAAGGACCATTCCATCAGTGTGGGCCCTAAAAATCCCTTCATGTAATTATTTAAGCACTAATCCAAACTTTTTTGATGTTAAAGAATGATGTAGAGTTACATCATATCCTTTAAAATAGAGTGTATCACTAATGTATATTGAGAGGCATTGTGAATAAATGTTTTTTTTCCTTAATATAGGAAATATTATCAGAAAGAAAATGGTTATTTAGGTAATCATATAAATTTTGGTACTAAGGTGAGATAAGACCAATAATATCACATAACATTTCTGATGTTTAATGTTTATACATTGGTTCTAAAAGATGTTTAATAAGGAACTCGTAATCTCAAACATGATAAAAAATTAGTAACAATGAACAAATCATTTCCATTACATTTGTAGTTTTATTAATAGACCTTAACATATTCTCAAATTGGATATGTTCAAAGTTATACTTAAGACTATCCACAATGTTTTTGTAAAGTATAAGATTTTTGTCTTTTGTCTAGTATTGATCTATCACCTTATTGATGATCAACTCAGAATCCCCATAAACATGGATTTGCTAAATATTAAATTCTAATGCTAGGTGATCCCTAAAATGAGTGATTCATATTTTTATATATTATTGGTATAAGTTAAATCAATGTGGAAGGCTTTCGTAATAATATCCCCCTATAGTTGTAGGAACATAATTCCATTTCTATATTCATGAGATGTGTAGGAATTATCAAAGTGGATTGTCTAGTACTATGATTCAAAAGAGGTTTCTTCTAGTGTCAAGACTGGCTCATCATGGAAATTGAAAGTGAGTGGTTTGTTATCTCATAAGGGTACTTTAACAAGATAATCCATAATTACTTTCCTTTAACTTATTTGTAATTTACATATTCAATATCCAACTCACTCAAGAGCATGACCCTTTTGGCCATATGGCTAGTCAAAGATGCATTAGAAAATAAATATTTGAGTGGATCCAATTTGGAAATAAAAATGGTTTTGTTGTTGAGAATTTAATATCACAAAATCTAGGCTATGGACGCCATTGCGAAGTGGGATTTTTCAAAGGGTGTATGGTTGTGTTCATAAGTAACCAGTGTTTTTTCTTAAATAATATAATGATCTTTCTTTCCCTTGATCAACATATTGGGCAAGGAGTTCCCACTAGGCATGTTCTATTGATGAAATGTATAGGAGTAATGGATTCATAGGAATTGGTGAGAATAATATAAGTGGATTTTCCAGATAATATTTAAAATTATCAAATGATAGTTGATAGTCAACATTCCATGAATATTTAATTCCATTCTTTAAAAGTTGAGTGAAAAGATGACATATCTCTATGAATTGTGAAATGAATAGTCAAATAGATTGATTTTACTCTTATAAACTATGGAGCCTCTTTAGACTAAAGGAAGAGGAATTTATATAATGTATTTATCCTTGGTTTAATCAATTTCAAATCTCATATGAGGGATAATAAATATTATAAATTTCAAAAAATGATGCAAAATATTCACTTCTTAGGATTAATATGATCCTTGTATTCACAAAACCTTTCAAATATCCTTTATAACACTTTTGGATGGCCTACCTTAGTCTTAATTTTTACCAAAATTTCATCAACATAGTATTTTACAATATTGTGCATCATGTCATGGAAGATGACATTTATTACACACTAATAAGTAACATTGGCATTATTTAGACCAAAATGCATCACTTGATAATAGAATTTTATCTATGGAGTGGTGAACACTATTTTGTGTTGGTATTTAGGTACTACATTTATTTTATTATATCCTGAGAATTCATCCATAATATATAACATCTTGTATCATGCTATGGAAACTATGATCATATCAATGTTTGGCAAAGGAAAATAAACTTTTGGGCATGTTTTATTGATGTCTCCAAAATATGTACATATGTGGATTCCTTGTGACTTCTTGATAACTTGTAAGATGTTTGATATCCATTATGAATATTAAATGGGATGAATACATCTTACCTCTAATAAATTTTCTAATTCTTTTTTTACTATTATGGCAATATGGGGATGCATTTTTCTTAGCTTTTGTTTGATTGGATTTGTATTAGGGTGTAAAATAAGGTGATGTATAGGTAAATAAGGATCTAATCGAGGTATATCTGAATATGATAAGTAAAAACTATAAATGAACTCAAAAAGGAGGGTAGTAATAATATCATGTTACTCTTTAGTGATGGACACTCCTAATTTAATATGTTTGGGATTATCTAGTGTTCTAATGCTTAATTTTGTGGGATCTTCCATGAGCAGTGTGGAACTATCCCTATAATAGTTGGTACTTAGGTGAATTTATCTTTTTAATCATGTTTTGGATCAAATGGATCATTAATCTCTCTCATGTAAGAATAATATGAATCACCAAAGGATGTTAAAGGCCACTTATCAAAGGCATGTAATAAATCTTGAACAAATTATTTACATACTTCTAGATCTATTGAACTAATTTTAGACTGGCATGAGGTTCTAAGACTAAACGTACTTTTAAAAAAAGGATGAACTTACCTATCCAATAGCACATGAAATATTTTTTCACCATGAGACTCATATTTTTATTTACTATTTTATTGGTCCAAAAGTGCCTCAAAGAGGTTTTCACCTTGGGACCATAATGTTTCATGTTCATTTTTTCCTTTTTCTTTATAACCAAGGAATTTGACTAATCTCTAAAATAAGTGGTAGGTATAATGTAATAGTGAATAATTGATTATGATCACCAATTGGAAACTCATATATGAGGCCCATGAATTCAAAAATTGCCTTGTCATTCTATAAATCATCTAATGGTATATGTGAATCATGTTGGTCCTAGTCAATTAACTAGGTGTGATGGAGGAAAATAGGGGAATTGAAGGAAATAAAAGTAATGGGAAAAATGATATTGGGATTAAAATTTTTGGTAATTACTAACTCATTATAGATATTATAATAGGAATATCAATTTTTTCAACATATTCATCATTAGATGGTAATTTGGTATCATTATTTGGATCTGGGGTCAACCCCATGTAGTTTATATCCAATACCCCAAGTTCCTTTGTGTTTGGTAGTATATACTAAAGAAATAGGACCTTGATACTTTCCCCTAGGCCCTTGCCTACATAATATTGATTATTCATTATCATGTTTAGGATAAGATAGTTTTTGATTTGGTAGCAAGTGGTAGAGTCATCATTAGACAACCATGAGTTATCATCAATTTTTATATGTTCTTAGCTTTTTGTAGTAGTTTTAAAAAAATCAATAGGCCATTTTTTGTGTGGCTCAACATTTTTATTCCATTATATTATGACACTCTTAAAATTGGGCCTACCATGTGATCTAAGTGTTCTAGGCAATTTAGATATATTAAAAGAATATATAATTTGGTATTTCCCATGGCCTTTGTCTATAATGGTAAAATGAGATGATATTTAAGGAGGTGGTACAAATGAAGTATATTATAGAGTACTTGGACCCACATAGTTTGACTCAAGAGGTTGAGCAACTACCTCTTTGTTATTTTTAATGACATGTTCTAGGGCAAGATGATAATTTTAACTTTCATATTCTACTTCAATATGTTTACAATACTGCTATGGTTACAAATTGTTAGGTATGGTGACCTCCAAGATTGAATATGGGAATTTGATGCATTGATGTAAAGTGTAAGGTATTATGCATACTTCATGTATCCAAAGTCATATAGTAATTAAGTTGCATGATATCTCTAGAAAAAGAAAATGAAAAAGGGAATCATAGGTTAGAGGCCTAAAGATGACAAACAAGTAAATGGTTCCGTGTGATTATCTCTCCTAATTATTATAGGCCTTGATGGTAATAGTATCTAGTTTAATATCCATTGTAGTGTAGCCCAAATGTTTGACTATATTCAAAGTCACAATATTCAAACCTGAACCATTTTCTATGAGTACACACTTGATCTTATGTTTGGAAATGACTTCTTCTATATAACATATATTTTTATGAAGAGGACCAAGGGATGAAATATCACTTTGGTAAAAAATAAATTATTGGCATGGGGCCAAATGAATCATAAGCATTTGAAAAAAAAATAGGAGTAATGTCATTTAGGACATTGGATTGACTCCAAATCTCATTCAATATTTTTGTATGGATGTTTGACATATGTAAAATATATAATATAGATATTTTCACTAGTGTTTTTTGTAACTATTACATAATCTCATATCACTTGGAATTAGTAAAAGTATTTGGTTTGAATTTTTGAGGTAAAGAGCCTAGAATGGGATTATTATAAGAGGAAGGTATGGGATCGCAAATTATAACCTTGGAATGTCAAGTTGTGATTATGAAATCTTGATATGGTGGAGGATTATTATAATTAAAATAAGGGGAATTAGGGATTGAAATGGTAACTCTCAGTTGTTATCTATAACTAATGACATTTAAAACAAAATGAGGATTATCAACATAGGGGTCCCAAAATGGACATTAGTGGATGTCACGTACTATTGGTTGTTGGTTTAGAATTGATATTAATATTGGCTATATGACTACTAGTAATTCAACCTAAAACATTATCATAGTCATAGGGGACATTATTATAGTTGACTTGGTTAGAATGGGTATCTTGACCTTGATTTTGATTAATTTTTTATTTCTACTAATTTTGTCCTTGATTCTAAATTTTAGGAAGTCTATTCTGATTTTGATTATTGTCTTAATGTTGATTCTAATTTTTATAATTATGTTGTGGAAAAGGGTTTTGGTAAATACCCAAACTTTTATTAGACATTTAGGCCATATTATCTAAATATATTTCACCATTTTACATTAAATATTGAATAAAGTGACTAAGATACATGTATCTATGAATTGAATGACCCTTAACTTGATGTTAGTCATAATACTTGTGTTCCTTGTACTGGTTAGGTTTAGGTTGGCCTGTTAGAAATAATTTCAAAACTATCAAAATGATAATATTAGCTACACCTAAATTATGTAACACTACCTCAATAGGTTTTCCAACATTAATGAAAACTTTATTTTAGTATTGACTTCTTCTTAGAGGTTGGTATCTACAAAGTGAGTTGTTAAGTAGGTGGGCTTACTTAGACAGATGGTGGGTGTAATATTGGCACATATAAAGATTATTCTACCCCATCCCATATAAATTTTTTGTTAGTACTGAATTCTATAATAGTTTCACATTTAATTTCTTGAGATTAAATAGTATCTTACATCTTAACCTTGTTATGAATTTGGTTTTGAGAATAAATTTTGATTATAGATTTATCAATGAGGGTTTTCTCAATCTATAATCCTTTAGCAATAGTATATTCAAGTGTATTTTCATAATATAAAATTATATTATAGGATATGTCTATTTTTAGGTTGGAAGTAAAGATCTTGGCTAAGTATTTATCAAGGAGATTGTCTAGGAATTGGTTAGACAATGCATTCCACCTTTGTAAATAACTATAAAAACTTTATCCTCTTATTTTTTTGGCATGAAATAAGTTGACCATAGTCACCTCATATTCTATGTTATTGTAAAAGTAATACACAAATGTTTTATATAAGTAGTTAAAATTATCAAAATACTTTTTGGGTAGATGGAGAAAACACTCCAAATATTGCCCAACCAAACTATGAGGAAATAAGTGAAGCAAGTACATACTATTATATGCCACCTCCTAGAAAGCATTGAAGAACTCATTTAAGTGATTTTTTAGATCACCTTTAACTTTTTATTTATCAAATTTAGGCATCTCAAAATTATGCAAGAATATTATCTAAATATAGATCATATCAAAAGGATAAGAGCATATGCCATCTAATTTGAATTTCCTACCTTGATTTCCTATTTGTATGGTAGAAATTACATATTTTACCTATTGTAAGTTATAAATAGTGGGGATGGATTGAGAGGGAGTGGATATATGATTTTAGGTAAGAAAAGGTGGATTAACTTCACTTGGATTAAATGGTAGTATGGGGTGTTGGGTAATTTTTACTTGATTGGTTCTACCAAGAATGATTAGTATTTAATTGGGGTTATATTATTCATAGGGCACTTTTTATTAGTAACAAACTTGTCATTGAGTGTGGAATTGATTTGGAGGGAACCATGGTTTAAATGGAGGAATGTTTTTGGGGTATTGAATAAGGTTGTTTGGGCATGGAAAGGAATTTATTGTTGATTCATAGGGGTATGTTAAAAGAAAAGAACTTGTTAATGGTTAGGTGGAACATGTTTTTAGATTGAAGAGGCATATTATTAATTTAAAGTAGATGTGGTTGACTAATAAGAACATTTTGTTGATTAGACAATGTCTATTAGGGATTGATTACCATTTATGAGGTGGAAGATTGGTCACCACTTATTAAAGTGGGGGATTGGTCACCATTTATTGACATGGAGGATTGGTCACCACTTTTTGAAGTGTGGGATTGGTTACCACTTATTGATTAATGGGATTCATAAACACTTATTAAGATGGAGGACTAGTCACCACTTGTTGAAGTGGATTGATATTAGAAACTTGGTGTTATGGCTCAGGTGTGTTTCAAACATGTTGTTACAAAGTGTTATGAATGTTGGATTAATGAAATTTCTATTGATTTAGAAGAATGTTTTGGTTGATTTTGGATGGTACTTGATGTGGATTGATGTGTGATAGTTAATAATTATAAACAATGTGTTGGTAAGAATCCACTAGGGAATTTAGATCAAGATTAGCCAATAGATTACTTTCAAATATAGGTGTGTTAAATATATATGTGACTAATGAATTACTAGAAATCATATTAGTATTGGGTATAGGATAGACTATCTAAATTGGTTATGTTTTATTTGGTAGGTTTAGCTCTATATGTGGTAAATTTTGAATACTGAGATTAATTAGGGAGTTGGCTAAAGTAGACAAGACCTAACTAGCCTAATGTATTTAAGAGACAATGAATTTTCTTTGTGAAGTTAGGTAAACAAATTTACCTTTTCCTTTACTATATGTTGTTAGGGGTTAACTATAGGCTAGTACAATAGTCTAAATTTGATTAGAAGTATCTTGATTTTTTGGTAATGTAAGGGGTATCTCTTTGGGAGCTCTTACCAAATAGTGTATGTTTTATAATGGATTTTCAAATAGAAATTTATCACCAAGATCTAATAGTCATACAAGGTTTGCATATTTGTTATATAAAATGTGTCATGTAAATTGGTCTTGTCCATAGCCTACACTAGATGGTGCATTTGAGAAGTATTGTTTGTTTTTTCCATGTTCTATACTATATGTATGTTTGGGAGGTATTGTTGATGTTTCCCATGTTTGACATTAGATGGAATGTTTTTTAGGTACTGTTACTCTTGACCTTGGTCAATAATATATGGTATATTTATGAATTATTATTGATTTACCTCTTATTCAACATAATTTTTATATCCATATAGATTTTAAATTCTCTCCTCATCGAAAGAGGGGTTATAATAGTTCCACTACACGTATACTTCAACATGTTTTGGTTTACGTCTTCATCTTAGAATGAGTTTAGATTTTTTAAACTTGTTTGGAATTAGAAAATGGTTTTGATTGAGGTAAAACTTTGGAATAAGTTTTTTTAATGTGAATGTCCAAATTAACATGTTTTTCTCACGTAAATATAAACAATCAACTAAATAAGAGTGTTTGAACAAAATAATTTTAGGTATATCAAATTTTATTCAAATCCATGTTTCTTAAAAAGGATGTAAGTGTTTGATGTTTGGATATTAGAATGTGTGAATTTGGGCTTGACCTTAAACCTCTTATCTTGTAAACTAACTAGTGAATGTAGAAAATAAACTCAATTGTATAAGAACTTTTAATCCTTCTTGCATATTTTTTTATTAGGTTGTAAATTTTGAACCTTATATTTCAAATATTTATGCTTTGGAACATTGGATTTATTTAGAGTTGTGTGAATGTTAGATTGAATTTGCCTTTACACAATGTTTCACTTTAAATAAACTTGGTATTGAATTTTTTTTAAAAAGGGTGTCTTTTAACTTTGGAACTAAAAGATTGAATTTATTTGACCTTGGAATTAGAAATAGAATAAAAATTTATATTAGGTTTGAAAGAAAAATAATGTCATAACTACAATGGCTCAATAATAATTGGAATTTGGTTTTGGATTTGGTTTAGAGTTAGAACTTGTAATTTTCTTAGACTA
The DNA here is from genome assembly GCA_037957365.1 of Torreya grandis. Taxonomy (NCBI): domain Eukaryota; kingdom Viridiplantae; phylum Streptophyta; class Pinopsida; order Cupressales; family Taxaceae; genus Torreya; species Torreya grandis. Next base: position 2,239,601 of record JARHVA010002398.1, read on the forward strand.
GAGCTTGGTTCAAATTGGACAACCTAATGACATAATTTAGATAAGAAGGGTGAATATTTGAACAAAATTTGACATGACATTTATAAGGTGTGATCTTTATCTCAAAACATAGATAGAGTAATGAATTATTACATAGGTGTGTATGGACTATGTTTTAGACCTGGTCTAATTTTGACTTGGTTTTAAACAAATAATGCATTTTGACACAACATCCAAGCAAACATCCATATATTTATTCGATCCTATTTTAGTGGTAAATCATGAGTGAATCACAATAATTGAGCCTTTAATATACTTGATTTAAGAGAATAAATTTAATATTATATTTTAATAAAATTATTTAAATGTAGGTGGATGAGCCACCCTCTCTCAAATTAAATATGTGTGATGAAATATTAAGGGGATATTTCATTTGAAACCTATATTAGTGAAGGTTTTCTAGTTAATAGGTCTTATTCTAAAGTTTTTTTATCTTTCTAGATGGTCCTTAAAGATGAAAATATATATTGAATAAGAGATTCAAGTGTCAAGCTATTCATAGGGGAATACATCCCCTATCAAATAAACCCTAGATTTTTTGATGGTGATGTATAATGGATTAGCATTGAAAGTTAACCCATTTATTTAATGAAACCCTTTATGGGGAATTATTATAGGCTTTATCGATACCTACCAATAATTTATATCCATAATTAGATGTACAGGGATAATATGAATGTTGGGGGATGAAATCCCAATCACTACACCATAAAGATTCATAAAAAGGAAATGACACCCCAATCATATAGCCTACAATAAGAAGGAAAGGCATCATAGTTATGATTTGTATGAATAAAATTAAAGGAAAGTGAAGATCATACTTGGAAAATATCTTAGGATAAAGGCAAATGGTATCTTCAAATTTTTGGGTCACCCAAATAATGAGAGAGCATACACATGAAAGAACCACATAAAACACATAATAAACAAGACTAAATAAGTACAATTAAAAAATCACTTATAAGTATAAAAATTTTAAAACCCAAATTGAAATGTTTGTAAAAATTATTGCTTTGTTTTGGTTTATGAGTTTACTTATTTGGCCAAGGTCTTATAAGAAAATAGTTAATAGTTTGAAGTGGGCTCTAGAATTTACATGAGAAATGAGCAAAAAAAATTCTTATAAGGCCTTATATTTAAATAATATGGTGAATTTATTATTTTATAGGATGAATTTAATATTATCTAAGATTATTTTGATGTTATACAAGACCTACAAAAAAGCATAGTTAAATAAAATTGAGATGAATTTACTGATCTTGGTATGATTTCACTAATATATGGGATGATTTCACTTATATGTAGTTTATTTCACTATTATGTAGATAATTTCATTGATATTTAAGATTATTTAAAAACTTTGTAGATGATTTCACTATTATTTAGGATGATTTCACTACTCTATAACATGATTTCATTGTTCTCCACAAACTAAAACTAAAAAAGAGTAAAACAAAACAAAAATGATTTCATTATTATGTGAATATTTCACTATAATTGATGATGATTCCAATATTTTTAATACCTTCATGAAATATTTAGGCAAAAATAGAATGATTTCATTTTATTTATGGAAGATTTCATTATTCTTTATGATAATTCTAGTATTTACCAAAAACTATAAAAAAGAGTAAAACACAACATAAATGATTTCATATGTATCTAATATAATTTGACTATTTGTATTGATGATTTAACTATTATTTAATTATTTAATATAAATTTCAAAAATATATTAAAATAAAACATAAATGATTTTACAGTTTAGTGTGGTTTCATTATTGTGTAGGATGATTTCACTATTTTAGTTGATACATAAATTAATAATTTTTTGAATAAAAATATATGAATTAAGATAATTATTATGTTAATTATTCAAATTATAATAATATGGAAATTTTATAAAAGTCTTAGGGTGTGTTAAGTCCCATCGAGCATGCCATTATGTAGAGTAGGAATCCAAAAAGGTTAGTTCATTGGGACCACTTGCAAAAAAAAGACAAAGAAAGGGTAAATAAAATATAAAGACTTGGATAAATATGGATAAGAATCTGAGAGAGAAATTTATTCTAGTCTATTATGCAAAAACCCTCTATAATGTATTTTAAAATTTAAGGTAAAATATCATCATGTTTAAAACTATACAAATGAGTTTTACAAGCTATCAATACAAGTGGAACATGATGAAAAGAATAGATGGCTGCAAGGTATGAAATAGGTTTAATGTCTTATATTCAAGATTAATTGAGCATTACTATAATAAATAGCATGGAATATTCGTACCAATTATATTTTAAGTCGAGAGAATAAGAAATAGATGGGCTTTTAAAAGATCAACTAGGCCAAAAAGGGGGAAATCCTCTCTATCAATGGTATTAGGTGGGTTTAATCCCATGTGATATGGGTTTAATACCACTAGATAATAGTAATTCATTTGCATATAAAAATAATTGGAAAATAGATAAGGGTTTTAATATTGGCAAAGAGGAGGAAGATTTTATAAAGGTAGAGGATATTTTGGTGGTAGATGATGGAATGGTCCATGCATACCTTATGTTATTATAGATGTGGAGAATAATGAAAAAGAGAATTTAATTTTCCACACTATCATGAAAAATAAAGGAGGCAGTAGGATCAACCAAGAGTGAATTTTATTGAGGTTGAGATAGAAGAATATAATATAAAATATTCTATAGTAAACATAAGGTAAAATATCAAGGATAACAATGATAGCTCCAAGGAAATAACATGTGAAAAATAAATAAGGTTGTGATTGAGGGGTCCATACTAATATTTTTATAACAAGGTTTAGTTTAGGATGTAATATATGCAAAGTAATTATATATGGAGGTAGTTTTGAAAATATGGATTATAAATAAATGGTAGAGAGACTAGTTCTACAATGTGAAAATCATCCTTATCCTAATCATATTTCATGGTTTAAGAAAGTGATTGAATTTTTAGTGGATAAAATATTCTTAATCAATTTCTATGTAGGAAAAACTTATAGGGATGAAATATGGTGTGATGTTATCCCTATTGATGCATGCCATGTGTTGGTGGGAAGGCCATGGGAATATGATATGAAATCAATTCATGATGGATCAAATAATACATATATAATTTTGGAAAGGTAGATTTAATACCTATTAATTAACAAGGGTAAGTATAAACCTTATTGTCTATGAAATGATTTATCAAATACATGAAGATGATTGGTTGTTTTTATGCATTAATAGCAAAGAAAGAAGACATGGAAGTGGTAAAAATACTATAGTAAGTAACAAAAGTGTAAAAATAATATTCACAAGTTAAAATTAATGATTTATCAAATGGTTTACCACCAAATCAAGACATTCATCATCATATTGATTTGATTCTAGGATCTGATCTACCTAATCAAGTATATTATAAGATGAATCTAACAAAACATTCAAATTTGAATGGACTAGTTACTGAATTAGTTAAAATGGGTGTAGACACCGAAATCGTGTCGACTCCCCTGGTCATCCTTCATGTTATTCTCCCTCACCTATTTAACTCCTGTCGACCATTTTTCCCATTAGTCTTGACCCTGGCAGCTTGTCAAAATGAGCAAAAGACTAAAGTTAGTCTCTGCCCCCATTCTGCATCTGCCGACCACGGTCGCCACCCGAACGATGTCGCCGATGTCGGTCACTTATCACTACATTGGCGGTTCTACTGACATCGGTTCTCCTTATCACTACGTTCTCGATCCGAACATAGGAACCGTTATTCCGTTACCCGTTATCCATTCGGTTCCCAATCGATTTCCCGATTGGTTATCGAACCATCCCTCGCCTTCATCCAGAACCTTTTCATTCGATCAATGGATTCATTATTCAACCAACTAGTTCATTCATTTCAACAAAAACTCTTGCGATCAACCATCTCTTACATCCAATCAACCTGCAATCAATTTTCTGCGTACAGGAACTCTGCTTCGGTCATTTGGCAGCACAACGACAACGTCAATCACGTCTCTGACTTCATATTCAAGCGTATAACAAGTAAGTATCTTGTTCTGTGTTTTGTTTCTCTCTGGTTAATTTTTTTTATTTACTGCTATCACCCCGGATCTTCACACTGTAGCCCCAAGATTTGACTTCCTACTTTACACCTTTGCCTACTATCTCCTAACTATATAGTCTTTTAACTCTGCTTAGACTTTTTGCACAAACCCCAAACAAAAAAATAGACCTTCTGCAAACCCCCAGACCCTGTCTCGACTCGACCAGACCCAACCAGACCCACCCAAACTCTATCTAGAACTATGCCCTGACCGATGCCAGTCATTACCCTGACTGATGCCGGCACCTTAACCGACGTCGGCACCTTCCCCTGACTGATGCCGGCACAGAGACCGACACCAGTGACTGTGCAGAATAGTTCACTGAATATTAGGTACGCATTTGTGTTTTCATCTTTTTATTTACTTTCATTCTGTCTTTTCATTATTTCCATTCCTATCAAATATTTCTATCTTTAACTAGTGGGTTGATATCCTTCTAGGAAGTCTTTCATACTTCTAGGATCAGGCGTTTGCTTGACAACCCACCGTCTCTTCGTCTAACATTTTTTCTTGTTTAGTCTATTTTTCTTTACAGGTGTCATTCCTCCATAGCCAAAGAGGAGTACCTTCCAACGTCTAATTTCGGTGCACACAACCATATCCAGGTATCTTCTAGCCTTGACCATTTCTTTTAGTTTCTCATTTCTTCTTTGAATGTAGAAACCGATTTAGCGTAGAAACATTCTGGCACGCCCGGTGGGACCCTAGGTTCTTCCGTGGGTTCCTTTTTCTTTTCGTTCATATAGGTGCATTAGGTTCCTTCCTTTTTTGCCTCTTTCTTCTTCTTAAATGACATCATAAGCAGGAATAAAAAGAACTTTTCTTTTCTTTCTTGCACTTCTAGACTAGTCAAAACTCATATTCTTCGACTCTTTCTCCATTCGTCTTCATACGAACAAACATTTTGACTTGGGCATTAAAACACTTTGCATTCATTTCTGCTTGCTTGCATCTCTTAGACCACACATAGTAATTAAAAAATGGATATTGAATTAATCTAGATCACTTGATGTTACACGACCAAACCACTTACACAAAACAAACATTTTAACTTACCTGAGACAAGGCTCGACTGGGATTTCATCCCCCAGCAGATACCTTACCCATCCCAACGATCTTAGTTGGATTTCATCACCAAGGAAAAAGCCCACTCTGTTCTCTGGCGGAGCCTAATCTCTAGGGGAAGTATATTTTGGCTAAGCGAAACTAGCTAACCACTGGAATCGTGAAGTGAGGGGAGCTTGCTCCTTAGCACCAGGCCTTGTACGAAACCTAACACAAACTTCTTGAGCACCATAACAAAACCTAAAACCATCCATAGACTGCTTCTTCTAGGACCTGACTCAAAAGCCAATCTTCCTCTACACACATTCTAAGGCATAAGCCACTATAATCCTAATAATCTACTCCTAGGGTTTTGGGATCTGCTTGTGTTCTTCATCTTTTTAGTTCTTATCTACTTGTTTAAGCTTGTGAGGAAATTCTTCCTTGCCTTGAATGGTTCTGACTCATAGCCAAGCCAAGGCTCTAGTCGATCATGCGAGGCATCATCCTCTTCCACCTACCCCACCTATAACCAGCCCTATAATGGAGTTCAACTCGGAAACTGAAAGAACTCCTACTAGACCATCCCCGACCCAAATACCTATTATCCCAGAAGGGGACCAAGATTTCACATGATTCTTGGACCTCAACGTAAAATCCTTGCAACACTATCTCGTGAATAGCCGAACACGAGACCCCTTTGGCAATCTAATTTACAGAATGCCGACTTCTTTTCTCGAGACTGCGGCCGTATCAATGGCGTCCGTAGTCCAACCCTTAGACACCCAGGCTGTTGCCTCAACCAATGACCAACCTTTTACCAACCATCCAAGTGTGGCCTTTCCCTCCATCGTTGGGCCCACTTCCACTGAGGTTTCGGCCCCCTATCAATCTCAGCCCACGCAACCACTTTCTACCCCCTTTCAGAATTTGGTCGTCTCTATTCCACCTACCCTTGCTCCTATCAACACTAGGGTGGCTACCTATCCATTGGCCCATGTTACCTCTAACCAACCTCCCATGACAATGTCAAACCTAGCCATGCCTTCTACCCAACCATCCTTAGTCACCTCTTATATCCCTATGACTAGTCATTCGTACGTTGTGCCCTTACTGGTACAATCGACTACGTCGTATACCTCTTCCAGCTTCTTTCAAGTGCCTTACAATCTAGGAGGCACTCCACCCACCAATCTATCAGTAGATATCATCAAAATGCTAATGGATAAAATGTCCAACCTAGAGACCTCCATTTTTGGCTCACGTAATACTCTCTCATATGAATAAATTTGCAATGAGCCCATTCATCCTTCTGTCCCTATCAGACCATATCCCAGCCAGTGGGAACTTCCTAAGTTTTCTCGTTTTCAAAGCAAGGAAGACCCACAACAACACTTATGGGCATTCAGACATGCCTATTACCTTATCGCCCATGACAATGCATTACTTTTACGCACGTTTCCCATGTCTCTTTTAGGTGCTACACTTAACTGGTATAGCTCCCTTGCCAGCCAGTCCCTCTTCACGTTCACTCAGCTGGCTCAGCTCTTCCTCGATCATTTCTCTATCAATATCACCAAGAAGGTCTCCATCACAGACCTCTATTCTATCCGCCAATTCGAGGATGAATCCATTTCTAATTTCGTCGCTCGATGGAGGGGCCTTATCAATCAACTCTCATTTTCCTTACCCCAGCCTGAGCTTATTAAACTTTTCTCTCAAGCCTGCACAAGACATATTCTTCCACCTTGAGGGTTCAAACCTTCTGCACTTTTGACGAAGCCTTCACGATGGCCCATAAACTTGAGTTGCGTGTCATTGAGGAGAATAAAGTCAAGTTGCAGAGCAAGAATCCCAACTCCAAAACCATGACCCCTCTTCTAAGCCTTCCTCATCCAATCCTAAATCTAAAGCTTCAGTAAACATTGTGGTTGTTAGATCTTCTTCCTCTTCACCTTCAACTAATCAACCTGAACCATCCACATCTATGAGTGCCACTTGCCAATTTCAGCAGAGATACATACAACGAAAGTTTACTCCACTCAAAGAATCATACGCGTCTATGCTGGAAAAACTCATCAAACAAGGGGCCCTCAATCTCCCCCAGATCCGACCACTGCCACAATTTGATCCCTCACGTGCCATCCCTGCGTGGTATAGGGAAAATGACTTCTATAACTACCACCATGTTAAGGGTCATGACACGGGCAACTGTAAAACCCTTAAAAACATAATCCAAGACATGCTGGAAAAGGGTGACCTCATCCTTGACAATCCCAATGCCCCTCCTAATCAGGGTATCGATATCTTCAAACAACCATTCCCCAATCATCCACCAACTCAAAATAATGTCCAGACCTTGATTGACAACACTCATGAACATAACATTCGAACAGTCAATACGGTCTCGCCCTTCATTTATAACCAACCTCAAGAGGTGAGTTCATCCATCATTCCATCACATGTGGATGAACCTCTTTCTCCGGTTAGTTCTCCCTCAACCTCTCTCATTTTGGAGGATGCCTCGACCTTACCAGCACTACCGGTTTCACCATCTTCCTTCTTGCTGCCTATGGAGGACCCAACCTTTCCTACTCCTCGACCGCAAGTGGAGGGCACTATCATACCTACCCTTTACCTGCTTGAGGAGCTTCATTCTCCAATTTCTTCTCCACCTAGGGAAGAACTTGTCTCTCCTTCATCTCCAACCAAGGACGAACTTGTCACAACTTCATGCCTTGGGGCCGAAACTACCATACCTTCAGTCCCACAACCGTCGACATCTTCTCAAGAGCCCAAACCTCATCCCGCATCTTCTCAACCATTTTCTTGACTAGTGGAGAAACTCAAACTTCTCCCTTCTAGGAAAGTGGAGCATCAGGGATTGTGGGACCGTCTCACAGCTCTTCAACAAGCCTGTGCCCTCTCATCTCATGCTGCTAATCCTCCCATGGTAGAACCTCCCAAGACTATCAACAAAAATTAGATTTCCACCTCTAGACCGTCTACATCTCCATCAACCTCATCAAAACCAAAACCCTCATCTACCTTGTCTAAACCAATCAAGTCACTTGGTGTTCACCCCGTCTCCAACCTCACTCATCCACAAGTGAAGGTGGACTTAAACCAGACTTTGACCAATAGTAATCTTCAATCCAAATCACAAAAGACTGCTAAACCACAGAGGCAAATGCCTCCTCTTCCGTCACCATTGCCCTCCATTTTGGGCCCCCATCCTTCAACCCTAACCAAAATCCTTCCCACTTCGACCTCTAATCAAAACCAGTTGCCTCCTTTGCTTCCTTTACCTACCGCAAGCCTACCCTCTCCCAAAAGGGTAGTACCTCTCATGAAGAATGTACCATCTCCACCTGTCATCGCACCATCAACCCAGAAGGTGGTACGAAAACCTCCTCCAACTTCGCCCAAGCAAAAGTCACTGGCATCGCACACATCGATGAGCACAGACCCGTTAGTGGGCTCATACTCTTTGATCTTACAATGACTTTTGCAGACTTCTAGCATAACTCTTCCACCCATCAGGCCCTTCCAACCTCTCGAGTCTAAACCCTCCTGGTTCGACGACATGAAGATTTGCTTATATCATCGTACGCTAGGACACGATACCGAGACTTGCTGTGCCCTCAAGGCTGTCATTCGCCATTATCTGGAGAAAGACACTCTTCTCTTTGAGGACACTTTCGACCGACCCCTGACTCCTTCTCATAACCCTCTAACCTCTTCAAACCCATCAACATCTCATCAACCGTTTACAACTCCTTTATTACCTTCACCTCCCATCTTTGAAATCAATGCCATTCACATCACCACTAGGTCACAAAAGGACAAGGCGAAAGAAAAAGCTGCCATTCCTTGGACCTACCCTTTTGTCAATCCACCTCAACCGCCTAAGCCTAAGATTTCTATCCTTGGCGCACCTCAACCTTCCTCTTCTTCTTCCTCTTTAGGACCAATCCATGATTCCATGTTGAAACAACTTCACCAGATGCCTGTGAAGATGTCCCTCTATGACCTCATCCAAACCTCACCCCAGCATCGTCAGGCCCTCATCCAAGCCCTGCAGGTAGTGGAGGTCCAACCCGAGGACCCCCAACCACTTACTACCCTTGTCCACTCCTTACCCCTTGTTTCCTCCATCACATTCAGTGATTCTGAGATTCCCACATCCAACACGAAAGATCAAGATGCTGCCCTCTTCATCACTGCCTATATCGATCAAACACGCATTAAACACATTATGATTGATGGAGGTGCTAGCATCAACATTATCTCCACCCATGCCTTTGATCAGTTGGCTCTTCCCAAGAATTGCGTCTCCAAAACTGACGTGATCTTGCACTCTTTTAATGACACTACTGCCATGACCATTGGCACAGTCATCCTTCATATTTGCATTGGTCCATGCACAGTCCCAGAGCTCTTCTACATCATCGAAGGAGAGTTTCAATACAACATCTTGCTGGGCCAACCCTGGATCTCTGCCATGGCATGTGTCCCCTCCACCCTGCACCGTTGTGTGAAATTTGAGCATGATGGTCAAGTCCACACCATTCTTACTAACCCTTTGCCCTTCAAAACTTGCAACACCACCTACCGTCCAAATGATGTCCTCATTCCTATCAAGCCATCAATTCTGGCACTGCCTCCATCTGCAAAAGCTTCAACCAGTTCACAATAGGCGGTCGCCCTTACACCTCCCCTTGAAGCGACGACCATAGACCCCATGGAAGACATCTTCCAAAGACTTTCATTGGGAGAGTATCACTTGCTGACTTTAGACATGTTCCAAACTCCACAAGAGTATGGACGCCTTCATCATAGCCCCAGCTACGACCATCAGATCAGGATGATCATACCTTATGGTCCTCCTCACCTCCGCACCAACCTCATTTATGGGGGGCTCAATCAAGCTCCTACTGATGGTAATCCTCTTTCTTCACCCCAACCTTTCACATCAGACTTTTCATTTCTTGGCAACCCTGCCTTTGCACACACTTATCTTTATAGGTGTGCATGGAAGGGTTTTGGTTTCGGACGCTATGAGCAGGGCTCCCATCAGCCTATCCAACTGCTCAATGATGATGATGCCAAGAAACAGTATGGCCTGGGATATCATGACCCCACTCAAGATCCTGTAGACCTTTGTCTCAAACCAATCATTGACCAATCTCCTCCACACTCACCTGTTATGCCCCCTTCACCTATGGAGTCAGTGGTTTCCATCCCTCCTAGTTTTTTTTTGCATAAACACCATTCGCCTAGAACACTTGACTTATCATCTCAATAGGGAGTCCAAGTCTCTCCCTCTCATTTTTCCCAGCATGATCGAAGATGAGTCAGCAACCATTCACATTGTCCACTGCGTTGATGATGATGCCATTCTTTCTTACATGGGCGCTGATGATTCTTTCATCCAGTGCTCCCTCCCTTCTGAAACCTAGGTTATGTTAAATGAATCAACCATTGACATCAACCTTTCTTCTTCTGATGTTCCTTATGTCTTAAAGATTGGACAATCTTTAGATGCTCAGGAGCAGCTGGACTATACCCAGTTCCTCTCTGATCATAGCAAGGCCTTTGCCTAGACTTACAGTGATATGCCTGGCATTGACCCCACCATTGTTACCCATAACATTGTCACCAAACTAGAGGCTAAGCCTATCAAGCAAAAGCTTTGAAAGATGCATCCTCGTGTTGCCCTCCTTGTCAAAGAGGAGCTTCAACGCCTCCTTCTGTCTCCTTCATCCAGCCCATTGATTATCCACAGTGGGTCTCTAACATCATCCCAGTCACCAAGGCAACTGGGGGGATCAGGATCTGCATGGAATATTGCGACCTTAACTTAGCCTATCCCAAAGATGACTTTCCTCTTCCTAACATTGACCAGCTTGTTGATCTTACGATCAACCATGAGATGCTATCTCTCATGGACGGGTTTTCAGGATACAATCAAATCCTGATTGCTCCAAAAGATCAGCACAAGACCACTTTCATTATCCCATGGGGGACTTTCTGCTATCGATTCATGCCTTTTGGCTTGAAGAACATAGGTGCCACTTATCAGCATGCCATGACCTACATTTTCCATGATCTCCTTCACAAAATCATGGAGGACTATGTGGATGACCTGCTCGGTAAGTCCAAGCTTCACCGTGACCATCTGACCATTCTCAAAATCATCTTCTCTCATCTTATTCAATACAATCTTCATCTTAACCCCAAGAAATGTGTCTTTGGGGTCCTCTCTGGCAAGCTTCTCGGCTTCATCATTTCTTTCTGTGGCATCGAGATAGATCCTGCCAAGATTTGCGCTATACTCGAAATGCCGCCCCCGACCAATCTCAAGCAGCTTCGCAGTTTGCAAGGCAAGCTCCAGTCCATTCACCATTTCATTTCATAGCTTTCTGACCGCTGCCAACCTTTTCATCATCTCCTTAAGAAGGACGTCTCCTTTACATGGGATAAGGACTGTCAAGAGGCTTTTGAATCCCTAAAACGCTATCTGGTCTCTCCACCAGTCCTCATTCCACCTAAAGATGACCAACCCTTCTACCTTTATATCTCAGCCACTAATCATTCATTAGGTGCTATGATCACGCACCGAGATGAGCATCACCATGAGTAAGCAGTCTATTATATCAGCCAAACACTAGTCGACTATGAAACTCGATATACCCATATCGAGAAACTCTGTTTGGCATTAATCTTTGCTGCTACCAAGCTTCGCCACTATCTTCTTAATCACAAGACCTTTGTCATCACCCACACTGACCCTCTCAAGTATATGCACTCCAAGCCATATCAGAATCAATGTATGGCTCGGTGGCTCATGCTGCTTGCTGAGTTTGACCTTGAATTCATCCAATAGAAATCTATCAAGGGGCAAACCATCACTGATCAACTAGCAGATGCCCCTCTTCCTGACAATCAACCTTCGCAGTGTGAGTTCCCTGATGAGTCTATCATTGCGCTTTCCTCTGACAACACCACCTATCAGATGACTATGTTCTTTGATGGTTCCAAATGTCAACTAGGTGGGGGTGTTGGGGTCATTCTCATCCCACTCGAAGGGGAGCCCATGCCTCTATCTTTTAAACTCGACTTTGATTGTACCAATAATATGGCCAAATACGAGGCCTTAATTTTGGGACTTCAGACCGCCCTCTCTCTCAGCATCAAGTCCATCAACATCTTTGGTGACTCGCAGCTCATCTTCAATTAGGTCAATGGTTCATACCTCTATAAAAATGAAATTTTGCAAAGGTACAAAAACCGTGCTGACATTCTCCTTGCATCTTTCGACCATTTCCTCCTGCAGACTGTTCCTCGATCCATGAATAAGTTTGCTGACACCATGGCTTCTCTTGCTTTGCATATCCCATCTTCCTCATCTGCATCTAGACTTTTTTTCACAGTGCATCATGTGCCGTTGCCTTCATATATCTCTTCTCACATCAACCATATCAACACTATCAATTCTAGTCCACGAGATGATTGGTATAAGCAACTTGTAGACTTCTTATCTTTATCTATCATTCCTCCCAACCTCTCTATTAATGCATGATGAGATTTTATCAAGCGTACCGCTCATTATACCATGCTAGGGGGTCTTCTCTATAAGCGAGGCTTTGACGGCCTCCTTCTTCGCTGTCTCACCTCCACTGAAGCATCTCAAGCCATTCAGCAAGTCCACGATGGGATTTGTGGTGGAAATTTCAGTGGGAATTCAGTTGCCAAGTGCATCCTTCGTCTGGGCTATTATTGGCCTACCCTTCATCAAGACTGTAGCGATTATGTTCGGTGTTGCATCAAGTGTCAGCAGCACTCTAACTTGTTTCATCTTCCTAGTCATGCCTTACAAATTGCTCAAGATTTCTGGCCTTTTTCTCAGTGGGGTTTAGATCTCATCGGTGAGATTAACCCCCATTCCTCTCTTCATCATCAATCCATCATCACAGCCACTGAATATTTCACCAAGTGGGTGGAAGCCATTACTCTCGTCTCCACAAAAGCCGACAAGATCATCGATTTCATCAACACCCACATTATCTATCATTTCAGCATCCCTCATAAAATCATCACCGATAATGGCAAGTCATTTAAAAACAAGACTGTCCAAAAGCTATGTGACTCATTCGGCATCAAACTCAGTTTCTCTTCGCCTTACTACCCACAAGCAAATGGGCAGGCCGAGGCTTCCAACAAAATTCTCACTAAAATTCTCATTAATGTGGTCGGCAACACAGGAAGGGACTGGCACATTCACATTCCCTTCAATTTGTGGGCTTATCGCACTAGCATCCGAACCTCTATGGGTGCTACCCCTTTTTCTCTCATGTACGGAACAGAGGCTGTCCTACCTCTCGAAGTATATATCTCGTCTCTCCGCATTTCTCTACATGATATCCTTTCCAATGATGACTTTCATCAAGATCGCTTAGCTCAACTTGAGTTACTTGATGAGCGTCATCTTGCTGCCCTTAATCATCTCCATGTCTATCAACATCGCATCAAGCGCGCCTATGACAAAAATCTGCGAGAATGAGATTTCAACATCGGAGACCTCATCCTCAAAGAGAATCAACACGTGACCAATATGGAGCAAAGTAAACGAGGCAAGTTTGCTCCTAATTGGCTTGGACCTTTCATTATCATGCACAAGTATGGATCAGGGACTTATCTTCTGTCCTCTCTTGATGGACGACCAGAACCTGAGCCTCTTAATGCATTGCATCTGCGACCGTTCTACTGCTAGTCGAGTACTCATCCACTTGACACTTAACTTGAGCTCGTCCCTTGAGCAATCCCCATCCTCTTCATCCTCATTCCTTTCAACCCTATTCCTCTTAACAATTCCTCTATAACCCTTTTATGATGTATGGATGCTTTGTCCTAATAAAAGGGAGCCCTTGACCTTCTATAATCTTGTCCATGACTCACATTTTTGTAAAAACAAATCAAGATGTCAAAATATCCATGGTCACTATATCAATATCAAAATCAAAAGGTAGACTGCTCCCTCAAAGGATAGCTGTACTATCATTGCTGTAATTAATAGACTGCTCCCTCAAAGGACAGCTATTCAAAAGCCCTTATATTAAACAAAAATCTAGACCACTCCCTCGAAGGATGGCTATGACTAATCTGGCAATAAACAACACTATTTTAGAAGCTTCCCGCATTGATCAGCTTCACAACTGACCACCAAGCAAATGACATCTCTATGCAGACTTCTCACATTGATCAGTCTACACCTTAAAAAAAAAAAGTCATGGACTTGACTTATAGTTGTCTCAGGGTCTCCTATAAAAAGGGGCAAAGTTATCTCTGCTCTTAAAATGGGTTACCCCTTTTTTCCTCCTCCTATCACCTGTTCAAGGGAATTCAAGCTCACTTTAATGTCAAAGTGATTCGATTACCGCTCTAACATAACTATGGTCAACGACGTCATGCATGAATGGGGCTCCTGGTTCTAATAACCCCTATCTATGTTGTCTTTCTAGTCCTTGTCAATGAAAGAGCAATATGCCTTTCACTTCTTCTGCACTTTGGTCACTTTCACCTTCATCACTTGTCAATCAACTCAACTCAACTCTCTTTTTAGACCACTCCCATAGCCTATTCACCCTAGTTTCTATGGACACCAATACACATGGAAACTATTGACTGGACGCAATTTATGTTAAGCATAAACCAATACTTTCTGAAGCATAAATAGACCTCAATTCATTTTTAGCATACATCCATCACGAATATGGAATATTGCTAGGGATGAAAGACCCCTCAACCAATGTTGTAGAATACACCATCACACAATATGGAAAAGGCTGCAACATCTTTTTCTCCTCATCATTTCATCATAACCAAGACCAATCTATCAACCATTTTGACCACCTATCTACCACTCAGATCCTTTGTCTGAACTACATTGGTCTGAGGCCCTATAACCGGGGCTATGTAGGCAGCACTCAGATGATACGACATCATCTGGGGTTAGCTCGACCACCCTCATTTGTTCATCTCTCTGATGGACAAACTTTCTTTCCTCTTTTTGACCATGACCTTGCCCTCTACCAAGCCCAATGCCATCCCTTTGACCCTTCCTCCCTTCTAGGGAGAACTACATTGGCCTGAGGCCCTTCCATAGGGGCTATGTAGGCAGCACTCAGTTGACATGGGGTCTTCTAAGGTTAGCTCGGCCACATCATTTCGTCCATTCCTCCCCTTGACCACCAACCATTAGAGATCATGCCTATCTCCTCCGACCTCGACCACTTCCAAGACAATGTTGCCTTGGTTGTTTTTGCATGTATGCTACTTCATGACTAGTTAGCAGACTTGTGCGTAAACTTTTTTGGACCCTCACAAGTATAGGATCGCATGCCAGTTGATCTACACTACTTGTGACTTTTTCGTGTTTCTAGGAGCACTTCCTGAGCCTAGGATACCTAGAACGCGATGACTCATTGGAGCTTCAGCTTAGATTGAATAACCCAATCAGCAGATGACTAAATGTTGGGGCTTGATTATTTTAATTTTGGAACTCCTTGACCCTTGACCTGTGACACTTTGACCTGACCATCTTGTGAAGTGGTATGCATGCAATCACAACTTTTGCAGCGTTCACCCTCACCCCTCTTTTTCATCCACTCTTTGTCAAATTAGCACCCGATTCTAGGTTCCCTTCCCTCGACTCCTGCTTTGAGGGGGAATACCTTATCCATAATTGGGGCAATCCACTTCCTATTTTTGTCTTGCAGTTCATTCGAACAACCAACAAGATGAAATCAACCTTATCCCTCACCTGGGGCAATTTGCTTCCTATTTTTGTCTTACAGTTCATTCGAACAACCAACAAGACGAAATCAACCTTATCCCTCACCTGGGGCAATCACTCCTATTTTTGTCTTGCAGTTCGTCTAGAACAACCAACAAGACAAAAAGGGGCAAATGTAGACACCAAAATCATGTTGACTCCCTTGGTCATCCTTCATGTTATTCTCCCTCACCTATTTAACTCCTGTCGACCATTTTTCCCATTAGTCTTGACCCTGGCAGCTTGTCAAAATGAGCAAAAGACTAAAGTTAGTCTCTGCCCCCATTCTGCATCTGCCGACCACGGTCGCCACCCGACCGACATCACCGACGTCGGTCACTTATCGGCTGACCTCAGTGGTTTTGATGACGTCAGTTCTCCTTAGCACTACATTCTTGATCTGAACATAGGAACCGTTATTCCATTACTCGTTATCCATTCGGTTCCCAATCGGTTTCCCGATCGGTTATTGAACCATCCCTCGCCTTCATCCAGAACCTTTTCATTCGATCAACAGATTCATTATTCAACCAACCAGTTCATTAATTTCAATAGAAACTCTTGCGATCAACCATCTCTTGCATCCAATCAACTTGCAATCGATCTTCTGCGTATAGGAACTTTGCTTCGGTCATTTAGCAGCACAGCGACAATGTCAATCACATCTCTGACTTCATCTTCAAGCGTATAACAAGTAAGTATCTTGTTCTATGTTTTGTTTCTCTCTGGTTATTGTTTTTTATTTACTACTATCACCCTGGATCTTCACACTGTAGCCTTGAGATTTTACTTCCTACTTTACACCTCTGCCTACTATCTCCTGACTATATAGTCTTTTAACTCTGCTCAGACTTTCTACACAAACCCCAAACAAAACAACAGACCTTCTGCAAACCCCCAGACCCTATCCCGACTCGACCAGACCCAACTAGACCCACCCAAACTCTATCTAGAACTGTTACCCCAACCGACGTCGGTCATTACCCCAACCGATGTTGGCACCTTAACTGACGTCGGCACCTTCCCCTGACCGATGCTGGCACAGAGACCGACACCAGTGACTGTGCAGAATAGTTCACTGAATATTAGGTACGCATTTGTGTTTTCATCTTTTTATTTACTTTCATTCTATCTTTTCATTATTTCCATTCTTGTCAAATATTTTTGTCTTTAACTAGTGGGTTGATATCCTTCTAGGAAGTCTTTCATACTTCTAGGATCAGGCGTTTGCTTGACAACCCACTGTCTCTTTGTCTAACATTTTTTTGTGTTTAGTCTATTTTTCTTTATAGGTGTCATTCCTCCATAGCCAAAGAGGAGTACCTTCCAATGTCTGATTTCGGTGCGCACGACCATATCCAGGTATATTCTAGCCTTGACCATTTCTTTTAGTTTCTCATTTCTTTTTTGAATGTAGAAAGCGATTTAGCATAGAAACAATGGGTTTAGCAAGGGAGATAATGAGTCCATGTATAACACCAACATTGATAACTAAAAACAAATATGGATCATGTAGGATGTGTGTTGATATGATAAATAAATGAAATCACCATCAAATACATATTTCAAATACCTCTCCTAGATGATATGATGGATGCACTTGTAGGAGAATAATATTTTACTAATATATATCTAAGGATTAACTACTATCAGATTTGAATTCATGATGGATATGAGTGTAAAATGACATTCAAGACTAGATATGGCTTATATGAGTGGCTTGTCATGACATTTAAATTATCCTATGTACCCAATACATTTATGAGGATGATGAACACAATGGTACAAAATTACATTGGTAAGTTTGTGTTGGTTTATCATAATGATATTTTAATATTAAGTAAGAGTAAATAATATCACTTAAGGCATTTTAAAATGGTATTATAATTGTTGAGAAAGGAAACTTTATGTAAATCTAGAGAAGTGAAAGTTTATGCAAAATAGTTTGTTATTTTTAGGATTCATAGTTTCAAAATATAGTGTAAGAATGGATGAATAAAAAATAAAGGTAATTTTTTAATGGCCTATTAGAAGAAGCATATTATAGGTAATAATTTTCCATGGTTTAGAATATTTTTATGGAAAATTCACTAAGAATTTTAGTGGTATTGTTGCACCAATAACATATTTCAAGATGGGGAAAATAATTTGTGTCGACAAGGGCATCAACATAAATATTTCAATTTTTAAATAAGGTGACATAAAAACATGTTCTAAAATTACCATATTTTAATAGAGTATTTGAGGTAGATTATGATGCTTGACATGTGGGTATTAGTGTTGTGTTGATTCAATAAGGAAGGATAATAACATATTTCAGTGAGAAAATAAATGAGGTAAGAAATAAGTATTCTACATTTGATGTTTAATTTTATGCAATTCTACAAGCATTAATACATTGGAGGCATAACCTAATTCCTAAGGAATTAATACTGTATACATATCATGATGCCTTAAACTATGTAAACACTAACAATAATTAAATTAATATACATGCAAAGTGGGTGTCTTTATTCAAGGGATATGACTTTGTACTAAAGTATAAATCATGAAATAAGAATCAAGTAGAATATGTTTTGAGTAGGTGAGTGGAATTGTTAAATACTATGGTGAGTGAAGTAGTTAGATTTAAAGTTTTTAAGGAATTATATGGAACTGATCCATATTTTTGAAATATAGTTGAACAATGAAGGAATCCATTAGAAGGATAGACATGTCATTTTCATCACTAGTATCCTATATAGGATGGTTGTGTTTTTAAGGGAAAATAAATATGTATTTTTATTGGTTCTATGAGAGATAATATTATAAAATAATTACAAAATGATTATTTCAATGGAAAATTTGGTAAGAATATGACCATAGCATTAGTGAAGGATAATTATTTCTATACAAAGATGAAGAGATATGTGGAAAAATATGTTTCAATGTGCAAGAATACCATGCAGTTAAAGGCCATGCATAAAATATCTGGATATACATTCTATTACTAGTTTTAAGTAGACTCCCACAAACATATTTGAGTATGGAATATTTATTGGGGATACCAAATAAAAATAGAGGTAATGATTCATTTTTTTGTATGGACATGTTTTAAAAGATGGATCATTTTATTTCACATAAGAAAACCAATGATGAAACTATAGTAGTAGATGTTTTTTCAAAGATGTTATGAGATTGTGTGATGTTCAAAAAAAAATTAATTCATATAAATATATTAAAATATTTAGTCATAATTGGAGGACTGTATGGAATAAGTTAGGAACTAAAATTTAGTATTGTATAGCACCCACAAATATATGGACAAATAGTTAAAAATAGGAGCTTGGGAAATTTGTTGAGTTAAATAGTTTGAGAGAATCCCAAGTAATGGGACTTGGATTTATCACAATCCAAGTTTTAATATAATAATTTCATGAATAGATAAATAGGGAAATCACCATTTCATATTGTTTATGGTTTATATCATAAGAGTGTGTTATATTTGGTGTAGTTACAAATTTTAGAACATGTTAGTGTTGATGACAAAGCATTTGTAGAGCACATACAATAGTTAGAATAAGTAAGAAGAAAACTATAATAATCCAATGATAAATATAAGGTAGTAAAATATGTATTAACAATGCCAAATCTATTTTTAGAATGATATTTGGTGATGGTATATTTTGGAAAATAAATATTTCCCCTAGGAACTTACAACAAGTCTAAAATATAAGGAGATTGGTCCATTAAAATTGTGAATAAAATAAATGACGATGTTTATGAGGTGATTTTAACACATAAATTTTATATTTATCTAGTATTTAATTTTTTAAATTTATATTATTTTAATGGAGAATAATATTAATGGGAATAAGTTGAATAAGTGGATTTGAAGAAACATGTATTAAGGAAAAAGAAAGAATAATATAGGTTATATATAAGAAGATAACAAACACAAGACAAGGTAGTATTAGTAGGTATTTGACATAGTGGAAAGGAATAAAAAATTAATACAAAAATTTCATTTTAGTATGATAATTTAATAACATTGACATGATTAAATTATAGGAGTATAGTAAGATAAACACATATGAACTAATTTGTTTTCAACCAAAAGAGAATGATGCAAATGCCTATCCTACAAAGGACATAAATTTTTATTTAGAAACCCATTTTAGCTCTCATTCAAGTCAAAAATGAATATATAAACAATAAAATGTATCCATAAACCACCTTATCTAATTAGGGACTTTTTAAAAACATTTTAAAGGCCATGCATGATCATCTAAGTGTCTGAAAATACATTTTAATATATATTTTCAATAATTTTTTAATTTTATAAATATGATATTTTTGAAACCATATGTTAAATTAAATTTAAACTCATCCATTATTTGAATTCAGTGTGTAGATGGTAATTAAAAATTTTAATTCCTATCTAAGCTCACATTTTAAAGTCACTAAAAATAGTAGGTGCTAAAAATAACAATGTTACTTAACTCTAGTTAACTTATTTATTTATTTATTTTTATTTTTTTATTTTTCACATCAAGTCTAATTTTGAGTTGAGATTTATTTAAATAATCTTATATAATTATTTTAATTTATTTATGAAGAATAAGTGATGATTATTGTTTCACAAAATTATGAATTTTTGTATTAAAATTATTATTTTACTAGTTTCTAGTTTCATCAATCTATCACTTTAAATATTGTAGTTATGCTTAAGGATATACACAATTTGTGTTATGTAATGCCTAATAACTATAATTATGACCTAAAATTAGGTAGAACATGGATACATTATGGCAAAAATACCATATGTATACACATAATATTATTACTTTATCATTTGCTAACATTTTCTCTTGCAATGACTTGTCAATCATTGATCTCCTTGAGTACAAACCTTAAATAGAACACTAAGAAATGGATAGGTAGGATCATAATTATTTAAGATAGATGTTTATATTTATGTCATGATAATATAATATTTAATACTAGTCTAGCTTCCTCATATTATCCTAATGCTCACCTCTTTCCATCCTATCCTACTAAGTTATGTTTTTCTCCCTATATCCACTGACATCAATTAGACTCATACCATTTATTTAGAAACATTTCCCTTATTTCATTATATCAGCTAGTTTGATTATTTTATAACCTTATTTTAAAAAAAAAATACTATATTGGCATGGTTAATAACATTGTATGTTAGCTAACATATTTAAACTATATTGACCCGGTCAATACCATCAACTTAATGTTTAGGGTTGGTTTTGGGTTTTGGATGTGTGTGTGTGTGTGTGTGTGTGTGTGTGTGTGTGTGTGTGTGTGTGTGTGTGTGTGTGTGTGTGTGTGTGTGTGTGTGTGTGTGTGTGTGTGTGTGATATTTCACTCAAATAATATCATATACACTCTATTTACTTTTTTCCCACTTGTGTTTCTCGCTATGTCATATTTAGAGGAGATTATTGTGTAGAACCTAATCTTGAATGAAAATTTTCTTGTGGTAGTCTTTGAAGATCAATATAATGAATTAAACCAAGGAGGTTTCCAAGTCCTTGAAGTCTCTAATGAAGGATATCTAGGTATTGTTATTGAATTTTAATTTTTTAACCTATATCTCTTGTAAATATTTGTATACACATAATATTTTCAAACATTATCATTTAATGATGCTCTCTCTTTTTAAGGAACCTGTCAAGATTCAATGTCTCTAAGCACATACCTTAAAGGGTATACTAGGAAAGGGGTGGGCATACCGTTGGTTCTTCACATAATTATTGGTCCTAATACCATTACTTAGAACCACCACAAGTTACTTTTATCCAATTCCCTAATAAATTAAAACCATTATACCCACTACTCTAAGAAATTCATCTTCCAAAATATCCCCTAACTAAGAAAACACCTATTTTATTCATTTTCCTAACATGTCAGCCCAATCAATCTTGTTATGGATTGAGAGAACATTATATAACTCCATTATCCTAACCAACCTAGTTTGATACCTAACAACTATATTTACTACCAAACAAGATTGATATTGATGAAATTTTAAAATAAATTACCAAGAGAGTTTAAGTTTAATATTTGGATATAAATAACCCCTTCACTTCAATCCAATAGATAGTAACATTCATTTTCACATTGTTACAACTCACAATTATACTATGTCTACACTTGAGGAATTACTGCTTAGGGATTTGACTTGGAGGGAGAAAACTTGTCTTGTGGGAAAGTATTGGATGTAAATTAGGATTATTTTATCCTAGAGATGATTTATATAGTGTTATCCTTACAAAGACATAACACCCTATTTGAAATCACCATTAGCCAAGGGAGATATTGAGGCACGATAGTTTTAATTCAAGGTAAGTATTATTAACTTCTAATATTTCATTTGGTAGATAGATATTAGACAAAGTAATGGGATTAATTTTATATTCATTTCTTAGTTTACCCCTACATTTGTTTAAGTAGAGTTCTCTTTGTATGTTTTGTTTGTTTAACTATCCCCCTTTGTGCTACAAGATTTAGTGAACACTAGATTATATTTATTATATTAATTATAGGACTAACTAGGGTTATTTCATCATGTCATTTTCATGGAGGGTTTTTAACCATATCCTTTGGTGTTATGTGGTAATATATCTTTTAATTATGTTTAGTGGATCTAAATCAGTCATGTCATGATATAAATAACTATGTAATGAATCATTTGCTAATATCACCTTCTTCGAGCTTGGAATATAATTAGTAAAATTTGAAGATCCATATTAATTAATTTCATACATTATAGTGAAATTTAAATGAATCTAACCCTTATAATTTTTATTTTGTCAATTATAGTCAACTAGATCGAGCCTATTGATCTAGTCTTCTACGTGTAGGTTTTGAATTAGGTTAAGCCCATTGATCCAATTTTAATTTATACATGTAAGTTTATCAACTATATTTAGCATATAAAATGACTTTCATATTTTATGTGTAGGTTTACAAATTCATAAACCTTTTTGATCTAGTTCTATTCTTTATGTGCATGATTTTTAATTTTAACTAACTAGGTCAAACTGATTGATCTAGTAATTTATTCCACCTTTTGTGCTTAAATAATTGACCTAACCAATTTTATTCACTTATAAATTTTGGTTTCAACTAACTAAACCAATATGATCAATATAATATAATTTTCATGTTTTTATTATTCTTATTTAAGTTAGATTGACTGGATCAATTTTATTTAATAACACTATTTTCTACCTTTGTAGGATCAAAAATTTTGTAGACAACCTAGTCAAATAAGTAATTCAATAATCTTTAAAAAACTCCTAAATCAAACTATTCTATATTTTTCTATCTCACAGGTTAATTATAAATACTCATTATTTTATTTTGTTAATTTTTAAGAAAAATTCATTTTTCACCTTTTATCTAAAATTCAAATTTTATACTATTATTCTTAGGTTTTTATTTCTATAAAAATGTACCCACGTAGGTAACTAGATCAGCTGAGTTGATCTAATTTTGTGCCTATTTTATACCATCAAAATAAATGGAATCAATTGATTTTGTTTGTTTAGGCCTATTTTTTTAACAGACTAAGTTGACAATCTTGACTCTATTATGTACTATTTGCCCAACTAGATTGGCCTGATTGATTTGGTTCTATATGTTTCAAATTTTTAGTATAAGAAAATGAAATTAAGCTCTCTTTTCATATTAATTACAATCAATTTTAATTTTTATTAGGTTTATTTTATCTTTGCTTTCAAAATAATTACAACCTGGTTTTCAAAAAAAAAAAAAAAATGATTTTCACCTTTATTTTCATCTTGCTTAGCTTTCCCTAGAAACTGTGTATTGATAATTTTAAAACTACCTAACTACTATTGTGAAGGGTTATGTGAAATTATGTTTATAATCCTTGTATATAATTTACATATGTTGTGGCATGATGGGATTTCCTTAATACTCATAGTCATAGTAAAACTAAACATAGTATTTAGTTTCCATGTACCTCATATTATTTCAAAAACACATAAGATTCCCCTTTGTATTGAACCTTAGTAATCTAGCCATCCATTTTATTGTGTGGTGTGTTGGTTAGTGGTTATCACTTATAATTTACTTATAACTTACCCTTGAAACTAGGTTTAGTGGGTTATGGTAATTGAAATTCCTTTATAGTTAACATTTTGAAACTTTAGGCCAACACTATCCAACAGACAAGCCAATATCTTTGGAAGCCTACATTATCAAACACAAGCTTTAATAAAAATTCTAAATATTATTTTTAGATAAATATTTAGCATCTAAATTATATTTTTACTTATTACTATTTTCCATTATATGTTGTATTATAAATTGTATCAACTAATATTGAAACAAGTTATGTGTTGTGTGTTTCAACTAGATCGATCGATTTTATATAATTACATTTGTTCTTAACTTTATTTATATATTTACAACTACATCGAATAGCTTGACCTGGTTTATTTATATATTTTTTTATTTTCATAATGTTACAACTATATCAACTAGATCATCCTAGTCAATTTATAGATAGTTTCATTTTCCTAATTTTCCAACTAGATCAACCATCTTGACCTAATAAGTTAGTAGACTATTCTATTTTCCTATTAGATCAACCAACTTGACCTAGTTAGTTTCTATACTATTCTATTTTCCTACTTTTCCAATTAGATCAACCAATTTGACCTAGTCAGTTTATAGACTATTTTATTTTCTTGTCTTACTAACTAGATCAACTTAGTTTATTTCCATGTTGTTTTGTTTTCATATTTTCCAATGAGATTGAATATCTCTCCCTAGTTATTTTATAGACTATTCTATTTTCTTACTTTTCTAATAGATTGACCAAGTCAATTTTCCTATTTTACTAACTAGATTGACTAGTTTAACCTAGTTTTTTTCTAAGCTTTTATGTTATCATATTAGTATAACTAGATTGACCAACTTAGTCTCATACATTTTCATCTTCTATATTTTCATTTTCCTAGTAAGTTTCTAGATAATATTTTCATCATGAAATATCTATTTGATGAAGCTACATAGTAAAATCAAACTAACATGATGAATATTACTAATCCTCATAAAGCCTCTACGACACATCTACCATATCATGCAGTAGATAATCCTGATCTTAGAAATATCCACATTACTACTAGAACAACCAAATGTGGGACTCCTCCCTATTTTAATTGTCTTAATACTTTATTATTAAAAATGGTAGAGGTTGAATTGATCTTGAGTATATAGATAAAATTATCCTCTTCATCAATGAAAACCCTCAACATCAATGAAGGATCACACAATCATTTATAACCTCATGATGGGACCTCATATTGGATAACCCCATTCTTTTTCATGTATCTTTGCTATAGGATTTATGGCAAGTCATTATATGACTTGTACCACATATTTCTTCTATTTCATGCCTCCCTATACTAGGATGACATCATCTTTCATGAATTATTAATCTTGCTTGACAACCATTATTATAAACATGGAAAGCATGACCTTTAGTGGGTCTACTCAAAATACCCATACTAATACTCAAATCCTTACAACTACTAGTACATCTCAAGATATTAGTGCATTTAAAAATATCAATGCCTCACATAATGCTAATGCATCCCATGCTAATTCCACTAGTAAAAATACCATTAACACTAATTAATTATTATTAAAAACTTTAAACCAAATGGCTACTTTTCAATCTAATAGTGAAAATAAAATGATGCAAATACAAAACCAACTAATTCATTTCCAAAATCATCCTCAACCTAATAAATCAGAAAAAAACCCTAATTCCCTTTACACCCCTTAGATATACACATGTTAATATTATACCATAACTACCACTTCCTAACAAGGTTATTAAACACTTACAAAATGAACCTCTAGTTCCTCAAATTATAAACATTGACATAGGTGGCATAGTTCCCACTATGACTTATAATGGATCCACTTATCCAACTTTGAATTTGAATACTTTTTGAAACCTATACAAGGATTGAGTTAAAATCAACACCTTTTTTGCCATAAATTTATTAGATAAAACCTTTTCAAGTGATACTATAGATTGGTATAATCAATTTAAAACTCATTATATCTCTATTTTGGATGACTTAGTCAATGCATTAATTTAAGAATTCCAAACTAATGATATCTTTGAAAACAACCTAGCTCATTTTATCAATTGAAAACAATTAGAATATAAAACAACATATGTTTTCATCAAATCATGGAAATCCTTGTCTAATAAATCTATCATGACATGTCTTGTGATAATCTATTTCACTTATCCACTATTGTTATTGACTCTAAATTAAAATATCATGTGAGGAATCTTTCTCCAAAATATTTATAAGAATCCCTTGACCAAGCTAAATATCAATATTTACTTATACCACATTTTGAGCCTTCTCAGCCTCTAATAGGGACTTGAATTCTTATAAATTCTAAAAAAATACATGCAACTAATGATGGTGTTACAAATACCTATGATTATATACACAAACTTCAAACCATTGATCCAAGTAATCCTATGGAGCCTATTATTTCATCACTAATTTCCAATAATTTTCATCTTAGTTATACATTTTCTCAAGTACATAATATAGATATCCATAGACCACTTTACTTAGCAGAGATTCAAAAATGTCTTCCCTGACCTTCACCATGATATATTGATCTTACTCACCCCACTAAACACTAGTATGATCCACACAAATTCTATTGGTATCATCCAAGTTGGGGCCACGCTCATGAGACTAGTCATCAATTAAGAAACTTTACTATGGACTATCTTCTTGGACCTAATTTTGAGCATGAATATCTCATACATGCATGTAAACATGCTTATAAAGTAGTAGTTAATGCTCATGAAAATAAATATAAAAATGAAGGATTGAACCAAGAAAATGATCATTTAGATATTTATAAGGATCCCCTTCCTAGTCATCAAGCTAATTATAACAAACTTCCCACTACCAATAATGTTAAATTTTATGTGTACCCTAACATGCATGTTGAGAATGTCGTTTATGAATAATATGTGGAGATTAGTTTCCTATATTGATCAAGATCCAACTTTCAATTAAAATAATTTCCTAAATTTTTATATGGTTTAATATTTTTACCCATCCCATATCATGTAATTGGGGTAATCAAAACCAACTCCAATAAATTCAACAAAATCAAAAGTCTTAAATCCAATAATATAGTTAGACAATAATTCACATACTATCGATATAAATTATACTCATCCTTTAAATAAAACACCTCAGTCAGAAATTAAAAAACCTTGTATCATTTGTACTTATTATTCTCAGACATAAGAAGCAACCAATGATTCAACCATGTCATCAGCTACAATTGGTCAACCCATATTAGCCAAATTAAAATAAAACATACCTTACCAAATTTAATTTTAATGCACTTCTTCTACACCCTCAAAGGATTTACTTCAACACTATACACATTTATCAAATAAAATTCTAACAAGATATGATGAATGGGATACTATATATGAATTTTCATATCTCCCATCTCAAATCACTTTATTGCAATTCATGAGAACTTCTTCTCATCATCATAATTGATTAATGAAAATTTTATTCTAAATAAACATCACTCATCCCCCACTTTTGGGGTAAAAATCTACTTTGTTTTGATCTAAAGACAACATTATTTAGTAGTGTGGAGATTTCTATCCATGTTGAAGAACTGGTATAGAAATCTCCACACTTATTAAGATTTGTATCAATCACTCAAGGTGTCATTTCCAATTTTCACCTCTTGCACACTAATTTTCCACCTTTTCAAGTTTTCAAATAAGTAGCATACCAAACTACTACCCTTTGTCAATTTTCAATAGGATGGCATAACTAGGTGGATTACCTTTATGGGTTTTCAACAAACCTAGCCTTTATTATCTTACTATGTCTTCCTGAATAAAAAATGTTATGCAAAATTTTTTAAATCTTGTACTCTACATAGTACTTAACTTGAATGTGGTGACATGGATGTAGACAAAGGTTGACTGAAAGAGTCCTTGGATTGGGATTATTTAGCCTTGTTCCATGTGATGATATACTAGATCTCAAAAGGTGTCTTATAGGTAGGTGTTATGACAATATATGAAACTAAACTAATCAATAGAGTCAAATCTATTTTATATGCATTCCAATTTAGCATCACTTCTTATATTAGATGTATTATGGTATGCAATGGAGCATGGAAGTTGACGATTTAATTTTTTTCATCATTAGTTATGCTCAAGGTGTCCTTGGTGTCTGTAACCCTTGTCTAAATCTCTCCACTCAATTGATCCATCTTATCTACATGTCATTGATCTTGGAGGTCAATGAAGGAACTGTGTAATAATTGATTCTACTAATTCATAAGGTTGTCATCTATATTATCCCTAACATTTAGTGATTCCTAAATTTCTCCATCATTATCCTCTATCATTGTAGGGTGACTTTCCATGGTTTTTTGGTTACGGTAACCTTTCCAAAGTCTTTGCTAGAACTAACTAATGAAGTGTATAATTACTACATCCAATCCAACAAGTTACATGTAAATTATTGAGCTTAAAGTATGATGGCATAGAGCATTCATTGGTATTCCTCTAGTAGAGTGATGAGCATAGCAGCCTTAGACTTGACATCTTGGCCGAATATTCCCACTATGTAAATTTTTTGTGTTATACACTAGTCCTTTATTAACTTAGAGACAAGTGTCTTGAGTTTACACTGGTCAAACATTACTTGGTCCCCAATTACTTTAGTGAACAACTCACAATAAGTATCCTAGATGAGATTTGTATCTTCATGTACTTAAGCCTTTAACTCAATGTTATTGGCCTTAAATTGATTAACTTCCTACTATAAAAAAGAAGACTTTTATGTAATGGACTTCTATAATTCTACAACACCCTCTAACTACCTCTTCAATGGTAATCTAGAAACATCTAATGATCACTCCTATTGAAGTGGGAATGTTGTCAATATTATCATGGTAGTTAAATGATTGGGTCATGGTATGGTCACAAGTGGAAGTGAAAAGGTGGAACACTACACACTCATAGTTAGAATGTCCCATATCTAGACTCCTTCCAAAGGTAAGGCCAATTACTACTCACCTACTATAGTTGTGGGTTTATTTTCTTCTTGTTCTAACTACTCTGAGTCACCTTGTTATTATTATTTAGGCACTTATTATTATTGTGTCATAGCATCTTCTACAATATTTATTTGATGCACAACATCTTCATCCAAATTTATCTTAGCTTCCTCCATTGCTTTCCTATTGAGTTCATCTTCTACAACTTTCTTCTTTTCCTATTCCTCCTCATACTTCTCTTATGCACACTCTTCTTCATTTTTATATTATTCAAGCATAATATCCTTATCTTGTTTGGCCTATGCCTATGCCTCTAAATCAGCATATGCCTTAGCTTCACATTCTTGTTATTCTTATGTTTGATCTTGTTGTTTATGTAAGGTTTCTTCTTCTTCTTCTTTATTCTTCGTAGCCTAATTATCTTGATATTGTGTGAGAGTGACATTCTCCATAGACTTCTTTGTCCATGATTATGTGTGTTGCAATTATTTATCTTCTTCTACCTTGGCCTTGAAAGTGATCACAACCACTTTATGCCTCTTCTCTTTGTCCCTCTTTTTCTAGTGTACCTCTTATGACTTATTTGTTATATCAATAGCTTTTTATGCCTTATTTGCCTCCTCAATAGCCCATTGTCATTCAGCCTCTATGTCTTGGGCATTTTACATGGCCTCAACTTCCTCATTTTGATGATGTGCTTGATCAACTTGATATTTTTGGCCCTGCACCTTCTAGTGCTTCTTTTCTTCTTATTAGACTCATCATTCTTCTATGCAAGCTACTTCCTCCGATGAAGAATTTTGATCTTTAGTTATAGGTTGATCTGGTATCATCTCTTTTGTATCAATGCCTTGTTCTATAGTTGGTGGAGGTACAAATGATTTCTTTTTCCCCAAAATAACCAGCTTACATTTAGGTAGTGATGAAGTTAAGGAAGGAGAAGGCTTCACTTTTTTCACAATGGTTGCCTTACTAAATATACATTCTTCCAAGGTAGGAGAAACCCTAGCTTCTCATTAGGTTATAGGTCTACACACTAGAGCCACCTACAAACTTTCAAGTAGTGGTGAAAATATGTCAATGACCATGAAAGTGGTATAAGGTTATTACTTGAAGATGTCAGTTGTTCTCTATATTTGTTTAGCCTCTTCACACATAGTATCTAAATAATAGATGCAGGGCATGATGATAATTATACCCAAAGGCTTGGAGGGACATTATTATGCACTTAAATCATGTGTAATTAATTCCTTATATAAAAATAAATCATTATCTTCCTCCTCATAAAATTTTCCTACCATATTTATGATCATCACCTCATAGACTTCTTGCTTGTCTATTCCCATATAGGTCATAGGAATTTGTGATCTAGGGCACCTTGATATAATCCATCTAGGTTTATGTGCTCCTCATATTACACTTTAGAAAAGGCGATGGTGATTTTTATGTGGAGATATTATTCTTTTCTTTCTATTATTATGATGATATGGCTTTGGGTTATGGCTACGATGAAGGAACTACTACACAAGGTGGTATGGCTTGTAGAGGTCTGGCACACTTAGATACATATGATTTCTGGTTGATAACCTCATTTTACACCATGGCCATGGGGGTCCAAATTGAGACTTATGAAACTCATGGATGTGAATGAAGATGCTTTTTGGAAGCAAAGTGACAACATGTTGTCTTAAGTACTGCATGATATCTAATGACACTTGTGGGTGTGTAGATATCAAATCCAAAAACTCCTCCCACCATGTATTTAAATTTTCCTCATGTACTAGGGAACCACACTTAGATATCCATATCAAATTATGAAATTTTTGTGTTGGATGATAGTCAATATTGGGGTGTACCTCTCCTTCATGGGACTTCTATTCAGTGAAACACAATAGAAATATTAGGAACTAGTATTGGAATTTTTGCCTAAAAGGTATGCAATATTTTTCAATATTTTTAATAAGATGATTTAAAAGATACTCTATCCAATTTAACTACTTATTATGGTGGATCATGTGATGTGCAATTTCAACCACTCCTTTGGGTATATGTTTCACAGACTTGGTAGTCTGCCAAAATTTGTGTGTGATACACTCAACCAAGATGCACACTAGTTCATCTTAGATATCTTTAATTTGGATTCCTCTAGACCCTTATACATATAAATATTTGACCTCCTAAAGGACAAGAAGCATTCTTGTCTTATAGGGAGCAACATATCACCTTGTCCAAACATGCCTAAAGCTGTATCCATTGCTTCGATGTTGATGATGATGGTGGTATTGGGGAAAAAGTAAACATTTACTTCATTATAGTGGCTGAGTAGGTTTTACACAATATCCCCAAAATTGATAAATATATGCATTCAAATCAAGCACTTAACATCAGTGTTATGGAAATAGTGTGGGGCTACAATAACAAGTGGTTGTCTAACATATACTATATTTGGTCATAAGAGTTTTTATTCTACCACTCAAAGATAATAAAAAGTCTCTAGATCAATATACTTTGTCTATCAATGTGAAATATAAATAACCATTGCTTCCTTCTGATCATTTTTCATGTTCCTAATGAGCTACAAATGATCTATAGTGGTGGAATATTGGAAATGAGAATTTTTTAAATTTTTGTGCTATATAAATTGGATCAGCTCTAGAACTTTAATGTGCAAAATGTTTACAAGAATGAAATGCAAGATTAATTCACAACATTATGACTTTATATATTTGATGCCTATTTATTTCTACATAAATGTCATGTTGAGTTGTCCCTTTGATATCAATGTGAATGTTGATGTATCAAATATTATACGATCTAGAAATAAAGGTAGTTAGTCATTAGTGCATACATTGATATATGCCATTATATTATTTATTTTTTATACTAGAGTAAAAAATTATGATGTTGATAGACCATTGATTTGGTGAAGAATATACCAATCAAACCTTAGCTCTAGCATTAACTACTTGGGGATGACCATTATATAGTGGAAATCTTGGTTGATAGGACTTTACTATACATTTACCAAAATTAATTGCTTTATTTTGATTATGTTGACATCAATAATGGCACATCTAAATTATTTTTTACATAGGTGTTACACATTATACTTGTTATCCTAGTTCTAAAATCTAGTGAAGTGAAGATATCATCTACACACACACACACACACACACACACACAAACATGAATAAATATAAAATCTTAATCTATTCAATGCTACTCATCACCCACTCATTTGGTAGAAAGAGATTAATTAAGACTATTTGTGGTAGGGCTTAATCTTTTAACCATTCACCTACCCTATTAAAATGGTTCCCTGTACATCCCTCAAAACAATAGTTCCTTGATGTGATATTTCTTGTGTAATATAAGACCCTTTCCACCCAATATGTAGTTTACCTAAAACTTCTCTAAAGTGATTATCACATAACAAAACTAGTTGATATTTATGAAATTCCTTATGAAATAGGTTCTTGTAATGCCATATTTTTTAACTCTACTTATGAACTTCCTACATCTAAAAATCTTTGCATTGATACTCATGCATTCAATTCAATTTGATAAAATTGTTTGTGAGAGACTCATTATCTTTTAGTCTCATAACCATTATAATGGATACATTAGGTACCAAGTATTCCTTAGGCATTACTGCTTCAAGCCCATAGACTAATTAAAATAGAGTAAAGCATGTATCCCTCTTATAGTGTGTTAAATAAACATAAAGAATCATATAAATGTGATCTTCCCAATCATCCCTCTTGACATCACATATATTTATCAACATCTTGGCCAACACTTTATTAGAAGCCTCAACTTGTCCATTAGCTTATAGATGGTATGCAATACTTTTACTATGGGAAATCATGAATTTTTTAGTAAGAACATTGATATTATTGTTTAATAAGTGTGTCCCTTGATCACTATTTAGTTTGATGTGGCATCTAAAACATTTGATGATATTATCATAAATGAACTTTGTTACATCCTTCACCCCATACTTGGGTGTTGTAGGAGCTTCAACCCATTTGGTAAAGTAATTAGTTGAAGTGACAATATATTGAGCTTTGATGTGTTTACTAAATGGAATTATGGGTCTTACAAAATTGATGCCCCATTATTCAAAAGATTATTTAGATAATAAAGGATGCAAGGGAATTTCATCCTTATTATGTGGCTTACCCATTCATTGACATACATCATAATTTTATGCTACTTTATGGGCATCCTAAAAAAGGTTCAACCATCACAATCCACTCTATAATAATTTTTGAGAAGTAACTTCTCTAGCAAAATGACCTCCTATTATTCTTTGGTGTATATCTTGTAAGATATATGGGTATTCATGTTATATAAATACCTTGCATAGTACTTCATCCTTACCCAAATTATACAAGATCCCATTTATAATAGTATATTGCAAAGCTTTAGTGAAAAACTACTCCTTATCTCTTTTTGCCAGTGTACAGGGAATACTCCTTGTTTTAGTATATTAATAATTACCTCAATATTCTAAGGGATCTTAGGAACTCAAAATAGATGGGTATCAAGAGAATATTATTGTAGTTCTTCCAGCTCTTCCCCATTCATGATGTGACTGAGATGATCCATCCCAACATTTTCTCTACATAGCTTTACATTGATGGGAAATTAAAATTATTGAAAAAGTATCAACCATATTGAAATGCATCCTATGAGCATAGTCTCATTGACTAGGTAGTGTAGAGATTGGTGATCCATGAAAAATTCAAATGGTATCACAATAATATAATGTCAAAAATTTTATAGTTCAAATAATATAGAAAATGGTTCCCTTTCATTTTTCATGTAATTCTTTTCTACATTAGACAAATTTTAGCTTATAAAATCTATGGGGTGGTCTAGTCCCCCATATTTTGGATGCACAATCACATCACCAAATATAATACCAAAAGCATCAATGTGTACATAAAAGGGCTTACTCAAATATGGAAA
This sequence comes from Torreya grandis, assembly GCA_037957365.1. Taxonomy (NCBI): domain Eukaryota; kingdom Viridiplantae; phylum Streptophyta; class Pinopsida; order Cupressales; family Taxaceae; genus Torreya; species Torreya grandis. The sequence goes on from JARHVA010002398.1 coordinate 2,273,728, forward strand.
GATAAGAATAGACATACTGACCAATCTCTACTTCAGTTATATTAATGCTACTTGACACTTAAAAATATAGACAAATATCATACCTTTATGTAATAAATAGTCTAATGGGGATGAAATGGATTCATATCCATTGATAAAATTTTGATATTAACCTATGTGGCCAAGAAAGAATCACACTTATATGGAGTTCACTAGTGGAGGCATACTAATAATGACTACAATTTTGGCCTAGTCTACCAAAATCCCTTCACTACACACCACATGACCTAGAAAAACACTTAAAGGTGTAAAAACTAAACACTTTTTCAAATTTAGGGAAATATGTAGAGCTAGACAATGTTCTAAAATGAGGCATAGCTTGAAAAAGTGATATTTAAACAAAGAGAAGACTTCCCAATCATTAATATATACTTTTAGGAAGTTATGAATGAAATCCTTAAAGGCAATCACCACTACTCTAGAAACATTATAGGTGCAATCTTGAGGCAAAAAAGCATTACCTTATATGAAAAAGATCCCCATTCTATGGTAAAAGTTGTTTTAGCTCTATCTTCTTCTGTGATGAGCATTTGATGATAGACACTGAGCCCATCGATGAAGGAGTAAGCTTCATGGCATGCAATAGATCATCTATGAAGGGAATAAAAAATGAATCAGTCACACATGCATCATTCAAAATTTGATAATTACCACATACTCAAATCTCCCCTATTTTCTTAGGTTATACTACCATGTGACTAACCCAATCTACCTTCTCTATAGGATATATTATACCTAATTCCTACATTCTATCTAATTTAACCTTCACTTTCAACTTCAAGTTTGGATTCAAATTATATAAAATTTTCTTTATAGGTCATGTGCATCCCTTGAGCTCGATATGCATTTCACCCAGGGAAGGATCTACTCCTTCAACTTCTAAAAATTTTATGGGAAAGACATATTGATAATACCATAGGAGTTGAATAGCTTCTAAAACTTTAGATTCAATCTAATTATTTCTTACTTTATTTCTAACTTTTAGAAAAAAAGAGAAACAATAAATGAGGGGTGTGTACTTGGTTAAACATTACACTCATTGATGACTAGACAAAGTGAGATATCATTTTTGGCAAGGAAGGACTACCTGTAATAAGACTTCACTAAACCAACTTATTTGTTAAATGAGTATAAAGGGTGGAATACCTAGCAACATGCTATATCCAAGAAGCAAAATCTCCCTTAGACAGTTGTCAATCCACTCCCCTAATGATAAAAATATTTTAACAATAGAAATGAAAGATGATAAACTGATAATAATATAAATGCTTATGCAAGAAATAAATAAGGTTCCTATTCAATAAAAAATATAGGACGGTGGGTCAATATCATGCATAATCAGATCAAAGTCAGGTCTAGAGGATCTAAGCAAGGTTTGTAGATAGGATAGAAATAGAGATAGGGTCTGATTGGAGTGTGAAAGGGGAGGAAATAATAATCTATTATTTTCTTTGATAGTGACCATCAATGGTTAGGCTGATTGGTGATGGTTGTCCTGACCGGTGATGGTTAGGTAACCAATGATGGTTGATTTAACTTGTGGTGGTTGTAGCAAATGGTGACGTTTGACTATGAAAAGTTGTATGGAATTGAAATTAAGTTTGGGGTAGAGTGGAAAGTGGTAAAAACATTAAATATAGGCTCTATAGGTGAGGGATAATGTGTAGGTTATCTAATCAAGATAGAAAGATTTAGTGGAGAAAGGAAATGCTAAAAATAAGAGAAAAATACCTATATGATGGAAAGTGGAGGCCAATGACAAGCTTAATGAAATTGGATATCATAACGGTACTCCAGCTTTCAAAAGTCATGTGGATAGAGTTTTAGGATCTTGGATGCTTTTACAAAGAAAACAAGAGAGCTTGGATACAATTTTTAGATCCTTTTCTCTTCTAAGATCCCTCAATTTATGGCATAAATTTTCTAAGTGAGGAGGAAAGAAGTTGTTAAGTTGGTCTAAGATAAAGATGCCAATTTAAAGAGATGGAAGTTTCTATTTTTTCCCATGCATGTCTTGCCTATAGCTAGAAGTTCTTATGGTAATTTTGCATACCTAATCATCAATGGTCATGCTATCTATCAATGGTTAGGCTGACCATCGATGGTCATACTCCCAAGCACAAAAGGGTAAAAATAATTTATAAGTTAAGGTTTAAAAATGTTTATCCAAGGTGTCTTAGATGTGTTAATGAATGTCAATGTATAGAAAGGTTTTTTTAAGGGTGAGTTAACTAGGTGAATAGTTAACTAAGGGTTAAGGATAGGTTTGAGGTAGCTTGACATCAATAAATGGTTGAGGGGACATTTTTTAGTGTTTATATTTTCCCTTTTTTATTGTGTCTTTAGGTTAATAAGTTGTAGAACAAAAATGAATTGTTGATTGGTTAAGGTCTGATTTCCTTGATTATGGGAGGAGGGTAGTCCCCCTCAGACCAAGAGGAAATGAGGTGAAACTTAAATTGGGTTATGGTTTGATAAAAGGTAAAATAGAGGTCATAAGGGTAGTGATGAAAAGGTATTGGTATTTAAAATTAAAATACATACACAAAATGTGACTAAGTGCGAGAGTCAAAATTATGTAAAGACTAAAGTTGCCAATGTTGATAATAATAACTTCAAGTTTGAGGATAAGTCATAAGGTAACCAATCCCCAGTATTGGTCATAGATTATTGGGCCAAACATATCAAGTCTCCTAGATAATTTTTAAGTTTTCTCAAGTATCTAGGGTAGGAAGTGCTCATGATAAAAACATAAATGGTTGGGTCACACATAAGGTAGTGCAAAATGTGAAATTTGAACATGGTAAAATCAATCAAGGTGATTAGCATGACCAAAGCAAGGTCATCACAAATCATGTGAATATGTTGGTTTAAAAAAGGTGTCAATGCCAAGATAAACATAAGGAAATGGGTTGGGTGGTTGGTTAGGTAGGGAGTGGTTGACCTGGCTCTTGATGTGCTAGCCTAGAGGATGTTGCCTATATAGTCCCATGGATAGTGGATTTAACATGAACTTTAGGTCTAATGTAGTTCTTGAGTGATTGGGAGGAGAGGGTTACTCCTGAATAGGTCAAGGTTCAACAAGAAAAGGGTTACCCTAATTTGGTGTACTGCAAGGTTCTTTTTAGGTAGAAAAAGGTGAAAAAGATGGAGAATATGAAGCATAACCCTAACCATCAATGGTTAGGGTTAACCAGTGATGGTTAGGTAACCATCATTAGTTAGGGTTAACCATCGATGGTTATGGTTAACCATCAATGGTTAGGCACCCATCGATGGTTTGGAAAAAAAACCTTAAAATCATGTCAAAAGGCAAATGGTGAAAGTTTTATCCTTATTTAGAAATTGATGTTTGGTGATTTATGATACTTGAGTATTTTGTATGAGAATTGCCCATAAGTGTAGAGGTTTAGTAAGGTAGAGATATTATATTGGTGTTTGTGAGTGAGAGAGTAATATAGTGGAGCTAAGATGGATAATAGAAATGCACATATCCAAGTGGTTGGACATGGATTGAGACATCATCATTGATCATAAAACAAGGTAGGATCTTTGTGTTTTTGAAATAAAATTCTCATTTTTTAGGAATTATTTTTATTAAATTAGATAATTTATGGTTATAAAATGGTATGGGTAGAGAGATGCCCTAGGGTTTGTGGAATTTTTAGGGTTGATGAAAATGTGTGATAAAAATAGGGAAAATAAGGAGAAGGGTAGGAAATTGCAAGCTAGTGTTGTTGTAGGAGAGGGAAAAAAGAGGTAGTGAGAATTAGTGTAGAAGAGGATATGGTAGAGGAGGTTGGGGGTTCAAAGTTCACTACCAATGGTCACTAATAGTGACCATTATTAGTTGACTTGATAGATGATGATTGACCTAATGGGAAAAAATTCCCTAAGGGGACCATTGATGGTTGAAGGATCCATCGACAGTTGATGAAGGGGTGTTTTAGGTGGGAAAAGGGAGAGGTGGAGTGCATTTAGTTGTTATAGCATTTTATTAAAGGTAGGTTATTTTATTGGGGAAAGGGAATAAAAAGGGGGAAGTATTGGTTTAGGTTTGATGAATTAAATGGTTTTTTTAAATGATGGTTTTATTCTTATGCTAATGTTTGAAAATAATGGTATATGCATGTTCTAAATTCCAAAAATGGTAGATTGATAAAAATCTTTCCCATTGAAGATACATTATATTATGAAAGATGTAGATAATAGTTATTTATGTAGAGATGAGATGTAGGTAATTTATTCATTGATATAGTAGTCATTTGAGAAAAGATGTAGGGTAAGAGAAGATGAGGTAAACAATTGATTACGGGATTAAATGTTGTCAGGATGTAGATTGATATAGAAATGTTTGAAGGGTATTGTGAAGCCTTTTATAGATAGTCGACACTCAGATAGAGATGAGAGGTAGGTAGGTGTTTAAATAAACATTTAGAAAGAGATGAAGGGTAAGATTGAGGGGAGAAGAGTAATTAGTACCAAGTAGGTGATAGGTGTGTGAAATACATGAAGGGTTATAACTATTGTTTATAATAGTGAGAGATAGGAGTAGGAAAGGGATAGATGAAATATTAGTAGGGTGTCTACTAGTGAGTGATAGTCATCATATCTTGGGAAATGTAGATATAAATAAATTGACTACTACATGTTTGATATGATTGTTTGGTAGGCCCAAAATCAAATCCATTTATGGGATCGAGTACTTGAGATCTTTGCATAAGTGTGAGATGTTATGTCTATAGAATATTGGTGGCATATGGAGGCTATTGGGTTTGGAGTGATGCACAACTACTAGCACCTTATTAGAGATCCTATGATGATAGTTTCCCTCATTGAGAGAAGGGACCCAACAACTAACACATTTTGGTTATCAATGGAAGAGATGAGAATCCTATTAGAGGATGTAGATAAGATCACATAGTTACCTATCTGAGGGGACCCAATTTATAACATAGAGAGCAAGGAGATTGATGAGTGTATGGATATGTTGTATGGGGAAAATAGAGCTCATGTAAAGTTTTACTTTAGTGGTTTCATCATTAGGCCTCTATATGAGAGGCCCTAAGGATAGAGACAGTTGCTAATGATGATTTAGATAGTATTGACATGTTATGATTTACCATATTACATTGGGGAGGTTTTCTTACATTCTACTAGGGGTACTTGCGGAGTTGGTACTTGGGAGGACTATTTTTGGATGGGCCTAGGTTTTTTTAGTTTAGATCTATAGAGTTTTATGGGGATTTAAAGCACAAAGGTGTTATGGACTCAGTGTCAGGATCATACTCCATTTTTGGTCATTCAAGCACATATGGGTGCTAAGAACATTAGATCTACTTATAGAGGGTTACTTACCAATAGACTATAAAGTTAAATTTTATTAGTGGAGGAGGGATGGGGTGATGATAAGGGCTAATGGTGTTCTGAGGGATATTGATTGGTTTTGAGATGCCTTGGAGGGCTTGGCACCTATAGATATAGTTTTGAGGCCATACATGACTTCACCTATGTGGGTTGGATATAGGTAACATACTTTTTCAATATAGAGTTAGAGATGGGTATATGGTAGATGAGATGGTGAGATAGAATGCATCCCATTTGAGAGAATGCAAAGATAGTTTGGACTTGTGTAGGCTATTCCACTTGATTTTGCATAGTCTAAGAGGGAGGATGCAAACTTTTTATTATCATAGCTACAACTGCAATAGGAGGAGTTAGATCATGAGAAGTTGCCTAACAGAGTGAGAGATGACATAAGCATCACAACTAATTATCCTACATGGTTTTAGGGTAGATATGTAGTAATCAATTTTGGTTTGGGTGATGGGGGTCAGATACCTATGGATATTGATCTAGTATATGGTGATCCTCAAGTAGTGGTGGCACTAGCTATTGCCTAATCTTATATTATATCACTACAGGGGTAGGTGGCCATGTTTTATGGCTAGATTATGACACTATATGGACAAGTGGAGGCTATGACGATGGAGAGGGACTAGGCATGGGCCTAGGTCATTAATTTATAGGGATATGTAGTTAGTCTATAGGGTTAGATAGGAATATTATAGGGGTAGATTGGTATGGGTGTGGTAGTGGTAGTAGTATGAAGGCCCATAGATTTAGTGTCATGGGCATTTTATATAGCCACTGTATAGGAGCTTCATTATTAAAAGGTGATGGTATTTGATCAGCTACCCCATGCCATAATATTTATTGAGTATAGAGCTAGAATAGGTGGTGTGGTTGTGCTTGGTACCCCAAGTTAGATAGGGGTCCCAGGGGGGCCATTATCAATTATAGGTATATATGGGTCTAGTGGTAGTGGTACTCTAGGTGTAGGCCCATGATGAGATTGTATATTTTTGATAGGTGGATATTTGTATTTTGATACTAGCCTATGTGCTAAAGATGTGAGATGTATATGAGTGAGAGATATGCATATGATGTATGACATGAGTTAGATGCTTATATTGATTATGTTTTCATGTTTTATAAGATGAATGTGTATATGTTTATGATGTGATGATTAGGATTGATGTTGGTGAGTGACTTAGATGTTTTTTAGATTTCATAAATGATGATTGTTTATGAGATCATTATTATTTAGATTTTTGTTCTTAGTATAGACATGTGATGGTTTGATGATGATGTGATTTGGATTATATGGATATATTATAATGTGTGGCTAATTTTTTATGATGTATATGTTTTGATATGTAAATAATGTGCAAATGTGACGTAACTTGTGAAAGAAAACGGTTGGTATAATGTGTTTATTTTGATTCTATAGTTTATGATATATTGTGCATTATGGATTACATTCTATTTTGATAATGTTGTGGTGAGTATAGATAATATTTAATGTTTTAATGAAAACACATAAAGTAAGTGTAGGTAACAAACTAAATGTGATAAAAAAAATGATGAGAGACAACTTCCTCATGAACTAATATAAGAGAGAGTAAGAAAAAGGTGTTAGGTTCATTGGCTTAGACCCTATTAAACCTAGGGTGGACTGATCTTAATGAAAATAAAATTTTCATATGCTTTGCATTAGGACATTTTTAGTGAAAAGGTGTCATCATAAATGTAGGGTACCAAGTGAGATCATAGTCTTTTGATTTATAGAGGGTATACAATAAAAGAGGATGATAGGTAAAATGAGGGAAAAGGGATGATGTAGAAAAATAATGTGGATTTACTTACCCTTTTGATAGGTGACTTGAGAATAAAAATAGACAAGTCTATGTCTTTACAAGGTGTAGACTGATTGATGCAAGAAGCCTATAAATATATTTTTATATGAGAGAGCTGATTGTGGCCCTTTCATGGGATAAATATATTTTAATGGGGGTCATTTATTTCTTGATTTTATGAGAAGGTTGAAGTTGATTAATGTGGGAAGATTTAAATGCTTTAATTGAGCTGATTTTGGCTTGTATGAATAAATTATTTTTGACATTTTGGCTTAGCCATCCTTCAAGGGATTAGTCTATCTATTTGTGACTTTATTTGGCACCCGTCCTTCAAGGGAGTAGTCTTTACTAAATAAAATGGACCCAAATAATATTTTATATCCCATGTAGAATATTTGAATGCTATTTTAGGCGTGGACCCATCTATCCAAGCTTAGATTGACCTTTATAGGGGTAAGATTTTTACCATAAAAGGTGGTTACGAGGTAATGGAAAGTGGTTTCGATAAATAAGTGACCATGGGATTGCATCTAGTTAGAGATGAAAAGCATCCATGAGAACCATGCCATGGGTAGAGACGTGGTACCCATGTTTAAGATTGGGCTAAAATTTATGATGGATAATCACATGGGTCTATTTTAATCAAATGCCCCCAAGAGGAATAGGGTAATAGGGTAAGGGAGGTGAGAATATCATAAACCAAAGGATGAGCTTAATTTAGAGAACAAGGTTTATCAAATCTTCCTTAATAGTAGAAAGGATACAGATGTGAAGCATTGAGAGGCTTAGGTTCTGGTTTGACTTTAACAGTGTAAAAATGATAATATCTTGATCCATACTTATGGGTGATGATATAGGGTCCAAGACAATTGAAAGTAAATTTTCCTTTTTTGCTTTTATCTATATTTTTTACATGTTGATTTTCTTTAAGGATGAGGTCTACAATATTAAACTCCCATTCTTTCATATGTTTGTTATAAGCATGGGTGATATGCTCTTGATAGATATGAAGATGGTTAAGGGTAGCAAGGAGATATTCATTGATCAAATCAAGGCATGGAAGGCATTCTTGATGATAATCATCATCAGAAATGATGTCTTGTAGGGATATGCAAAGAGAGGGAATCTAGACTTTGAGAGGTAAGATAGCCTCTATGCCAAAGACTAGGGAAAAATGTGTACCACCCATGGAGGTTTGAATGATAGTAAGATAGGCTCACAAAGTGAATGGGATGTGTACGTGTCAATCCAAACCTAAATCAATTACAACTTTAGTTATCATCTTGATGAGGGTTTTGTTAGAGGCTTTTGACTATCTTTTTGCCTGTAGATGATAAGGTGAGGAATAGCTGAGCTTGATGCCAAAAGTGTCGTAGAGGGATTTAAATTTATTATTTTTGAAGGATTTACCATTATCAGTTATGATTTATTGAGGGACATCAAAATGATAGATGATGTGGTGATTGATGAAATTGATATTTTTTTTGGATTTGATCAAGATAAGGGGAATGACTTCCACCCATTTAGTGAAATATTCAAGACCAATGATGATAAATTGGTGTCATTGAGATGAGTGAGGATTGATTTCTCCAATGAGATCAAGAACCTACTATGAGAAGGGCCAATAATCTTTGGATACTTGAAGTCTGTGAGTAGGCATGTGTTATAAGTTAACATGTTATTAACATTTAACATACTTCTTTACATAGTCACAATATTATTTATTGAGGGTAGGCCAATAGTATCCAAGGAGTAGGAATATTTTAACGATAGTGAGGAAACTAAAGTGTCCCCCATAGACTTCATCATGAGTTTCCTTGATAGCATGGGAAATATCATGAATTCACAAGCAATGGAGAAGAAGGTCATCAAAGCCACAATTATAAAGGATTCATCCTAGTTTAGTATAATGAGAGGTACCCTGAATGAAGGCCTTTTGGACATTATTTGAGAGGTTGGGTAGAATGATGCTGAGCTTAAGGTAGTTAAAAGTTTGTTCATACCAGACATCTAAAGGAGATGCCTCCACACTATAAATGGTAGGAAGGTCATAACTAATATATGAAGGCCTATGAATTTATGGATGGTGATAAATAGTTTAGATTTAGTGGGTTGAGAGGGAATTTTAGATTTAAGGGAGGTAATTGTATCTATGAATTTGTTAGTAGATCAAGATACTAACTAGATCTAGCAACATTCAAAAAATGTCAAGCATTTGTCAATTAGAAGCTTTTTCAAAATACCATTTTTTCATAGATAGGACCCATTGAATTGGTTTATCATGAGTTAGGAATCATAAAATATAGAAATGGTTTTGATTCCCAAGGCAGGAGTGGTTTAGAGATCGATGACCAAAGCTTCTTATTCTTCCATGTTGTTAGTAGATTCAAAGTTGAGTTTAAAGGAAAGTGGAAGAGCTTGTCCATGAAGGGGAATGAGAATTATGTTGGCACCCCCACCATGTTGGCATTTAGAGATATCAAAAAATATGGTTATTTGGTAAAGGGATTCTTCTTGAGAAAGAGTCATAATAGACTCATTTAATAAGGTCAATATAATGGGTTGGTTTTTTTAGGAAGGAATCTTCAACCAATTGGTCAATGATGACCTAACCTTTACTATATTTTTGTTGAAGAAAATCAAGATATAACTCAATGAGAAGCATGAGCCACTTAGCTATACATTCAATTTGGTATGGCTTGGAGTGCATATACTTGAGTGGGTTGGTATTGGTAATAACACGTGTTTTGTGATTGAGAAGGTAATTGTAGAGTTTAGAGGTGACAAAAATGAGAGAGAAAAAGTTTTTGAGGATGGGTATATCATGTCTCATACTCTATAATCATGAGACTAATATAATAGATAGCTTTTTCCTTGTGTTGTTCATCTCAATGAGCCAACATTACACCTAAAAATTGATCAGTGGTGGATATGTAAAGGTAGAAAGGTTTGTCATCCCTAGGTGGGATAATAAATGGTGGAGAAAATAAGTACTCCTTGAGTGAATTAAAGGCTTGTTGACAATATTTGGTCCATCTAAAGGAGGTGTCTTTCTTTAGGAGATGGTGAAAGGGTTGGCATCTATCTAATAGCTAGGAGATGAAGTGATGGATGGATTGGAGTTTTCCCTATAGACTATGAAGTTATTTAAGGTTTGTTAGAGGAGGCATTTCTAAGATGGCCTTGACCTTAGTAGGATCAATTTCAACCCCATAAAGGGAAATGATAAAGCCTAGGAGCTTCCCAAAGAGAACCAAAAAAATGCATTTTTTGGGATTGAGCCTAACATGGAATTGGATTACTCGATCAAAGATGATAGAAAGAACAACTAGATAATCATTGTAGTGTTTGGATTTCCTAAGGAGATCATTTGCATAATCTTATACAATATTATGGATAAGATCATGGAAGATATAGGTCATGGCTCATTAAAAAGTCACTCTTACATTTTTTAAACTAAAAGGCATGACTTGATAGTAGAAGGTTCCCAAGGAGTAATGAAGGTGATTTTATATTGATTTGAGGGGGTGATCAAGATCTAATTATATCTTGAAAATCCCTCCATGAGAGATAACATCTTGTGGCACATGGTAAGATCAACTAGCTAGTCAATGTTGGGTAGAGGAAAGTCATCTTTGGGGTATGTAAGGTTAAGGTCATAGAAATCCACACAAAGGCAGAGTCCACCAATGGGTTTGGTAATGGGAAAAATATTAGAGACCCATTGTGGATAGTTAATGGGTTTAATAAAGTTGATGGACATAAGACATTGAAGTTCTTCTTAGATGAGAAGAGCTATGTGAGGTACATTTTTTAAAGCTTTTGCCATACCATCTTAGTCTCAAGATGGGTAAAAATGTTATATAAAAATATAAAATAGTCAATCTTGGGCATATCCTAATAAGACCACATAAATGTGATGTTATGGTCTTGAAGGAAGGTGGGATAATCCCATTGCTTATCTAAGTTTAAGGATTGGCTAAGTTTAATGATATGAAGATCCTTCTAGGTCCCCAAGTTAACATCAATAGTTGAATCATTGATCATGGTGTGGTTTTCAAGAGGGAGAGATTTATGGATAAAAGAATCTCTTGTACCAAGATAGGTGAGGATGGAATCATCATCTTGACATTGAATGGTATGAATGGTGTGTGAATCATAGTGAATCATCTCAAAATGGATGAAGGGAAAGGTTTTAGTTTTACCACCTTATTGATAAGTTAGTGGGTCTAAACTAATGGTATTAATAAAAAAAAGTTAGATGGGATGATATCAGAGTCTTTGGGTTGGGAAGATGAACTAGGTGAGGATGGAATATCTTCCATGGGCATAACAATAGGTTTTGGTGAGGTTGGATCTTTTTGTGGTTCAAACTCGAGTCCAAAAAACTCATGAGGTTTTTGAGTTTTGATAATGGGTAATTCATGAGGTCATTATTCATAAAGGCCCATACCAAATCCTTTCCAAGAATAATGATGAATATAAGTGTTGGAAAAGGTTGGATTGCTTAGATAGGATAAATTAGAAGTGAAAGGTTAAATATATGGAGTGGTTGATAGGAGTGAGGAGTGGTCGATCAAGTCCCTTATAGACAAAATTTGTTCAATTATTGGGAAGTCTAAAGGGGATGATGGTTCCTATGTTGGAATCATAATAAGGGTCATTCTGAAGGTTCCCATATTCATGCAAAGTGGGAAAGGCATCTATAACTAAAATTTTATATTCCCCAAGGGAGATATATTGGAAATTTTGTGCCAAAGAATCCTCAATAAGAATATAGGAAGAAGAGATGGATACACTAGTTGAGGCTTCATCATTATTGATGGTAGAAGTACTATAGGTCATGGTTGGTGGTGCATTTGTGTTAATGGGATTAGTTTATTATGTGGGAGATTAATGTGGAATAAGGACATCATTAGGCCTATAGGTCATGTTATAAGATATAAAAGGACTAGGATTAGCCTTGATGGTTATAACCCATCCTTCATGTTTGAATTTAACACAATAATGTAAAGTAGAGGGGATACAACTCATAGCTCAGATCCAAGGGAATCCAAATAGAATTTTATATTAGAAATCACAATCTACAACATAAAATAGCTCAAGAATGGTGTGAGGCTCCAAGCGTGTTTGAAGGATAATGGTCCCTAAGGTAGTAGCCATTGTGTCATTATATGATTCAAGAACCATTATGTTTTTGGCCATGATGCTTTTTGCTAAATGAAGTTGATAAAAAGCATGGGAGGAGTTTATGTTGATGATGGAACCACCATCAATTATTACCCTTTTAATGTGGGTGTGATTAATTTATATGATGATAAAGAGAGGAGGGTCAGACTCCTCAAAATGGGCTAGAGGTATCTCAAAATATTATAAGGTGATGATGGAAAAATGTTGAAGGGATCCAATAAAGGATGAAAGAGGTTAAGGGTCATTTAGTTAAACCTCTATGGATTGTAAAGCCTCTATCAACACCTGATGGTGATGAGGTGAGTTTTTTATTAACTCATAAATACTCATCTTGATTGACATCTAGTGGATTTTCTTCAACATGATTAATTGAATGGATTCAGAAGGGTTAGACAAAGGGGTACCAAGGATGGACACCTTAGGCCTTGGTGATGGTGTAGGTAAAGGTATTAGTATTGGGTATTGGTTGGAATGTTAGGATTCTAAGGGATATGTCCATGAAATAGACACATTATCTCTTCCTTTACCTCTTTTTTGAGCTTGAGATTGGGTAATCATGTGGATGGTATGGATAATGGGATTAGTGTGATTAAGTGATTACTTTAGTTCATCCCCCCACTTTTAGGTGAAAGTGCAGAAGCAGGTGTAGGTTGGGATGGTGGTTGAATTAGTTGGGTTGATAGTTAGGATGGTAAGGGAGTTGAAAGTGGTTCATCTGATAATAGATAATCACCATAATATAGGTGGTGAACAAGTGCTTAGAGAGATTTGTAGTTCTCCATGTCATGTCTTGTCATCCTATAGTATGCACAAATATGAGTATCATCGAACCAAGAGGGTTTAGTATTAGAGTGGGTGAATGGATCAATAGGTTGAAGTTTAATGGAGGATTTTGACAAAAAATTATATAAAATAACTAATTAGGATTCATTTAGAGGTGTTGGGTGTTTTGAAATGCTTGTCAAGGAAATAGGAACCTTATTAGGCATGGTCTTGACCTTAGAAATGGTAGGTGGCTAAGAAAATTTGGTAGATGGTTTGGGTTGGGTCAGCTTAGCTATGATTGGGTTACTAGTGGATGGTTTTGGAGTAGAAGATGAGGGATTGATAATAGGTTGGAAAGTGGAAGGGGTAAACTAGCTAAGAATGATGAATTCAATGTATGGGTGCTAGAAGGGTAGGCATAGAAAAGGGTTTTGGTTTAGTTAATGCATAATAAGTGACTGGGATGGTAGAAGTGGGGGTCCTAAAATAGATGGTAAATGAAAAGGAGGTGGCATAAGTCAAGCTAAAGGATGAGGTTTAGGAAACTATACCCTTCAGTCCATCTTGGTTGGTTGTTTTTTAGGTGGAATAGAGGGGCTTCAGTCTAATTTGATGGGTATATGGGTGATGCTAGGTGTGGGAAGGATACCTAAAGTCTTGGTTGGTCTAATGAGAAAATTCTGAGATGATCTAGGTGGAAGTGGGTGATATGGTTCTCTCATGTCTTCGGAGCAAAGAATGTTTGATGATGTGGTGATAATAGGTCTAAGGTTTGATCCTAATGAGGTCAAAGGTTTAGTTCTATTTTGGTATGGGATCCCTAGATGGTGCCAAAAGGTGGCTCTATTTATGTTAGGTTATGAGGAAAATTCTAGACTTTGCACTAATTAAGAAAAGGGATTGTAAACGGGTTTGGTTCCTTGATCAATAATTTCAAATGCTAAGCCCTGAGGCAAGTAATAAGGTAGGGTTCCTTCATCTTTACTTGAGATAGAAGGTTTCAAAATCAGTAGTTGGGTAAATGAGTTAATGGTCACTTATGGGGTGATTAAAGGAATAGATGGTTCTTTTATCAGGGGTATAGGTATGGTCTTAGTTTATTCCTTCACTAGGGTATCTAGAGGGAAAGAAGAGGGTTATACCATTCCATTTGGTGGGGTAGAAGAAGATGTAGTTAAATCAATGGCTGCTTTCATGAGAGGATAAGTGAGTATGGGTATGGTTTGATCAAGCAAAGATGTGGGAGCTATAGATTCTTCTATTTGGATCTCAGAAGGGACAAAAGGTGAACTTGACTCTTCCATAAGTGAGGTTGGTGAAAGAGCAATAGAAATGTGGGGCCCATCCATCATGGGCTCATTTATAATGACATTGATTGTGTGTGCCTCATTGGATGACAATGGTTCAAATTAGTTTTTATGGGGTTTGGTAGGTGGAACATGGTTAGGAAAAGGTTTGTAGAAAATATTGAGGGAATGATTAGGAGGTGCATTGGGGTTATCAAACAACAAATCACCATTATCAATCAAGTTTTAGGTGAGGATTTTAAAAGTGTTAAACTAATTTCTGTCATGTTTAATGACTCAATGGAAATCACAATGGTCATTTTCATTATACCACCTAGGCACAGGGTGAGAGGGGTCAAATTGTTGAGGTGGCTTGATTAGTGGAAGTTGAATAAGGTTAGATCTGAGTACTTTTTCTAGTACAAAGGCATAGGATTCTCCTATAGGTGTGAATTGTTTAGGGGGAACCCAATTTTGATTTTAGTTTGGTGGGTAAGAAGGGTTGGAAGGAGTGATTTGATGTGATGGGTTAATGGTTGGAGGTGGCATAGTTCTTAATAAAACCATGTTTGTGGATGTTTTGGATTTGTTATTGGTTAGATTTGATGTTTTGGTGAAAGAGGGGTCATTGGGTTTAAAATTGGAAGTCTTATTTCATAATTTTAGTTTACACTCATCTATGGCTCAATTTTCAAGTTTGTGTGCCATTGTGAATGCTTCATCAAAGGTTTTAAATGTTTGCACTAGAAGGGTGGGAGAAATGTGTTTTGTATAACCCCTAGAGAAAATTTCAATGAGTTTTGTTTGGGGTAGTGGAAAGGACAATTGATTAATGATACCTCACTATCATGCAATGAAGTCAACATTTGATTCATCATCAAACTACCTGATAGAATAGAGGTCAGTTATGGATAAATTCTTGGATATGTTCACCAAAAAATGTTCTAAAAATATTTGGGTGAGTTGGGAAAACAAAAAGATAGAGTGCCTAGGAAGGGTACTATACCAATCCAAGGTATGTCATGATAAAGACATAGGGAAAGTTTGGAGGAAGAGGGCATCATCATATGCAAATAATTAACAAGAATAGTGGAGTGCCCTCAAATTTTGTTGAGGATCCTCCTTACCCTAAAACATACATAATTTGGGTAACTCCCATTGAGGAGGATAAACATGAATTAGAATAGATGGGTTGATATGTTTGTTGTAGATTTGGTTTTAGGATAAAAGGTTATGGGACCTAGATATAGATGACTCATGATGGGTCATCTTATCCATGATCATCCTTATCAGGTTGGGTTAGGGTTTGGCAGCTGCATAATTCAATGGTAATTTTTGTTGAAGTTGGGTTGTAGCTATGATTTGGTATGCAGTAAGAGGTACAGAAGTAGGCACATTACTGTATGTGGTAACTTGTGGTTAGGATAGATCCCTAGCAAGATTGATAGGCATTAATGGTTGAGTGGAAGGCATAATATATCCCTATGGGTTGGGAATATATTGATATGATGTTTTGGGATCTTTTAAAGGAACTGATAATAGTTAGTTTAGGGGTACATTTGGGTTGGTAATGCTAAAATACTTATGGGTTATTTATGGGTAGTTACCCTATTGCTAATGGGTGGAGTGTTTATGGTATGGATAACACCAAGCTATAAAAGGGGGTTGACATTGATATATTAGTTAAGTTGGAGTGAATGGTATAAATGGGTGTGGAAGACACTACACTAGTAGAAGGAGAATAAGTGACAAGGGGTAAAGTCGAGCCAACATTAGAGGTATTGCTTGGGGTAATAGGTGTTTGGGTGGTGGTAGTAGATGATCCAATTATAGAAGATGAAGCTTGGCTAATAGAAGGTTGGGTTGATGTAACACCAACCTTGAGGTGGTGTGGCATACCATAGGGTGGATCCATGTAAGGAACTAAAGCCATCAAAGTATAACAAGATAAGGTATTAAGATATGGTTGAAAAGCAACCAAATTGTTTTCTAGAAAGGTGTCAAAATATGGATCACCCTTAAGAACCATTAGAGGCATGGTAGGTTGGATAGAATGGTGTTGTGAAGCATGGGTTGATTTATCAACATCCAAGGTGTAATCCATGGATGAAGATGAAGAGGAAGATGGTGTTTGGTTGTTTTGATTTCTCACTTGTTGTCTAGTTAATACCATATGAGAAATTAGAAATGGATAATGAATCTCTCACCTTAAACAATTAGAAAATAAATAAAATCCCAAAGCAAGCAAATCGCACACTAAAAAAACAATTAATCCTAGGATTCATTTTAAATCACTTTTGGCTTATGCCTTAAAAAGTGTGAAAGGGGAAATTAGATTGAAAGTTAGATACTAAAAGAGCTATCTAAAGATGGTTTTGAGTTAAATTTTGGTGCTCAAATAATCTACACTAGACTAGGTGTATGGCCTAGTACTGGGGGCTTGCTCCCCATACTTCATGTACGTGAAGCTGAGCTAGGACACTTAGCCAATAGATATCATTTATCTAGATTTTATACTCTACTAGATAATGGTCTAGTTCCTCCCCTTGGTAATGAAATTGAAGTGGGATTTCTAGGTAGGGTAAGGTGATCCAAAGGGTGATGAAATCCCAATAGGCCTTGTCTCAAGTAAGTTTTGATGTTTATTTTGTGTAAGTGATTAGGTAGTGTAACATAAGTGTGATACACTTAATTCATAATGTGTTTAATTAATCTAGGTGAACTAAGCATTAAGTAAGCAATACAATGAATACACTCAATTTTAACGAAAATAAAATTTTGATGTCTTTACATGTAAACAAGGAATAGCTTAAAATGCACTTAATGTAGGATGAAAATGCATCTTATCCCTGAGATGAAAATATTTTTGTTTATTTTTTATTTTTAGAAAATAAATTTCTATCTTTTGGAATTTAGAAATAACAAAAATGCAAGAATATGAATTTTCACTAATGTAACTATATGCCTGAAAAGAACTAATAAACCTTGAAGGGGTCCCACCAGGTGTGCCAGAATGTTTCCTACTATTTATTACTTTATTTTTAACTTTAATAAAAAGGAGAGAAATAATAGATGAGGGGTGTGTACCTACTTAAACATTGTGGTTGTTGATGACCAAAAAAAGTGGGAGCTCTTTTTTGGTG
Source organism: Torreya grandis (assembly GCA_037957365.1). Classification (NCBI taxonomy): domain Eukaryota; kingdom Viridiplantae; phylum Streptophyta; class Pinopsida; order Cupressales; family Taxaceae; genus Torreya; species Torreya grandis. Next base: position 2,291,350 of record JARHVA010002398.1, read on the forward strand.
AGGAAAGACTACCTGAAATAAGACCACACTAAACCAACTTATTTATTAGATCAGTATGAAGGGTGGAATGCCATGAAACATGTTAGATCCAAGAAGCAAAAGCTCCATTAGAAGGATGGCAATCCACTCCCCTAATGATAAAAATATTTTTACAATAGAAATGAAAGATGATAAATTGATAAGAACATAAATGATTATGCAAGAAATAAATAGTGTACCTATTCAATAAAAAATATAGAATGATAGGTCAATACCATGCACAAGTGGATCAAGGTCAAATATAGAGGATTTGAGTAGGGTTTGTAGATAGTCTAGAAATAGAGATAAGGTCTGATTAGGGTGTGTTATTTTCTTTGATAATGACCATTAAAAGTTAGGTTGACCAATGATAATTGTCCTAACTAGTGACGATTCATGTAACTAATGACAATTACAATAGCCAATCATGGTTCACTATGGAAAGTTGTAATAAATTAAAATGGAGTTCAAGGTAGAGTGGCAAGTGGGAAAGAGATTAAATATGGGATCTACAGGTGAGGGATAATGTTTAGGTGATGTAATCAAGATAGAAAGATTTAGTGGAGAAAATAAATGCTAAAAATAAGAGAAAAATACCTATATGATGCAAAGTAGAAGCCAATGACAAGCTGAATGAAATTGGATATCATAAATATACTTCATCTTTCAAAATTCATGTGGATAGAGTTTTGGGATCTTGGATGCCTACACAAAGAAAAAAAAGAGCCTAGATGAAAATTTTCGATCTTTTTCTCTTCCAAGAGCCCTCAATTTATAGCACAAATTTTCTAAGTGAGGAGGAAGGAAGTTGCAAAGTTGATCTGGAATAAAGATGCTAATTCAAAGAGATGGTAAGTTGTAAGGTTTACATAGGAAAGTTTTCATTGTTTCCCATGCATGTCTTGACTACAACTAAGAGTTCTTGTGGTAAGTTTAGATACCTAACCATTGATTTTCAGCATAACTAGTAAGGTTTGCATGGGAAATTTTCCATTTTTTCCCATGCATGTTTTGCTTTCAGCTGAAAGTTCTTATGGCAAGTTCAGATACGTCACCATTGATGGTTAGGCTAACTATTGATGATTAGGCTGACCATCAATGGTCATACTCCTAAGCACAAAAGGGTGAAAATAACTTATAATTTAAGGTTTAAAAATATTTATCCAAGGTGTCCTAGATGTGTTAATAAATTTCAAAGTATAGAAAGGTGTTTTTAAGGGTGAGTTAACTAGGTGAATAGTTAATTAAGAGTCAAGGATAGGTTTAAGTTAGCTTGAAAACCAAAAATTGGTTAAGGGGACATTTTAAAGTGTCCACCAATAGTCACCTATATGTGTTAGTTTAGTAATATCCTCACTTCCAATGTTTTCCACATGATTTTTGATAAGATGATGATAAATATTGTATTTTTCTTTTGCAAAAAATTCTTGCATCATTTGTTTCCCTTCCTACTCTAGAATCTGTATGTTACATATCTTATATTATTCAATGGGTTCTACGACTAGATACTTTAATAGTTTTACTAGCCATTTAGGTTAAAACAAATTAGTCAAATTAATATCACCATCAATATATAAATCTCTAGTTTCCTCTTCTTTATTTTGTATTCAATGGCACAACTTCATAAGAGATTGTTCTTCCATCTTGGTAGCTTTATATATTTGTAGTGTTGTATTTAGATCATAGGTCATGTTCTATATATTATAATCTATCATGGTGTTGAAATCCTCTGTGTACCCATGGCATAGGAAATGTTTGATTTTGAGTAGTATATTATGGACCACAAGATTCTCATCTTCAAACACAAAAGTCTATATGAATTCACTTTGCACCCATGCCTAATGCTTTATCTTCATCCAGTGTTCTTGATGCATATACCAAGCTAATGGTATAGGGGAAAGTGTGTAATGAAATATATGAACCTATTATTTAGGTTTGAGATGTTCTTTCCAAACCTCAACACATTTGTGAATATGGATTTTAGGACACTCACCTCCTAAAATTAAGGCCAATTAATTTTGATTACTTGTGGTAGTTGAAATATGTTAATCATAAATTTTCATGCATCATCCCAATAAAGATGATCATATCTATGAATTATTAATCATGTCATTATAACTCTATTTAAAATGTAAATCAAGGCACTAACCCATTTATTGATGGTAGGCACATAAACTTGTAGGCATATAATGAATTGATTGATATCCTCAATTACATAGTATGGATTTTTATTTCAATAGTGAAGACCATTCTTATAGGCCAAAGTTCATGATCACCATGAGCGTAGTTGAGTAGATGTGTATCTAAGTCTCCACTTACATATGAAGCTATTTATTAATGCAAGGTTCCTTATCTGGTCAACTCTATATAATCTTGTATATGATCATCTTCTTAATAGTGAAAATCAAGTTTTGAATGAGTAGGTGAATTAGAAAACATGGACACATAATCTTATATGATAAACTAAGGAGATAATGGCTAAGTAACTACTATTTTGGGCTTCCATTATTCAGATGTCTTCAATTGTTTATTAAGTAAAGATTGCACCTATGGTTTATTATGCTCAAATAATAAATTGTAATTTGTTTTGCACTGAGCTTTTGTGTTCTCCTTAGATTTTACCTTTATCTAATTGGTTTCTTGTGCAACATAAGGAGAGTCTCATTTAGCCAGAGTGATGTAGGGTGTAAACACCTTATGTAAAGGAATTACTATAATCTAATCTTCTTAATGCACTTCTAACTAATTTTTAATAGTATTGATAGTCATATACCCCTTTTTTGTGAATCAGTGTAGGGTAATTAGTTGTCATTACATTGATGAATTTAAAGTCACCTCATAGGTTTAGTTCTACAACTTTGATCTCAATGTCTTCTAACCAACCAATGGGTTCAATTCTTCCATAGTTTTCTAAACTCAAATCCACTAGGATGTAACTGAGAAATGAACATCTAATCACTACCCATGTATACCTAGGGATCATGTTAACCATGTTTCCAAAATCAAAGACAACATTTAGAATTCATATCCTATAACTTAAATATCAATTTATGTATCTACATCCCATGAATTCTTTGTTTTTACATACCAAACAAGTTTTTCTATCATATATTTACCTCATTATGCACACCCTAGTAAATTATGTAGAAATTTTGCAATGTTCTAAGAAATGTATTCATTATGTAGTGTACCTAGTAACTTTAATAAATCTATTAGCACATTAACAACTCCATCTTGGTGAATAATGCACACAGTATGACCATACATTTGGGCATATATTGTCGTATCATCTCTTTTAGTAGTGGCTTGACATTTATTATTATTTAACATATATGAATATTTATACATCAACCCCTTTTCTACAACTGGGTCTAGGTATTTGTCTTGTTTCACTTTCTAGATTCCCTATTCTTGAGGCATTTTGAGAAGAGGCAATCCTCTCTCTACATGATGGTGTCTTGTAATATAATTCCAAAATACTCATCCTTTGGCTGTATATTCATCATGTCAACATTTATAAAAACCTTTTCCTTTCTTTACTTTTTAAAAATAGGATAATCTTCTATTTCATGTTGCTCATATACCCTATAGTAGGCATAATAAGACTATTTTTGGGGATTCAAATGACAATTTCACTGCATATGGTTATATTATCCACATAATTAACATTGAAAAGGATGGAATTGATAATTATTTCCTATTCCACATTGATATACCCCTCTATATCCTCCCCTATATCCTCCTCTATTTAACTGATAACTTTCTTTATAACCTCCTTATTGTTACATTGTATTTTAGTGTTAATGTTGCTATGTATTATCTCTAATCCCAAATTTTTATTTTAAAAATAGAGGATTCTATCTAATTTTGTGTTACTAAATCATTTTTAGATTACAAGGTGATAAGTACTAGTATTATGGTGATGGTGGTGTCCAACTTGGCAAATGAGGGATCTATCTGGCTAGACTTGAGGCTGTTACTAAGGTGAACTGTGAATCCATTATAGACATCCTTGGTTTGCACAATCCTTACCAACCTCTAGGCCTAAAATCATCTACATAATTGAGGATTATTGATGTATTGTGATGATGAATACATTCTTTGTAATATCTTCTTCGAGCTCCTAAAATTCCCTATAATTCTTTTCATAATGGTTGTGTGATTTACAAAAATTGTAATACAAAATCTATGGGATTTATACATATTATTTTAAGAGATGGCACTAATTTTTTACATGCCTTACTACTCTACATATTTCAAAAAACTCTATCTTAATCTTAGGACAGTCATTCTTATGATGTCCTTTCCCACACTCTATGCACCATAGATTTAGCTTAGGTTTATTTGCTTCATGATATTATTTCATCCTCTTCATAAAATATTGAAATGTATTTTAAATCGTATAACCAATTATGGGAGCTTCCCCATGATCTTCAATTTTCTCCACTTGAAGAGTAGTATCTCTAGCATTTATCTTAGTAGCATATTAGGTCTATGTTATAGTAAACTTGATCCTAGAATATAGTCTTATAAAAAACCATGAAGTTTTATCTTTACCTTATAGGGTGAAATTAACCTTATTCATAACATTTGAGATCCTATGATTATAATCATAGATTGATTTTTGTGACTTCTACCTAATCTTATTTAGGACTTGAATATTCTAACTTATATATTTCTTTATTTTAAATTCTATGATGAGATACTTCTTAACCCACTATAAATTTTCATGAGTGATATCTCAATGGTATATAAAATTCAAGTGTTCTTCCATTTAATCCCTCTATTAATTCAAACTTATTTATATACTCATTGGTAATACCCTTAGCTTTCAATCTCATCTCACATGTTAGTAAGTACTCATTAGGGTCCATAGAACCATCATATATCACTAGATTGATAAAATCTCATAAAACAACCATATTATAAATTGGTGGCAAGGGAATATACTAAATAGTTTTTATAATATATTTTGGCCAAATGATTATTATTTATGTTAAAATGGTAATTATGATTGTCATTGATGTCAAAAGGATCATTATGGATGTCATTGATGTCAGAGGATCAGGTAGGATTGATGGAGAGAAGAGCATGTTTTAAAGTTACATAGTGTAAAGATATCATGATTTTATAGAGACCATTTTTGGATCACTTAAATATAAATTAATAGAATATCTATTATAGGTTTTTCAAGAGCATCTTAAATATATGGTCTGTAAGTTTAGTTGAGAAGAAATGAGGTCAGAATTGATTTATCTTTTCTCTCGAGCATTACCAAGGTTTCACAATAAAACCTTATGAGCTTTAATCATGGAATTCACAACCATGTTCTATTTTAATGTTAATTGGATATATGAAATAACCATTTACTTAAGTTATATCTTAAGTCCTTGACATCGTTGTGGAATTAGCCCCTTCAACATAGTAATTACTAGCTTGATCAATGTTCTAAGACTTCATATTTCCTAAGTCCTTAACTTAATATTTGTCCCATCTCAATCAATGATTGGCACTTAATATTATGTTTAAGATCCAACAAAGAGTATCAAATTTAATTTGTTAAAGACACCTATAATTAAATGTGCTAGTGACAAGTATTACAATCACATAGCTTGCATAATAAATCTATGGAGTGATTTAAATTCAAATAGTCAAGGATTAATACAATAATGTCAAGTCTCACAATAGCATGAACTGATAGAAAATGTACAAAAGGTATACAAGGATGCCAAGTGTCAAATTCATGGGAGCTTATTAGAGATAAAGTTTGATCTTGTAAAAAGATCAAACATTGAGCATGTGATCATGTAATGAATATCTAATAGTGAGAGTGGAGCTAAAGGGATCAAGTGATCGATGTTTAATGACATAGAGACAAGTTAAAGATTGAGCTAATTTGAAGAGATTGAAAGAGTGTATTAATTCCCAAGACTTAGGAATAGTGAGATGAGATTAAGAGATTTATGTTGAACAACAAGCCAAGATAAAATTCATGCTACTTTGAATATCTAATGGCACACAAAAACTTCGTAAAAATATCTAATGAATGTATTTAAAAGTTGAAAAGTTAAATTTTGGAAGTGTATAAGGACCCAACATAGCATGTGAGCCTGTTAGAGCTTGATCTAATAAATTCATTTTAAAGTTAAACAAATTAAATGAGGATCATCAGATCATAGTGTGAACCTTAAGATCAATGGCTAGTATTTAAATATGTGTTCATCCTAATGTTCAAGTGAGAGAATATGTGGGTAAGATATAAAATATGACATAAATAAAAAAATAGATTATTGTGATAGATTAAATTATGTAATATGGCATGTGCATCAAAACTAGAGCCCAATATATTTTAAAAGTAGTAATAATAAAAATAATCATGGCATTAGAGCATGAATTTATGAAGTGAAAAACTTGTCAATTGAACTAAATTCATAATTGTCATGATGTGTTAGCAAACAAGTGTGAGCAAGTGAAGATGTGAAACCTAGATCAATTTCTTATATATGTCATCTAGGATATTGGTAAAAGATGTTGAAGTGGTTGAATCATGTCAAATAGAAAATATAAAGACATAGAGGAAGAGGAATAGAGTGGAAGAGAAGAGAGAGATGTGTAGAACATGAGTAATTATAGAAAAAACCTGTAATAGAGAATTGGAATTGGATTCATTTATGAATAAATCTTGTAATTTGGAGTTGTAACTCTATATTTTGAATATAGATCTAATTGGTGGGTATCAAGAAATAAGTTGGTATGGTGTTCAATTATGGAGTTGGTGATTCCTTAGATTAGGTTCTCTTAAACTAGGGGATTATTGTCTCCTTAGGGTTGATGCCCTTATATGTTGTAACCCATGAGATTTTAATTATGAGGCTATATTATAATAGTAGATTCTAGTAGTTGTTTCTCACTGTGGGTTTTCCCATGTATACATATGGTGTTATGTCTATTTGTGTGTATGTGATCTCTGCATATATTTTTAATCTATATTAAAATTATTAAAAAAGATTAATTTAGTCAATATACTTATCATTCCCCCTCTTATTAGATATTTGTGTTCTAAAAATTAGTATCAGAGACCTGGTTCCTTAGAAGAAGCTTAATCAGTTCAGGAAGATCTTGGATGGTGAACACAAATGGCTAGTCAAGAAGGCTCTTCCATAAACAAATCAACTCTCTTTGATGGATAAAACTATGTATTTTAGAGAATTAGAATGGAATCATATTTATCTTCATTAGGTTTTTATGTATGGATGTCTATTTTAAATGGATATAGATCCCCTTCTATAACTCCTACTAATTAGGTTACCAAGAAATCATATGAGATCAATGCCAAGGCAAAGAATATTATCCTTTGTGGATTGTCTAACTCAAAATTTGTCAAAGTGATGAATTTTCAACTTCACAACATATCTAGAACAAATTATATAGAATCTATGAAGGTGATGACAAGGTATAGCAGGCCAAGCTAAAAATATTCAAAGGCAAGTTTGAAAGCCTTAAAATGAATGAATAAAAGTAAATTATAGACTACCTCCTCAAAATAGATGAAATAGTAAATGCAATTAAAGGCCTTGGAGAAGAGATGAAAGATATGGTCATTATCAAAAAGGTCTTAAGATCTCTTCCATCAAGGTATGAATCAAAAATCTCTATAACAGAGGAAGCAAGAGATCTGGATAAACTCACTTTTGATGAGTTGCATGGAACATTAACATCATATGAGATGAGATGGGATAAATAGATACCTTCAAGAGATAATCTAAATTCAAAGAATCCAAAAAAGTAAAGGTAAAAGCACCTACATCTAGATCTAATGAGATTGATAAAGAAGAATCCAACCTTGTTAGAATATTAAGAACAGGGTCTAGAAAGTATTAAGGTAATTAACCCTTTAAATTATTTAACTATGGTAAATTAGGACATTTTGATGATATATTTTCTTATAACAAAAACGATAACTTTGAGATAGAAGAGGATAGAAAAAAGGTGAAACCCCACTACTCCAAGAAGAACTTTTTTTAAAATAAGAAGGGCTTATACACAAGAGAATATAATGATTTATTGGATGATAGTGATAGTTATGATGATGACCATAACTGTACCTTTGTGGTTTAATAAAAATAAGTCATATTCATGACATTAGGATTGACTTCTATGGATCAATAAGAAGTTGAATACTTAGATGAAGAAGAGGAAGGATAAGTGTATTTAGAGTGTGAACTCATCTATGTTCTAGATGAAATTGACAAGATAAGAAAAGAGAACTCAAAATAGAAGAAGCTTGGACAAAATGAGATTAAAAGTGTCCAAAATTCTTAAAAAATCTGATCAGATGATGGTTAGCCTAAGGACACAATTTGAAGAGGATAAAAGAATAAAAGATGTTGTCAAAACTGAACTATAATCTAAATCTGATGAGTGCATGAAGTTAGAAGTAGAAATAGTGGGTTTGAGAAAAGAACATGATAAAGTTAAATAAAAAATAGACAAATTTTGTAAGCTAAAAGGAGGATAAAACATTCTTGATGAAACGATCAACTCTCAAAATCCTTTAAAAGAGAGACCTAGTCTTGGTTATGAAATAGGGAAAAGTCCCATAACCAGTATATCTGCTAACCTATATGATAACTTCAAAGTAGAAGGATAATTAGGAGAAAATAAATCTTACAAGAATACAAAGATATACATAAGCACTACTAATGTGAAAAAATATGAAGGAGAAAAGAATCCTAAAGAAAGGAAGAAGAGAAATGAGAAAATCTATACAAACTCAAGGAAGATGTAGAACACAAAGGTAGTTGATGTAGATGGTTACATAAGAGTGAGAGACTTGAATAATTCATATTTTAGGAGATATCCTCATCCTACACAAAGAAATGTTATGACCAAGTATTCCTCATCTGTATATTGTTATTATTATACTTGGAATTAGTTTGGTCATAGGTCTATTGAATGTAGGGTTATACCCAAAAGGAAAACAAATTTTTTAATCATAAATTCATTTGTACCCTTGTTATATACAAATATAATATGCTATAATTGCAATAATTTTGGTCACATAGCTAAATAATGTAGAATAAAATTTGCAAGACCAAAAACACAAAGTAAGAAGAAAGGCATGCCTCCAAATACGAAAAAAGGTTAACAAGTCTCTGATATAAAGAAAAATAAGCCAAATAAGAGACCTAGGGATTGTCAAAATTGAAAGATCAATATATTATTGCTCAAACTACATTCCATGCTAAGGAGCAAAATTTGTGCATAATAGATAGTGATTGCTCAAAACACATGACTAGTGAAAAGAGCAAGTTCATCAAACTAAAAAAATATAAAGAAGGATATATCATCTTGGAAGATAACATTGTATTAAAGATCCAAGGTAAAGGAACCTTGAATGTGGATGGAAAACTGCCTACACATGATGTCTTTTATATTAAAGGATTGAAGCATAATCTACTAAGTGTCAGCCAAATGTGTGACAAGGGATATAATGTCAAATTTAATGTCAAAGGATATGTTGTCACTTGGATTTTCACCCTTTGATAATATTCCTAACCTCTCCTCATCCAATTGGCATAATGGAAACACCTCTAGGCTTGTGGGTAGCCTAAGGATGAGTAAATATCTAGATAGGGCTAGCTCCCTTAATGTACCACTTTAGATCACAAATACACCTAAAATTTGTAAGGGGAAAGGGAGAGAGATAACTAAAATAAAAATATTTTAATGGATGTGATACACCAAATAAGATGATTACTTATAACTAGTAGCACGTTACACATGAGAACAAAGGACTAACCAAACATATACTCCCTCAATTTGCATCTTCTCACATCAATGTTACATTATGAGGTTATGTATGAATGTGCAAAGCTATGAGGAATAGACAAGAGGAATTAAATAGCACTAGTGAATATAATAACTCACTTAATCCTTAACATTACCTAGAACACTTCATATGCCCTACACGAAGAAGTTTTCCAATTGCAAATAGGATGAAAGAATGAGATAACATATTAAGGAATGCATAGTCTTCACTAAGAAAAATATAAAATTCAAGTAGAACACACTAATAATAGTCATGGAAAGGTAAAAATAAGTATTTTTATTGATAAAATGGTATGAAAATTAGTAGGGCCTTTCCATACTCAGGTGGAGCATAAGTTACAATGGCCAAAATGGCTATTTCTTATAGAACTTAAGAGAAAGAGGAGAAGAGAGGAGTATAAAGTTCACAAGGAAACTTTTAAAGATAATAAATTAAATAAGTTGTGAATTATAAGATTATGTGGGATGAACCATGAAATTTTAAGAAGCATACATGTCCATCCAAGTCATCAACCTCTTACAAAGTGGCCTGAAATTCCCTTAACTGGCCCATAAAAATTGCCTTCATAATTATCCATATTTGAACATCACAAAACTAATTATCAATAGTTATGATGATTTGAATTAATGGGAAGTGTTTTATACATGCCTCTATATGCATTTTTTTTAGGCTTGGTCATCTAAAATCATCCATAAATGATCTATCATCATCTATAGTCCAAAAAGATCTTCCTTCATGCACCTTGCATACTTGGCCTCAAAATTGGATTTATTTTCCCATTAAAATACATGTGAGGGATTTTATGAAAATTTTTAAGACCCTCCATATACTTAGAAGCATTATGGACACCTTTAAATCACTTGACTTGAAGTTTTCCACCCTTTACACTAGCTTGGTCACTATGCCAGTTTTGACTACCTAAGATGAGAGATCTAGTCTAGAAACTTATGAGTTTTTATTTTAATTAAATTACCATATGGTGTTATTAAAATTCCTAATATTCCACCCAAACTTGATTTCATCTTCAAAATCCTTCTATAACATACAAAACACATAAAATGGTAAAAAATACCCTAATTTACACCCTATCCATATAATTATAAACAAATTAAAAGGGTGGGGAGAATCTTGAGAGATTTATATACAAGTTAAAATCATCATCATAATAAAAATGGTTCATTATAGTAGATATCTAACTCCATTTCTCCAAACTAGTCACTGGCAAGGATTTAGGAGGGTTTAAGCTTATTTTGACCTCTTAAGGTTTGTTCATAAATTTATAATGTTTGAGTTTTAGAATAATTAAACTAATGTGATTTTTAATATCCCCAATAAATTTTAAAAAATCATATAGCCTCCATGCAAATCCTTCTAAAATATATGAGCATCTAAACTTGACCTATCGAGCTCTTTTTTCTAACTTACACAGCCCTGATGTTGCTTTTGGGCCAAAATTATCTTCCTTATGTTTTTTATAAATTATAAAATATTTATAACCTATATTAGGACCATAATAACATTACCAAATTAATTTTAATTCTTTCCTAAGGATGGAGTTGAAAATGACCTCATTTTTGGCTTCTAGGCCTCACCATACCCAATAGGCTTACCTATAACTTTTGTGTTTCAAGCGATCAAAATTGACTTACTTGGATCACATAAGATTATTCACATAAAAATTAACCTTATAAATATGTTATAAATTATTATATATCTTACCTCATGCTAAAAATGGGTTTGAGCTCTCATTTAGGCACTAGGACAAAACCTACCTAGTAGGCTTGCCTGAAACTCTAGCCACCTAAACCAATTTGTTTCATTTACTCTCTTTGTGTTTCATTTATAATTTTTTTTGGATTATATAAAACTTTAAAAATCTTACTGAAAAGTATAAACATATCTTGGTTCATCCATTCCACCATTCTTCCCAAGATTACAAGTTTCATGCACAAAGGGTGCTCTCTCTATCTGAGACAAAACAAAGGGCACTCCCCTATTTACATAGAAAAATTTAAATATTTTATGGTACTCTCCATGTTATAATTATTTTATACACCAAAAAATAAACCTTTACTATGTCATTTGACCTTTTAAATGCACTAGAAACTCAAGATAGACTTCTAAGCAAAGGACTATGTATATGACAGTCAAAAAATGACTATGTATTTCCATTTAAAACCATATATTTTCTTTTTTTCCATCATGATAGTCTAATTATGTTTATATAGTTGTGGTGAATGTTATATTTTACAATATTTAACCTTTGATTCTAACAAAACCCAAGACATGCTTGTGTAAAATAGACTGTGCAAGATTCTTCATGTGGATTATGTTTTGCACTTGAAAGTGTCTTTAATTTTATATTTTATCCATAATTATGGTATGATAATGTGATTTATACCATAATAATTACTTTCAAAATGCTATTAAACCCTTATAAACTATGATTGCACCTTAATACCCTTCCTTACTCAGTTAGGCCTAACTGGTAAGTTAACCACGCCTGTAGGTGTCTCACTACCTATTGATGTTTATTTATGTTTTAGTCTTTAAAATTTTTATTAAGAGTTATTTATATCTTATAGTATCATTTATACATGTTTTAGACCCATTTTTCATATTGGTTGGCTTTATATCATCACTTGAATCATCCTTTCTCAATTTACTATCTCCTTACCTACAATTGATTGTATAGACTATCTCAATCTCATTATAGGAAATTAAGGCCCTAAAATGTCCTTAGTAGCTTCATGAAACCTATTCCAATCATACAATCATGATCCATAATTGATCACTTCATCAAAACATGGTTTTATGTCTTCCTTCTTTCTTTGACATACAAGATTATGTTTTTGGCTTTGAGCTTGGTTGTAGGTTGTCATTATATGTTTATGAGACCTAGAAGGTTATTTGGATTCAAATTATTGTTGTTACTTTAACTTTCACCCCTTGAGGAGATAAAAAGTCTCTCCTAATTCAATTTTCACAATGGAACCACCTCATGGTTGTGGGTGACCCAAATTTGAGGTAGATCTCTAGATTAGGGATAGTTCCCTTGATGTACCACTAGGATTGAACCTAATAATAATTTTGGTGGGTGAAAAGGGAGAAATATAACTGAAAAAAAATATAATCTAGTGGAGGTGATACACCAAATTGATGGTCTACTCACACTACTTACAATACACTTGGAACCAAATAGAATCCCACACATACACTTCATCCAATTAAACACTCCTCTTTTACATCAATATTTCAAGCATGGGGTCTTGAAGAGAGCCTATGATAGGAGGACTTAGACAATAGGTCTTCTATAAACAATAATGAATAAGCTACTCACTATACCTTACATCCACATTATACATAAGGCGCTAGGAAGGATAACATGTTGAGGTAATAAAAATACACTTGTACAATAACAAAAACCATATAATTCACTTCATAAAGTCATTCATGAGGTTAAAAAACATTATTTATTAGTTTAAGGCAAAACTTGAGCAAGGATTCACCATACTCAGGTGGAGAGATCTATACAACAGCCAAAAATGCTAGTATATATAGCAATTATGAGAGAAGAGAGAGAAGGTGAAGCTCAAGAGTCACTAAGACACTTGTAAAGAAATGAGAATGGGTCACAACAACATGGAATCAAGGATTAGATAGGTAATATAATGAAAATAAGGACAAATGTCTCTCAAATTTGTCTAACTCTTCCATATGTGGCATAGAGGCTCTTTTGCTTGCATAATAAACTATCTTCATGATTTTCATTCATTAGACTACATCATCATTGATTAGGGTGAGGTATGATGGTTGATTTGAGAGGGAGGGGTTATTGAAAATCCTTCACATGTATTGGATATGTCTTTAATCATTCACATTACCTTGCTCATGAGTAATCATCTCAAATAGTTACAAATAACTCTTTCTCATGCACCTTTCACACTTGACACACAAAATTCTTCCAATTATATAATGTAATCCATGAACAAGGATAAATGATACGTATCGAGAGTGTGCATGTCATCAAATTCATGAATCAAGACTTAAAAGGCTTCCCAATCAGAGTCTCACCATTTTCACTAAGTTTTCACTAATTTTTCACTATGATTGGCTAAGATGAAGAATGTAAAAAACACACTTAATAGTTTAGATATATCCTTATATGGACATGAAGACTTAGGACAAGTCCCAATCTCTCTCCTAAAATTTGTTGCATCCTTTGAAGCTTTTCCATACCTAAAAAACACATAAGTGTGTCAAGAAAATCCCTATTGTACACCATCCATATATGTAAGGTACACCTTAGTCACATGGGACATGTCCCTATAGAGTCCTCTATAGCTTCAAGTCAATTTCATAGTAATTTTACACCATCTAGATGCTCCATTTTCTTCATCTTCCCAATCAGGTCCTTGAAAAGGGATTGTGAGGGTTTTTGGTAGTTTCAGGTGTTAACATTTGTTCATATAGAATACACATTAAAATACTAAAATAATACAACTAAATTATTCTTTGGAACCCTCTCTAACACCTCCAAACACCTTTAGTATCCATGTAAAGGCCATGGAAGTTCTGAGCATTCCAAGATGGCCACTCATGTCCTTTTAGAAATCTTCATAGGCTTGTGTGTAATTTAATCCAAGAAATGGATTCTTCATGAACCTATCTAAAAATTTAAGGTTAAAAAATAAATAAGATTATTCCAAAAATATGTTTCCATATGATATAATGCCTAACTTATGTGAAAATATAAATTATCCCCCACTTTGGCATTATGCGTAATGTTGTCTAGTAGGGTTGCCCTACATTCTTAAGCTCAACATAGATTTTTATGGTATTTACTAATTTAATATAGTTAAAAAATTTCCATCTCATTCCCATAAACATGCATCAATAAATTATATATCCTTCCAAGAGTTGTAAATTAAAATGGACCTCAACTTAGTTCTAGGTTCCTTCAATGATTAAAGGGTCTGTCCACAACTCTTGGTGTTCAGACCACCCTGCTTACCCTCACCCTTTATAACTTGGATTTTTATTATTAAATAATAATTTTAAAACTTATAAAACCATATTTCATGTTTTCCATAGCTTTTGGTTCACCTCCTTTATTATTTCTCCTAAAACTAGCTGCTTATGAGCCTAGGGAAGTGCCCCCTATCTGAGATAAAATAGAGGGAACTTCCCCAATTTGTCTCACAAAAAAAACCATTTGAGAGGATTATTTAAGTCAAAATTATTATCTAAAAATACATTATCTCCTAACTTATTCATTTTACCCTCTAAAAGTCTTAAAATCTAAGGTAGACTAGTTAAGTGATGATTGTGTATGCTACCTTATTTGCTATGCTTGTTGTATGTGGGATTTTTTTTTGAATTAGGAATCCAATAAAAAGTATAAAAGTTATTGGTAGCTTATAATATAATTTTTCAAATATTTAAATCCATTATTTAACTTTATTTATCCATAAAACCCTTTAATAAGTCCAATTTACTAACTCACTACCCCTTTTTGTTCACTATCTGTCACAGTCACCTAAAGTAATTTTAGGTGCATGCGTACAGATGAAGGGATGTATATATAAGGTGTTTTATAACTTATTGGGTGTTATTATATCAATTTAATGTTTTATTTAATCACATAGGGTCATGTACATGCCTTAATAACCTTCATATCTCCCTATTTGGTCCATACTAAGACACTCAGTCCTTGGCCCCTACTGTAAGTGTTCATGAAGGTGTTTATAAGATGTGAAGGTCAAAACTTATTATATGAAACATTTTAAAAATATTTTAACCATTTAAAAAACACAAAAAATCTCAAAAAATTCATGCATTTTAATTAAAAGGCCGCATTTTCAAGCTTAAGCTTATGTTGGCTATAGGTACACATTGTAAGGCTTGTGTATGGATTGAGGAGAGTGTGGGAGCTAAAAAAATTTAAAGTCATATTATTATTTTGGTTCATGAAACTCTCTTCATATATTTTTAACATTTAAATATAGTGTCAATGTTAGTTTTTATCTTTTAAAGATAAAGTTCATTTTGATCCCTTTCCTTGTAGATCTCTCTGACTGCTTTCAATGTGTTTGTTAACAACTTAAAGACCCCAAATGACCCCTTTCTACTAGCCATAATCTATTAAATTATTTTTTATGTATTTTAATATATATTTAGTACATAATTTTATCCTCAAGATTCATTTTAAACACTATGAGACATGTTTGAATATGTTTGCAAAAGTCCCTAGAGCTCTGTTTTATCCATTTAGGGAGAATAGTCCCTATATCAGTCTTTAGACTTTTTAGCATGGTTTTACACTTGTTTGCTTACCTTGACTTCTATGTAATCTATCATGATTTACTTGACATATTTAAACTCCAATAAAATATTCAATTCATGTCTTAGACTCTATGGATGTTTTAATCCCCTGCTTCCTTACATGTAGGTGGTTATGTCTCAGTATACAAGTAGATTAAACCTAGACAGTGGTTGAGTGAAAAAATGTGCATTATCTTTTGACCTTAGTGACATAAGTTTTATTTAAATATTTAAAAATCAATTATTTATGCTTCAAAAGGATAAGGACCATTATTAAAACTCTCAATATGCCATGATATCACCATGAAAATTTTGGAAGTGCATCTTGGAGAGTTTACAAGCAGATAATAAAATTAGCAAGAGCATGTTTGTTAAAAACTCATAACAACCCAAATGCATTTATCAATCCTCAAATGGATGACCTTCAAAAATAAAAATTTGAGATCAACCTCAAAATACCTTCTTCAATGTGAAAATCACTTACCTAAAGATGAAAAGAGTAGACATAGAGGGAGAATGTGGATAATATGTATAATTTGGGGCTCATGGGTAGACCTATGTTATTTACCACTCTTTCAAGGGATTATTGTCACCATGGGGATCTTGAATCCACTCTCTAAAACTCTTTATTAATGTGATATTCTCCTATATTGATGCTTTCAATGCACTTTCATGGTTGCCTAGTTGAGACAAGTCTAAAAGAGATTTATTGAGTTATTGAGACTTAAAAAAGCCAAAAGACAATGAAAAAACTTTTGATATGTCTTATACAACCTTCAAAAACACTTGAAAACAACCAAACTATCAAATCAAAACAAATGATTTTGAAATGGACTCAAACAATGACCCCTCATGGATGTGAGAGCATAAAAAGTTGCCTAGCTTATTAGTGATGGTTCATAAAGGAGGATCCATGAAAATGAAAAATATTTACATAGATTTTAATCTAACTCAAATAAATTTCTATTCCCAAGATAACTCCTCCAAACTCCACCTATACAGATTGCACCAAACATTCCAAATTGACCCTTCTTGGCTTGTCAAGGCAAGAAAGGAGGAGTAGAATAAAAAACTGAAATTTCTCACTTTTTCTATAAAAAAACATCGTAAAGACCTTATATATTTGAATAGACACTTTACTCATGTTTTTACCTGAAGCTGAGCTCACCAAGTCCATACAAAGTGCCATTAATGGCCTATTTTCAAGGAAAACACCATATTTTCATGCATGAAACTACTTCATAACTACCTATAAATGATTATTGACATGTTATAACCTGATCCACATTGAAATAAAACTTGTTGACAAATTTTTGCCTTGACAAGTCTGTACAAGTCATTTAATAAACCCAAAAATATTAATAAAAGGCATTTTTTGCATATGAAACATCGTAAAGGACAATTTTATGACTTAGGAACACTTTAAAACATATAAATGACCAAATTAGTAAATTTATAGAATAATTTTATCCTTTTACCATGTTTTACCAAAGTTAACCAAAGTTGACTTTGGTTGACTAGATAAGTACAAGGAAGCTAGGATTAGAACAAGCCTAGAACAGGGATGGTTGAGGTGTTTAGACATAAATGAGACATTTTTAGACATATAAAAACCTTTGAAAAGGTTTCAATATGTATTTTTTGATCCAATTTGACTAAAACTCAAATTTTTTCAACACTTTTAGTAATTCTTAGGGGTAACATGCTTACCTATATTAAGAACCAGTAGCCTTATCACATCTATTGGGTAAAGGGAGTCAAATGAACCTAAAATATTATGATCAGACCTTTACTTGACTAATAATATAGTTTATTGACCTTATAATACATAAAATAAGGATAAACACACACCAAGACCAAGAAAAAACATAAATCAAAGGCACACTTATGCTACTAAGCACTTAAGGAACACAAGACATAACAAAAAGTAAATTAATTATGTACATATAACCAAACATACCTCCATTACTTGATCAAAAGGAAAGTACCTTGAATATCCTTCTTCATGAGATGAATTATGATGCCAAACATGCTTTATTTTGGATGTAGTATTATATGACTCATGCTTCTTTCTTGTTCCTTGGCTTGGTATGTCCTTTGATGGAGTCATCTCAAACTAGTCTCCAAGGTATATGAACTCTTCTTGACCTTAGAAAGGTACCTCATACTAATTTCCTTTTGTTTCATCATGACAAATTTTCATTTCCATAAATGGAATAGGTCCATGAATATCCATGTCTTCTTGAAAGGTCTCATTGATCTTCTCTTTTATTACTAATTCAAAATGTTCAAGTGTTATGTTATGTCACTCTAGTAATGTTTCTTGTTCAAATTCCTTGTTGATGTTTATAGGATCAGCTTTACATGTGGTTCTATAATGAATCTCCAATTTTTTTTAAAAATATTCATAGACATCATGGATAACTCCATCATGGTTTAGAGCCTCTTGATGATGATACCTCTCAACACATACTTGCTCCTCAATAAATTGGGTTTATGTTCTTAAGAATATTGCCTTCTCACAATATTCATATTATTTTAACATTTTGTATCTAAGTATGTCCCATGTCTTCTTCTTGATACAATGGTATATTTACCTATTCAAGTTTTATTTCCTTAACCTTAGGAGTCCAAAATAATTCATTGGAAACCTCCTCTTATTTAGCTCCATAGTCATCATATATGGGAGACTCAAAACAATAGAAAACTTACTCTTTAGCACTTGAGATCTCTTGAAGAAATTCAGCTTGTATCTCCCTTGCTTCAACCTCTTTTCTCTTTTCTTATTTGGATTCCAAAAGGACCTCTTCTAAGAATTAGTATTCACCACAAGTAAGGAAATCTTCATCATCATCAATATCTGAAATTTCTTCACATGAAGTCATCTCTTCTTCATCATCAACCCAATCTAAAATCTATATCTCCTTCTCCCTTTTAGTGGTGCCAATGCTAGGCATCTCAAAACTAGGAACTTCAGCCCAATAAGGCTTCCAAGGAGAAATATATTCTTCACCATTAGAAGGGAAAAATGGATCAATTATAGGAGGTGGGAATATTATTTTAATGGCTTCATTTTCTTCAAGTTTCTCTTGAATCAATGAGATATTCTGCATTTTGAATTACAACTCCTCAGTTCTTTTGGCAAGGTTTTCTTGGAATAGTTTCTCTTGGGATGAAATAGGATATTCATTAGGAAAGGAAGTAGGAAGAAGTTGAGATGAAGGTAAAAAGGATTATTAAGGAAGGGTGGGAGGGATTTGAGCAGGTTCAATCTTATTTTCACTTCTAACTTCTCCACTTAGACATAATTTTTTCTTCTTTTGACAAGCTACCACTACTTTTTTCCATCTTGGGAAGCTAGGCTTAGGTACTTATTCATGAAGATTATATATAAGTGAAGGAATGTCACACTTAGAAACTTCAGTTTATGTTTCCATGATAGATTGTGTCAAATGTTGGTTTGCCAATTCAATCTCCTTGTCAAGATGATCCTCCAATATCAACCTTCTTCTCTCAGAATCCTCTCCAATAGTGATATCCCTCTTCCTTTGGCCACTCTCTTGGATGGAATTATAAGAAGGGAAACTTTTATAATGCATTAAGGACTTAGAAAATTTTGAAGCATGCTTGGATTATCATTTTGAATGGGTATAATTGACACACTTTAAGGCTGATTTGGGGTGTATTGGAACTATTAAGACTGAGATGGTTCATGATATTTCAACCTTTATTTTATGTGGAAAATAAAACCAAAAACATCAATAATTTCACCCATAAGACCTTGCCAATTAGATTTCTCAATGGGCATCCATTCCCTCTTAACTATCTCTAGATCATCCCTCACACTTTTGACATAATCACTAGGGATGACTTGTATACAACCATTTCTAGTATCAAGGTCTAGCATATATTCATTATAGCCAATGAGAGTCTTATTGAAACTTACAATGGATTAACTTGGAGAGGAAATAGGTAGACTAGATGAAGTACCATCTTGTAAAGGTTTATTATATGATTGATGAAAACCATAACAGGGCTAAATATGGTCATATTGGGATTAACAAGATTGACCAAAGACTTGTTCATATTTATTCATAGAGAATCACTCATGAGAAGTGTATAAAATAAGAAAAATACTTCAATTAGAGTACCTAAATTGGTTAACAATTAGATTTATGCTTGGAGTATCCATTGATACTTAGTGAAATTGCCTCTAAAGGCTGATATATTAAGGAGAACACTAAAACTCCTAAAGGAATGGACTATTCATTCCCATCGAGGGTGATAAAACCTATTTTCACTTTAACTTTCACCCCTTGAGGAGATAAAAAGTCTCTCCTTATTCAAGTGGGATAATGGAACCACCTTAGGGTTGTGGGTGACCCAAATTTGAGGTGGATCTCTAGATTACTCCTAGTTCCATTGATCTACCGCTTAGGATTGAACCTAATAATAATTTTGGGGGGTGAAAAGGGATAGAGATAATTGAAAACAAATATAATATATGGGATGTGCTACACCAAATATATGGTCTTCTAACACCACTTATAATTCACTTGGAACCAAAGAGAATCCCATATATACACTTCATCCAATTAAACACTCATCTTCTACATCAATATTTCAAGAATTGGGTCTTGAAAAGAGATTATAATATGAATTAGACAATAGTTATATTATAAATACTAATGAATAAGCTACTCACTATACCTACAATCCACATTAGACACTTCTTTTTTACCTGCAAAAGAGAGCTTTCAAACTACACAAGGCACTAGGAAGGATATCATGTCAAGGTAAGAAAAATACACTTGTACAAGACTAATAACCATATAATGAACTTCATGAAGTCATTAATGAGTTAAATTATAATTATTTATTAGTTCATGGAAAAAATTAAGCAAGGCTTCACCATACTTAGGTGGAGAGATCCTTACAACATGCAAAAAGGCTAGTATATATAACAATTATGAGAGAAGAGAGAGAAGGTGAAGCTTAGAAGTCACTAAGACACTTGTAAAATAAGGAAATTGAGTCATAATAGCATGGAATCAAGGATGAGATAGGTCCTATAAGGAAAATAAGGACAAATGTCTCTCAAACTTATCTAACTCCTCTATATATGGCATAGATTCTCTTTTGCTTGTATAAGAAACTATCTTCATTATTTTCCCTCATTTAACTACTTCATCACTGAGAAGAGTCATGTATAATGGTTGATATGAGAGAGAGAGGTTATTTAAAATCCTCCACATGCATTGGAGTGGTCTCTAATCATTCACATTCCCCTGTCCATGAGTAATAATCTCAAATAGTTATAAATAACTCATCCTGCACCTCTCACACTTGTCACACAAAATGCTTCCAATTATACAATCTAATCCATGCATAAGGATTAATGACACCTATCAAGAGTGTCCATGTCATCAAGTTAATGAATCAAGCCTTAAAAGGATTCCTAATTAGAATCTCACCTTTTTCACTAAGTTTTCACTATGACTAGATGAGATGAGAAATGTATCAAACAAACTTAGGAGTTTAGATAATTCCATATATAGACATGAGGACTTATGAAAATTCCAAATATCTCTCCTAAAATTGGTTGCATCCTTTGAAACTTCTCCATACCTAAAAATACATAAAATTGTCAAGAAAATCCCTATTTTACACCATTTATATAGGTAGGGTACACCTTAGTCACATGGGGCAGGTCCCTAGAGAGTCCTCTACAACTTCAAGTCAATTTCATGGTAATTTTACCCCATTTAGATGCTCTATTTTATTTATCTTCCTAATCAGCTCCTTGAAGAGGGTTTGTGAGGGTTTCAAGTAGTTTTAGGTCTTAACATTTATTCATAGAGAATACACATTAAAATTATAAAATAATGTAACTAAATTCTTCTTGGGGACCATCTCTAACACCTCTAAACACCTTGAGTCTCCATGCAAAGCCCCATGTAAGTTTTGAGCATTCCAAGATGGCCACTCATGTCCTTTTAGCAATTTGCATAGGCATGTGTGTAATTTAAGCCAAGAAATGTATTCTTGATGAACCTATTTATAAATTAAAGGTTAAAACATACCTAGGATGATCCCATAAACATGTTTCCATATGATATAATTCCTAAGTTATTTGAAAATTTAAAAGACCCCGCACTTTGACATTAGGCCTAATGTTGTCTAATAGGGCTGACCTATATTCTTGATCTCAACATAGATTTTAATGGTATTTAATAGTTTAAGATATTTAAAACATGTCTATATAATTACCATAAACATTCCTCAATAAACTATATATCCTTCCAAGAGTTGTAAATGAAAATGGACCTCAACTTAGTTCTAAGTTCCTTGAAGGATTAAAGGGTCTATATGTAACTCTTGGTGTCCAAACCACCTTGATGAACCTCACCATTTATAAATTGGTTTTTTATGATTTAATAGGCATTTTAAAACTTATAAAACCATATTTAGTGGTTTCCCTAGCTTCTAGTTCACCTCCTTTATCATTTATCCTAAAACTATCTGCTTATGAGCCTAGGGAAGTGTCCCCTATCTAAGATAAAATAAGGGGCACTTACCTTATTTGTATCACAAAAAAAAAAATTGGATAAGGTTAGTAATGTCACAATGATGATATACACAAAAATTTAGATCTTAAATCATTCATTAGACCCTCTAAAATTCTTAAAATCTAAGGCAGACTAGTTAAGTGATGATTGTGTATGCTACCCTATTTGCTATGATTATTGTATGTGGGTATTTTTATGAATTAAGACTCCAATAAAAAGTATATAAGTTATTTTTACATTATAATATAATTTTTTAAATGTTTATACAAATTTTTTTCATTTTATTTATCCATAAACCCCTTTAATAAGTCTAATTTACTAACTCACTACCCT
This sequence comes from Torreya grandis, assembly GCA_037957365.1. Classification (NCBI taxonomy): domain Eukaryota; kingdom Viridiplantae; phylum Streptophyta; class Pinopsida; order Cupressales; family Taxaceae; genus Torreya; species Torreya grandis. The sequence goes on from JARHVA010002398.1 coordinate 2,314,426, forward strand.
ATTTTGTTCACTATCTATCACAGTCACCTAAAGTAACTATAGGTGCATAATTATAGATGAAGGAATGTATATAGATGGTTTATTATAACTTATTTGGTGTCATTATATCAATTTCATTTTTTGTTGAATCACCTAGGGTCAGGTCCATACCTTAATAACCTTCATATTTCCCTGTCTGGTCCATACTGAGATACTCAATCCTTGACCCCTATTGTAGGTGTTTATGTAGGTGTGTATAAGCTATGAAGGTCATCACCTGTTCTTTGAAACCTTTGAATAATATTTTCACATTTTAAAAAGAACCAAAAATATTATAAAATTAATGCATTTAAATGAAAAGACACATTTTCAAGCTTAAGCTTATGTTGGTTTCAAGTACACATTATAACACCTGTGTACGGATTGAGGATAGTGTGAGAGGCAAACACATTGCAAGTCATCTTCTTATTTTGGTGATTTTGGGTCATGAAACTCTCTTCATCTATTTGGAACATTTTAACATAGTTTCAAATCTATATTTTATATTTTAAAGATAAATTTCATTTTAATCCCTTTCCATGTAGATCTCTCTGACTACTTTCAGTGGGTTTATTAACAACTTCAAGACCCCAAGTGACCCCTTTCTACTTTCCATCATCTCTTAAATTATTAAATATTTATTGTCCTATATAAGAAATACATAATAAAATACTCAATATTCATTGAAAACCCTAAGAGACATGTTTGAAAATGTTTTAAAAAGTCCCAAGATCTTTATTTTATCCATTTAGGGAAAATAGTCCCTATATCAGTCTTTAAACTTTTTAGCATGGTTTTACCCTTGTTTGCTTACCTTGCCTTCTAAGGAATCTATCATTATTTCCTTAACATATTAAGACTCCAAGAAAATATTCAATTCATGTCTTAGACTCTATGGATGTTTCAATCCCCTGCTTCCTTACCTGTAGGTGGTTATGTCCCAGTATACAGGCAGATTAAACCTAGACAGTGGTTGTGGAGTGAAAAATGTGCATTGTATTTTGACCTTAGTGACCCAAGGTTTATTTTAGGATTTAAAAATTAATTATTTATAATTATAAATTATAACATTATTAAAACTCTCAATATGCCATGATATCACCATGAAACTCTTGGAAGTGCATCTTGGAGAGTTTACAGACAGAGAATGGAATTGGCAAGAACATGTTTATTAAACCCTCCTAACACCCAAAATGCATTTTTCAATACTAAAATGTATTACATCCATAAACAAAACTTTGATATCAACCTAAAAACACCTAATTCAATGTAAAAATCACTTGCCTAAAGGTGAAAAGAGTAGACAAAGAAGGGGAATGTGGATAATGTGTATAATTTGGGCCTCATGGGTAGACATATATTATTTAACAATATTTAAAGGGTTTATTTTCACCATATGGATCTTGAAACCACTCTCTAAAAGTCTTTCTCAATGTGATATTCTCCTATACTAATGCTTGTAATGTACTTTTATGGATTCCTAGCTAAGACAAGCCTAGAAGACATTCCTTGAGTTCTTGAGACTTCCAAAAGCCAAAAGACAATGAAAAAAATATGGATAAGTCTTATAAAACCTTGAGAAACAACTAAAAACAACCAAACTATCAAATAAAAATAAATTATTTTTAAATAGGATCAAATAGTGACTCCTCATGGATGTGAGAGCATAAAAAGCTACCTGGCTTCTTAGTTATGGTTCATAAAGGAGGAGCCATGAAACTAAAAAATATTACCATGGATTTGAATCTAACTTAGAACTTTTACAACCCCTCTCCTAACTCCACCTGTATGACTTAATCCAAGCATTCCAAATTGACCCTTCTTAGCTTGTGAAGGCAAGAAAGGAGGAGGAGAAGAAAAAAACTAAACTTTATGACCTTTTATATAAATAAAAAGTGTGGTAAAGACCTTAGGGAGTTAAATAGACACTTTACTCATGGTTTTACTTTAAGGTGAGCTCACCAAGTCCGTAAAAGTGCCATTAATTGCCTACTTTCAAGGAAAACTCCCTATTTTCATGCATGAAACTACTTCCTAACTACCTATAACTAATTAATAACATGTTATAACCTCCTCCATGTTGAAATAAATCTTGGTGATAAACTTATCCCTTGACAAGTCCATATAAGTCATTTAATGAACCCAATAATATGACTAAAAGGCATTTTTTACATATGAAACATGGTAAAGGGCAATTTTATAACTTATGAACACCTTAAAACATATAAATGACCACATTAGGAAATTTATATAATAATTTTATCCTTTGACCATGTTTGACTAGAGTTTACCAAAGTTGACTTTGGTTGACTAGACAAGTACAAGGAAGCTAGGCTTAGACCAAGGCTAGAGCAGGGGTGGGTGAGGTGTTTAGACACACATGAGACCATTTTAGACATATAAGAACCTTTGAAAAAGTTTCAATATATAGGGACCCAATTTGAATAAAATTCAAATTTGGTCAACAATGATAAAGCCTTTACCTTATCCATTCTTGTTACATAATTCCACTATCATCTAAGAGGATAACTCACCATCTAGTAACCAATTCAAGTTTCTTTGCACTTTTAGGCCTAGGTGGTTGTATCTGAGAACTTCCATGGAGTTATGCACAAGTGTAGGTGGTTATTAGACTTTGAAACTTATCTCACTACCTCCTCATGATGGTTTTTATGCCATGAATGTTATCTTAGGTCATTTGGAACTATCCCCATATTCTAGCATGATTTATATTTACATCATTATGTGTGAGGGTTCTTTAAGATTCAGGCCTATAGACTTCATTAACTAGAAACAATCGTAAATTATAAACTTTTGACCTCCAAAAAACTAATCTCCACTACTCATTTGTCTTTCAAACTTGGTAGAGTTCTTGTACTATGTGGAGACTGTTGACCAAATTTGACTTTTGGGTCAAATTTAGACCCCTATATTCAGAAAACTTGGTTTTTTAGATTTTTTAGGGGACTATTACTTTGAAATAATCTATATTATGGTCCATTTGATGTGATCTAATGTTTTTCTAGCCTTAGTAATGGTTTCATTAGTTTATTTGTCATTTTGAGTCATGTAGTGGGCTTTCAATGGTCATATATGCAAGTGGAATGATTACCAAGGTGCCCAAGCTTACTTTTTTCCATTAAAACATCAATAAGGTTAGATTAATTATTAGGGATGTCAGTTAAATCAAAATATTGTAGGTTGTCTAACTAAAATTCAAGAAACCAACTAAAAAAAGAAGCATTTGGCACTTGTATGGCCCATGGAAAAGTGTGCCACATGGGATAAGATTATGTTAGGCCTCTTAATATTCCTAACACTCATATAAACATTTTATTTTCTTTTTATGTCACATTTTAAAGCCAAAACTAATCTACTTCTTCTTTGCATTTCTAGACATACAAAAGTGACCATTACGTTTGTACTACATATGGAAAACTCATGAGGTTTTAGAGAAAATGATTTTAGGAGGTAATAATAAACTTAGACACCTTCCTTTAAATATAAATAGTATAATGATTGATAAACTTTCCTTCATGAACCATCCTCATGAAGTTGACTATACTTTTCTGCTAGTTTTTTCATGTACTTTATAGGTTTTGACCTATTTTGGTCAAATTTGTATGAACTAGTTGGTGATATTGACTCTATAGTATGTTTTATATCTTCTTAGGTTATATCTAGACTTATTTTAATGTTTCATGGTATTTTTATGGGCAAGTTGTCTCATGATGTAGGAAGGTGTCACCAATATGAAGTTTCAGTCAATTCTACCTTGTTTCAGAATGTTAGTCTTCTACAGAGGTTTCATGTGAGTTGAAGATGGTGTTCCATAAATATATATGCCATATTATCACCTATTCCCATGTTTTGTTCCATCATATCATGGTTTTTGAAAATTCCCATCTTTTCATTCTCTATTGTTAACTCTTCATTCCTCCCCAATTACAGTCACCTATATAAGCTTGTTTAGCTTGTTCATGGAGTTTTACTTAGGCTATTTTATTTTTTTCAAACCATTAGGAACTAAAGAGAGTTCATTTTATTGTTAATGAAGAGATAAGTTTGGTTACAAGTTCACTCATCACACTAACCAATCATTCTAGAGATCCGTACCTACTTTATTCCAAATGTTTGCAAGAGACTTTCCCATTGGAATAGTGTTAAGGAGCTAATTTCAAGTCCTCCTTGATAAAAATAATTTATTTTAAAGGTTTTAATTTTAATTTGATTTTTTTAGGCCATTCATCAACCTATTATTGGTCCATTCCACACTCATTACCTATATATAACCAATAATTACATATAGGAGCCTTTATTGATGTCATACGATGTTAAAGATATTATATAGAGGTTTCAATCATTTTTAATCATGAATAATAAATTTTGAGTGTTTATAACGGCTCAAAATTCATGAAATGTTAAAATCATTTACATTTTTCACATTCTCCCTTACTACCTGTATATAGTGAAAAATCACCTACTAGTGACCCTAACAAAGATGTATGAGTCCTTGTTTGGGAGGTTAAAACATGAAAGAGCCTTATTTTGGATTATAGTTGGTGACTTGAAAATTTCAGACCTACTTGGAGTGTTTTATGGATAAATACAAGGGCAAACCATGTTCAAAGGGAAAATTACTAAGTTTTGAGACTAAATCCTAAAAATGAGAAAATGAAACTCTAGGGTTTTGTTTGGATATATTATAACAAGCTTAAAAAGTGTTAAAAAAGATCTATATTGGTAAAAATTATTTCCTATAGTATGTAAAATAGATATTACATGGATGGGAGTTAGGTATTAAGTGTAATTTAAAATTTTGGAGCCTCAAATATGGCTTTAAAAACACTGAAATACTACACTAACATCTAAAGGTTTGTAGTTGTGAGTGGCCTTTTGACACCCTAAGGATAAATAATGAACACACTCTCATGGAAATAATGTTTAAATTGGTTAAATGGTATATAATTGGTATTAATTTAATCAATATAAATTTTATAAATAGTTTTTCAAGCACTATGGCCACCTACAAGTGTCCACACACAGAGAAATAGGCACCTATAATTGAGAAGGTAGTTAGTGAATCACTCAAGGTGTTTGATAGTGTTTGAGATTATAAAATTGAATATAATGTGAATCATAGTACAAAAATATACTTTATTACCTCAATATATTTAAATAAGGCCTCTAAACATCAGGACCAAGTTCCAAATAGGTAATAAACACCTACAATAGTCACTTTGGCAGAGTGTGTTAGTCATAAAAGGGAGAAATCAATTTGGTGAGTTAAAAGTGTAGGTAAGGGTTAAATTGATGTTTAAGTGATGAAATTAATATATTATAACCTTATTAAATTCAATTATGATCTCCAAATTCCTTTGAATGTGTATAAAGTCTGCATAGGTCCCTTACAACCCTGTATTCACCTATAATTGACTAGTAGTCAGGTTGAGGGTAAGGAAATGAGTATGATTAGGAGGTTAAAGAGGGTTTAATGATAGATTAAAATGTTTAATTATTTATTTATAAAGTTATTTCACAAGTTTCAAAACTTTCTTTAGGATGACCACCCACTCTTCCTCTTAGTCATTGGTAGTAGTTCATACAATGAGCTAGGAAACCCATGTTGCTCAATAGGTAAATATAAGGAATATAAAGAAGATAATTAGTTTGGATGAATTAAAATATTAAATTAGAATTATTTATAGGTAATTAACATGTTAAATTTTCCTAAACATATTTTAGTTAGCATTGGAGGGTCATCTTTGAGGAAGGAAATAGGAAACATAGTTAGGTTAGACATATAGTCTTGAAAATCCAAGGATGGGAGAGAGATTATAGTAAGGTAGAGTAGTGAATGGGTTTTAAACATATAAATAATTATTTTAAAACATTTAATATAATCTCACTAATTCAAATAAATCAAATAAATGGCCCAAATGATGTACAATATAATCCACATGCCATTTCTACACACAATCAATGCTTTGAAAGTTTGCCTTGGGGTTTTATATGTTTGAATATGTTAAAGAGGTCATTTTGACCTGAATTTTTGTGAATAAAGTAATAATGACCCAAATATAACCCTAATTTAAGTGTTTTTATTTTAAAATTATGGAACATGTCTTTGTTTTGTCTCGGAGGTAGGCCACTTTTAGGCCTACACAAAGGTAAAAAATGGAGAAAATGTGACCTAAATGGGTGTTGGGTGCCTTGAAAAAATCATGTGATGATTCTGTATGATATAATAATCTATATTTATCTTTATAAAACTTTAATTTTTCCCTATATTTATGATAAAACACTATAAAGAGTTGATGGACAACCATATATAGTCAAACCCCAAGGGTCTCAACTAGGCCTAACTGGTGAATGAGAAGAAGAGATGATAAAGATTACTTGGAAAGTTTTAGGGTGACTTAATAGGTTTAAAACCATAAAATTAAACATTAAAATCATCCCACAAAGGTAATAATCCTTTTATGAAGGTCTAGATCCTTAAAGGTTTAGATATGCTTGTTAGGCAAGGTTCAAGCCTAAGACCAAATTGGAAGTCACTTTACTTCTAGCATGAGATATGCTATCTATAATATTGTCACATATTTAATAGATTTATTTAGGCATTTTTTAGGATATTTTATATATAAAAACCTATGGGAGAGATAATTTAATCCCAGATATAGTCCAAGCATGCAGGAATTATGAATACAAGTTGGATAGGGTGTTTTCAAATACTCATATCTCATCTAAAAATATTCATGGATACAAAATGAGTTTTGAGGGGTTATTAAGGTCCCTTAAAATCATATTTTTTTCATTTTTTGGAAATTCCAATGTTATATATTTATGAACAAAGCTTAAAACTAAAAATTGCCTTAAAACTTACTAAACCCTCAGTTAAGACTTGATTGGGAAAAGAAGGCTAGGGATGCATCTAGATGGGATGGATTGAAAATTAAAGTGATTTTATGCTGTATATTACTCATTATGGTTAATATTCATCAATTTTTATATTACCCTACTTATATGGATAGGGTAAAAAATGGATTTGTTTGACTATTTTGTGTATTGTGCAATGTACAAAAGGGTTCAAGAGATGAAATAAATTTTGGGGAAAATATTAGTAATTTTAATAACTCCATATGGTAATTTAATTCTAATAAAAAACACCTAATTTTCCAAATTAGAGCTCTCATCTGAGACAGTCAAAATTGGCATAGTGAACATAAGGGTGAGAAATGTGAAAAATTCAAGTAAATGTTCTTTTAAGGTGAACCTAAGTAGTCTAAGGCCATGGAGGGACTTGAAAAGTTTCATCCACTCCATCATATGGATTTTAAATGAAATATTATTCTAATTTTGATGCCAAGTGTGAGGGGTGACAAAAAAGATGAGTTTTGTAGACTACAGGTAGTGATGACTTCCTTCCATGAGATTTCAGATGAGTAGGACTACAACCAATGCATGAAGAGGCATGTATAAAATCCTTCCCTCTCATAAAAATCATAATAAATATACCTATTTTTTTGGGATGTTTAAATAGGTCCAAATCATGAAGGCATTTTTTTGAGCCAAAATGAGGAGTTTCATGTCACTTTTCATAAGTTTCATGACTTGTATGGATAGTTGGACCACTTGAAATTGCTTGGTTCATTTCAAATATATTTTTCATGTAATTTTAACCTATTTTATTATCTTAATAGGTTTCCAAATGACCTGTTGACTTCCCTTGTCTTTCCCCTCTTCCAAATTCTATAAATATTGATTCTTTTGGCTCTTTTGAGCAACCTCCATTAGTTGATCATGAAACCATGGAAAATTTTGTACTTAAATGTCTCTTAAAGCAATAAAATTTTTAATTTTACTAATTAAATTTTATAAAAATGAGTGTAATTTCAATCTTGTTGGTCTTGTCTAGTAGAAGATGATCTTTTATAGCATGTTATCCTTGATTGTTCACCAAGTGTGTAGAAGAGTAATTGTTACACGTCTTTCTTATTGTTTTCTTTTAAGTGTATAAGTTTTTTACAAGTGGTTAATGAATGTATTATACCAAGTAATCATTAAATACCATCCTTAATATCAAATTACCTTTTTAACATAGCATATGAAACATTTATGTAACAATCTATCTTGTGTTGTGAGTTTTGTGTGAAGAAAGCTTTGTTTTGCTCTAAGTAGTATAATTTCAATCAATAGAAGGAAATTAAACATTGGTGCATCACTATTTATTTTATTATTTTATCATATTAACCATTTTCATGAAAATTTTATAGATAAAGAAATGTTTTAAAGAGTGCATCAAGGGAACAAGCCCTTCTAGAGATTCATCTTACAAAATTGTTTACCCACAACAAGTGAGATGTTTCCATTGTGCCACTTAGATGATGAGAGATAGGCATCTCATCAAGGGGTGAAAATCCAAGTGAAAATAGAGAATATAATAAAAAATAATTATAATTGATCAATGTCTTTTGTAATGATGTTATGAGATGTCAACAAAACCTCTAGGTGCTCTATATTCACATTTGGGATTTGATCTCAAAATTTAGTCATTTGTGTTTTTTTAACATGGTTATACTTATATATACCAACATATATTTTTAAAATGCATGACATGATACTCATAACACTATAATACTCCAAGGAAGCTCCATATTACTATCTAATTCTTCACAATAACTTCTTAACTCCATATCAAGGCCACTTGTAGGTGGGCATTCTAAGTTGCACAGATAGTTACGATTAGTAGATTGGTAGAATAAATACTTTGTGATATTAAAAAGACATTTGAGGTCCTTAAATGATTATAATTTGACTCATTTCATGTAATATATTTTTTTAAGCTCACAAGATCCTTCTCAACATGATTAGTTTCATGAAGACACCACATGTAGATGAACATTCTGAGTTGCATATGGGAAGCAAACATAAAATAGTGAATACACCCAAAGGATATAATTTTATAACTAAATAATACCACTTAATGGTGTTATAATTACTCATAAATACATTTAAACCATCTCTCATACTCCATTTCAATGTTTAGACCCTTCTTACATGGTACCTAGCTGACTGTGTATGACAATCATAAGGCATACTGGTTGTATGTGTGGTTGTGACTATAAATTCAAGGATAATGTTGCATTGGAGGTGACATTAAAAGGATAAATTAGTAAAAATGACATTTATAATATGAAAAATGACTTATCACAACCCTTTAAAACCATGAACAAGCATGAAGTTCCTATAAATGATGAAAACTATCTATAAATCAGTAAGGTATATCTTCTTAAAATTTTGAGATAATTGACTCATAAAAACACCTTGAAACATGAAAAAAATAATGGTAATAATTATATAAGGAATAAAAAATAATTTGAAATCAAATTGATCAACTGGTTCATATGAACTTGCCAAAAATGGAGTAAAACCTATAGGGTGCATGAAACAGTAAGCAAAAAAGCATAGTCAACTTCATGAGGATGGTTCATAAATCACATGCCACCATTATTCATAATATTTTAATGTCAAGTAATTTATATAAGTATAGTACCACCTCACAAAATAATTTTTATTAAAATCTCTTTAGCTATCCATAATATGCATGAACTTGAAGATTTCTTTTTCTTGGTAAGAAGAGTGAAAAAGGATAAGAATGGTTTTACCCCAATTTTGACACTTTTAGAGAATTTAAAATGTTTATTTGAGATTTGGAAATATTAATAAACATTCCATGATTTTCTCCCATGTGTCACACTTCCTCATGGGCTGTACATGTGTCAAACTCACCTTTTTTCCAAGAAACCTGCTCTTTCTTCTAAAGTACCTACCACTTTTAGTTAAAACTAGTTTATTAAGACATGTGAGGACACATGTCACATGACATAACCTTTTTTAACATTCACTTTTCCCAAGTAATTTGTACAAGTCATTAAATGCCCCTTTTGACCTCAAAATGACTAAAATGACTAAAATGATGAATGATTAAGGATAGTATAACATTAAATGACATAAATTATCCTATAAAATACATTTATACATATATATTAGACCCATAAGACACATAAAAGTCAATTTAAAACCTATATGGGTCCCAATTTGACCTAAAGTCAAATTTAGTCAACAAATTGGTGACTCATAGGGGTAGTATGCTTGTTATAGTAACTAGACTAGTATCCTTATCAGTCCATTAGGCTTAAGGAGTCATATAAAGTCTAAGACACAATAAGAGTACTTTTACCATAGGATTTTATTAGGACAAGACCACTTGATTACCTCAACCACATAAAGTAAGGACACACATAAGCAAAGCAAACAAACTAACAAGACACACACACATGTGCTCAAGGCACTTAGGGGAATCTAAAAAGAGACTATTATGCACAAATAAATAATAATAATACACCCTTTCCAAGATAAAAATGAAAATTCCTTAAATTGGATGAGTCATAGTGCCAAGCATGTTTCTCCTTGAATTGGATGCTTTATAGATCAGACCTATTCCTTGGCACTTCACTTGATCTAATATCAAGTAGATCATCTTCAAATATGTCTCTAATGTATATATATTCCTCTTTAACTTTCACACATACCTCATACTTATTCCTACTCTTCATCTCATGATCAATTTTTATCTCTTTAGTAGGCATGGCTTCAAGAGGAGTAGTTTCATGTTATTTGGAAGATTGAGGCCAATAGGAGCTTATTCCATCTTTCAAGAGATAATGTGTTTCTACTAAATGGTTGAGAGGATCATATCCCATATTTGTTATTTCAAACATGTCATCATGAAATCTATATTCCTCTTAAAAGGACATATTTTAAAGGTTGTTTTTACTTTACATACTCACTTGAGTATCAAGGTTGCCTTCTTCATTATTTACTAGATCACAGCCTCTTTGAAGAGGAGCATAACCTTATTCAATTATTATAAAAAATTAATCCAATTTATAATTAATAAATTTTATTTTCCCATCCATGGTATCTTTCAAAGTGATGAAATAACCAATGATCATTTCTCTTTCTTTGGCAAAAGGAAGACATTCTTCCATATTAACCCAATCTAAAGATTCAACATAAGAAATCACTTCTTATTTAGAATTTATAACATATTAAGGGATATAAAGTTTCATGTAAACCTCTAAAACAAGACTATGGTTCTCAAGGGCTGCAAGATCCTATGTTTCTCTCTCCTTATTCATGATTTTAAGAATAGGCATTTTGAAGTCATGTGACTTAGTCTAATGAGGCTTCCAAGGAGCTACATTATCATCAAGCAAGAGTTTTGAGTTTTTATCTACCAACTTATCCACCTTATTTTATAATATTATAGGTCCATCAAGGTAAAGGGTGATGGGGTGAGGACAAGATGAACTAGTTCATGGAGGTGGCACATGGAACTCAAAATCAGATTGGGAGTGAAATGTAGGTGATTCTTTTAGAAGATCTTAAGGAGGGGGCGGTAGACCTTGGGCTAAGATATCTTGGTTATATTTCTTCCACTTTAAAATAAATTCATTCAAATATTATTTATCTTGATCATTATCTTGAGGGAGGTTAGATGGGGTGTGTTAAGGCATATGATCTTCTTTTGTGTCAAACCTTCCATCACACTTTAGCTTAGCAATTTCGTCTTTATCTCTAACTATTCCATTTTCTTGGCTAGGTTCTCTTGGAAAAGTATTTATTTAATTTCATATGTATCATCATGAGGATGAGGATAATAATAGGGTTGACATGGAGAACTAGAGTTATCTTGAGTGATGGTGGGAGGGATTTACATAAGATCAAGCTCCTTCTCAACTTCACACTTTTTATCAAGACTTTTCTCCTCTTTCTTTCCCCATGAATCCATTATATTATTCCAAATTAATATGTTAATATTAGGAGTCTCCTTTTGAGTTGTTGATGTAACTTAAGGAGTGGATGAAGTATTCAATAAACTTACGATCTCCTTAGGCTTGGAATATCCACTTTGTCTCCAACTTGAAATAGCATATCTAGAGGTCTCTTTTTGAGGTGGGGATGTAATGGGAGATGGAAATGAGTGCCTAAATTCCACTTCCTTTACTAATAACATGGACTATTACATATGCATATTGGCCAACTCAATTTTTATATCCGTGTTTTCTTCAAATACAAGGTTAGTCTTTTCAACTCTCTCTTCCACTTGATTCAAAAAAGGATGACTTTGGAAATTTTTATTGGGGTCATGAGTAGGGATCATATATTTATATTAACAAACTTGGGGAAGTGGATATGAATTTTGATATACTTGGTGAGATTTTTCCTCATGAACCCTTAGTTTATCTTCCAAGGATGCAATCAAGTGACTCACATCGAGCATCTCACTTGTGAGCCTTTGTCAATTGGCTCTCTTAGTAAGTATTCAATCACTTTTGACTAACTCTAATTCATCTCTTGACTTGTGAATGAAATTTATAAGAAAATTTTGACCATGTCTCCTTAGTGTATAAATCTCCAACATTTACTTCTTATAACCCAAGAGTCTCTTCTTGAAGGTGGAAATGGATTGAGTTAAGAAGTGTCTAGGTTGACTAGGGGGAGAAAAACATTGAGGAGGCTAGATATAGGACTAGTAAGAATCATGATAAGGCTAATAATGGCCATGTGGGGGTTGATATGGATCATAACAAGACTGGTAAGGATCACACCAAGGATGATAGGGAGTGTCATAAAATGGATATGTCTCACCAAATTGTGTAAAATAGTATTCAACACCAAAATTAGCCATGGAACTTCATTGAAATTAAGAACATAGATAAAAATTTTACCAACAATATTCAAAGGAAAACTTGGGCTGCTTGACTATATGATATAACTTTGGAGTTTCCATTGATGATTGGATATATGGCTCCAAAGGTTTATTATTTAGAGACAACAAAATAAATTTCTCAACTTCTTAGACTAAGAGTCCCACAGGGTTTGAAAAAAAATATTTTCACTTGGATTTTCACCCTTTGAGGATATGCCTAAGCTTTCCTCATCTAAGTGGCACAATGGAAACACATCTAGGCTTGTGGGTAGCCTAAATATGAGGTGAATATATAGATAGGGATAGCTCCCTTGATGTACCACTTTGGATAAAAATTACACCTAAACTTTAAGGGGGAAAGGGAGAGAGATAAATAAAATAAAACTGTTTTAAGGGAGGTGATACACCAAATAAGATGATGACTTCCACCTAGTAGTATGTTTCACATGAGAACAAATGACTAACCAAACATACACTCCTTCAATATACATCCTCTAACATCAATGTTACATTATGAGGTTATGGATGAATGTGAAAATATAGGAGGACTAGACAAGAGTCCTTTAATGACACTAGTGAATATAATAACTCATTAAATCCTTGACATTCCCTAAAACACTTCACATACCCTACAAGAAGAAGCTTTCTAACTATAAATGGGATGAAAGAATGAGAAAACATGCTAAAGAATCCATATTCTTCACTAAGAAAGATAAAAAATTCAAGTATAACACACTAATAATAGTCATTAATAGGAAATAATCAGTAGTATTATTGATCAAATAGTATGGAAATGAGCAGGGCTTCACCATACTCAAGTGGAGCATAAGTTACATGGCCAAAATGGGTAGTTTTTATAGAACTTGAGAGAGAGATGAGAAGAAAGGATTACAAGGGTCACAAGGAAACTTTTAAATATAATAAAAATAGTTAATTTTGAATGATAATAGTATGTCAGATGAATCATGTAATGTTAGGAAGCACAAGTGTCCATCCAAGTCATCAAACGCTTATAAAGTGGCATGAAATTCCCTTAACTGGCTCAAAAAAATTTCCTTCATGATTATCCCTTCTTTAACATCCCATAACTGATTAGTAATAGGTTTTATAATTTTAATTAAGGTTAAGGGTTACATACATGACTCTCTATGCATTGGTTGTAGGCCTCGTCATCTAGAATCATCTGAAAATGAGCTATCATCATCTATAATCCAAAAAGTTCTTTCCTCATGCATCCTGCACACTTGGACTCAAAATTATATTTATTTTCCCATGAAAATACATGGGAGGGAGTTAATTACACCTATAAATACCATCCATGGCATTATAAGCATCAGGGACACACTAAAATCACCCCACTTAAAGTTTTCCACCCTTCTGACTAGCTTGGTCACTATGCCTATTTTGACTAACTAAGATGAGATATATGGTTTGGATACTTATGAGTTTACTATTGGAATTAAATGGACACAGGGAGTTATTAAAATTCCTAATATTCTGCCCAAACTTTATTTCATCCTCAAACTCCTTCTAGAACCTAAAAAACACATAAAATTGTTAAAAATACCCTATTCTATACACTATCCATACAATTATATACATATAAAAAGGGTTGGGAGGATAATAATAGAGTATTATACAATTTAAAATAATCATTATGATAAAAAATTTATATTATATTATCTATCCAACTCCATTTCTCTAAATTGGTCATTAGCAAGGGTTTAGGTTGGTTTAGGCTTGTTTTGACCTCTTAAGGTTCATTCATAAAGATATGAAATTTGAGTTGAAAAAAGTTCCACTAATGTGATTTTTATGACCCATATTAAATTTATTAAACTCTTATAGTCTCCATTCAAATTCTTCTAAAAGATATGAGCATCTAAACCTAACCTATCGAGCTTTTTTCTCTAACTTGCATAGGATTGACGTTACTTTTGGGCCAAAAATGGCCTTCCTTATGTTTTATATGATTTTATAAATATTTATAACATATTTTAATACCATAATTAAATTCCCAAATTCATTTCAATTCTTTACTAATGATAGATTTGAAAATGACCTCCTCTTTGTCTTCTAGGCCTCACCATGCCCAATAGGTCTAGCTGTAACTTTTGTGTTTCAAGCCATCAAAATTTAATTATTTACATTAAATAAGATTATTAAAATAAAAATAAACCCTATAAACATTTTAAAAATTATTATATAGCTTAACTTATTCTAAAAATGGTTTTGACCTCTCATTTGGGCACTAGGCCAAAACCTGCCTAGTAGGCTTGCCTGGAACTCTAGCCACCTAGACCATTTTATTGAATTTACACTCTTTGTTTTTGGTTTAAAATTTTTTATGGATTATATAAAAATTTAAAAATCTTATTTAAATTTCTAAACATCTCCTAGTTCACCCATTCCACCATTCTTCCCAAGATTATAGGTTTCATGCACAAAGGGAGTGCCCTCTATCTGAAACAAAATAGATGGCACTCCCCTATTTACCTAGAAAAATTTGAATATGTTATGGGTATATATATGTTATAATTAATTTATCCACAAAAAATTATCCCTTTAATATGTCATTTTACCTCTCAAATTCACTAGAAACTCAAGACAAACTTTTAGGCAAAGGACTATGTATATGACAGTCAAAAAATGACAGTGTATTACCAATTCAAACCATTTATTTGATTTTTTTTCCATATTTATAATTTAATTTTGTTTATATATTTTTTATTAATGTGAATTTTTAAAATATTTAACCCTTAATCCTAAGCATAGACCCTTCGAATGCAACAAAACCTAAGACATGCTTGTGTAAAATACATTGTGCAGGATTCTTCATGTGGACTATGTTTTGCACTTAGAAGTGTAATAATTTTATATTTTATAAATAATTATAGTATAATTAGCTTATTTATTCCATAATAATTATGTTAATAATGATATTAAACCCTCATTATCTATGCTTGCACCTTAAGACCCTTCCTTACTTAGTTAGGCCTGACTAGTAAGTTAACCTTGCCTATATGTACCTCCCTACCTATAGGTGTTTATGAATTTTTTATTATTAAAAATATTTATTATGAGTTTTTTATATATTTTAATATCATCTATCCATGTTTTATACACATTTTTATCTTGGGTGGCTTTAGATCATCACTTGAATCACCCTTTTTATGTTTATTGTCTCCTCACCTACAATTGACTATATGGATTGTCTCCATCTCTTTATAGGAAAGTAAGGTATTGAAGTGTCCTCATTATATTAATGATAACTATTTCAATAATAAAATAATGTTCCATACTTTATCACTTCATCAAAACATGCTTTTATGTCTTCCTTCTTTCTTTGACCTACAAGACAGTGTTTTTTGCTTTAACCTTGGTTATAGGTTATCATTAGATGTTCATGAGACCTACAAGGTGATTTAACTTCAAATTTTAAATACTTTACCTTATCCATTATTTTTAAATAATTATATTATCATCTAAGAGGATAAATCACCATATATTAATCAATTCAATTATCTTTGCACTTTTAAGCCTAGTTGGCTATAGGTGAGCACTTTCATGGAGTTATGCACAACTGTAGGTGGTTACTAGACTTTGAAACCTTTCTCACCAACTCTTCATGATGGTTTTTATGACATGAATTATATATAAGGTCATTTTTAACTATCCCCATATGCTATCATGATCTATCTTTTCATCATTAGGTGTGAGGGCTCTTTAGGACTAAAGCCTATAGACTTCACTACCTAGAAACAATCATAAATTGGCAACTTTAGACCTCCAAAAAAAATATCCACTACTTATTTGTCCTTAAAACTTGGTATATTTATTTTAATATGTGGATAATATAAGTATAAACCATCTTAATGTATCAAAGGCTCTTATAACCATGTTATGAGGTGTCAACAAAACATATAGGTGCTCTATTTTCACCTTTTGGGCATTTGATTCTATAATTCAATCATTTAAGATTTTTGAACATGGTTTTACTTATATATACCAACCTATATTTTCAAAAGGCTTGAAATTTTCCTTATAACATGTTAATACTCTAATATATTTGGGATTTCCATATCAAAATTCTGTTTAGAGCCAATGCCGTCTCCCATGCACACGCTCTCAGAAAATTTGAAAATAGGTAATGACAGATAGGTGGTCGAAGCAGCAATGGCTGCTAAATCAGATAGGGTGTTGTCTGCTTGCAAGGGGAGGGAGCTGAATGCCCCTAAAGAGACTTCTCTGGTGGGTGGAGGAAAGATCGTGGCCGGGTGTTTTGCCCACGCTCCTGGATCAGGGTTAGATGCAGGGGGAAGATCATATGCAGATGTGGAAGAATTTGAAGTGAATCTACATAAAGTTATGCCTCGTGCATCATCTGGGCCATCCTATGCACCACTTGTAAGTGCTCTAAAACCCACAAGGGTTAATTTAGATCTTGAAATAGTAGATGGAATCTTTGAAAGGGTAGAAATTTTTTCCTCCCAAGCTGCTATTTTTCATTTTCAAGGATTTTGGCCTTCTCTGGCTGATCTACACGACTGGATATCCAAGAATTGGCTGCCACTCATTGAAAACCATGTTGAAATATTTCCATGTGTAAAAGGTTTCTTCATTGCTGTCTTTCAATGCCCTGAGGACAGAAGGATAATCTTGAGCAACAGTGATTTCTTATGGCAGGGTAAATTTCCTCTTATGGCCAAACGGTGGCATAAGGATTTTAATCCACTTATGGAAACCTTTAATAAGTTTCTAATTTGGGTTCAGCTCCTAAATCTTCCAATACATCTATGGCATGAATCAGTTTTTGAAACCATCAGGAATGCTATAGGAGATTTTTTGTCTGTGGATAAAAATACTTCGATTGCTCACCATTCGACCTATGCATGTTTTATGGTTGAAGTGGATGTTTCAAAGGGCCTACCAAAGGCGATTTGTCTGGAATCCCCAAGGGGAACTTGGACACAAATGCTGGATTTTGAGGGCATACCTTTTTGGTGCAAAAAATGTCACCTGACGGGTCATATGGCTGCTCATTGTTTGGCTGGGAATTCAAAGTCTAGACGACCACCTTCTTGGTGGTCTAAGGCTTCCTCGAAACATTACATAGCTAAACAACCTATGGAAGATTTGGTAGATTCTAAGAATGAAGATAGCATCCATTTCAAGCTGATGATTGAGGAGGAGTCACCGGTGAAAGATTCCTTAGTTGGTCCTGTGGTGAATGGGAATAATGATCTTTCAAAGCCAGTTGTTGTGGAGATGCTATTTTCCCCCCCTGTTTTGGAGGAACTACCTAGGAGCCAGAAAATGGCTGGTATTCATAAGGATTTTGATGAGTCATCTGTATCCCTTGGGCTTAATGGACCATCGTACTCTAAGGAATGGATGACTGAGGCAACAAAGGTAGAGGATGGATGGACTGTTGTTAAGAGGAAGAAATCTAAGCCTGTGGGCCCCCCTCTAGATATGAATCTTCGTTCGTGTAAAAGGTTAAATAAAAATTAAAAATTTAATTTGTATTAACCTCTTTGTTTGGAGGTTATAAGATGCTGATCCAGTCTGGTGATGGTCTGTTCTGTGTAGTGTCAGCAGTTACATATGGTTTGTTCTGCTATTTACAGGTTCCTGTTTAACCTGGTTTGGTTCGTACCTGTTTTGGGGTTTTTTTGAAACTTCGTTGGGCTTTAAGGTTTATCTTTCTTTATTGTACAGGGTTTCGGGGTCCCTTCAAAACCTACTTTTACCATAATATAAAACATGTTAATACTCTAATTAATCTTAATATTGTGATCTAATTCTTCACAATGGCTTCTTAACTCCCTATTAAGACCACTTGTAAGTGGGCATTCTGAGTTACACAGATAGTTAACATTAGTAGATTTTTAGAATACATAATTTGTGAGATTAAAAATAATTTTGAGGTCATTTAATGATTCAAATTTTAATCCTTTTATGTACTATAATGTTTTTGAGATCATAATCTCCTTCTCAACATGATTAGTTTTATGAAGACACCACCTATAGATGAACATTCTGAGTTGCATATGGGAAGAAAATATAAAATAGTTAATAAACTCAATAGATATAATTTTATATATAATTAATACCCATTTATAGTGTTACAATGACACATTAATGCATTTAAAATTTTGAAACCATCTCTCATACTCTATTTCAATGTTTAGACCCTTCTTACATGGCACCTAGCTGACTGTGTATGATAGTCATAAGGCAGTCTGGTTGTATGTGTGGTTGTGACTATAAATTCAAGGGGAATGTTTATTTGGAGGTGAGATTTAAAGGATAAATTATTCAATATGACATTTATAACATGAATAAGGAATTATCACAACCCTCTAAAACCATGAACAAGCATGAAGTTCTTGGAAATGGTGAAAACTACCTGTAACTTAAAAAGGTGTATCTTCTTACAAATTTGAGCCACTTGAATCATCCAAACACCTTTAAACATGAAAAAAAACATTGGAATAATTATATAATTAATCCAACATAATTTAAAATTAACCTCAACAATTGGTTTGTATGAATTGACAAAAATGGATCAAAACCTATCGATTGCACGAAACAAGTAGAAAAGAACAGTCAAATTCATGAGGATGGTTAATAAATCATAGGCCACCATTATTAAAAATATTGTAATTTAAATTAATTTCTCTGAGTATAATACCACTCCCAAAATCATTTGTCCTAAAACCTCTTTAGATATCCATACTAAGCATGAACCTAAAGACTACTTTTGCTTTCCAAGAAGGGTGAAAAAGGAGAAAAGTGATTTTAGCCCAATTTTGACACTTCCAAAGAATTTAAAACATTTATTTTACTTATATAATCTAAATATTCATTCCATGATCTTATCTTATGTGGTACACTTCCCTATAGGCTATACAAGTGCCAAACTCACCTTTTTCCCAAAGAAACTATTCTTTCTTCTAAATTACCTACCATTTTCAATTATCAATAGTTGATTAAGACATGTGATAAAAATGGAACATGACATATCCTTTTATAACCTTCACACTTCCTAAATAATCTTTACAAGTCATTAAATGCCCCTTATTTGACCTCAAAATCACCCAAAATGACTAAAAAGACTAAAATGACTAAGGACCAAGGCTAATATAACATTAACTGACATTAATTAGCCTATATAACACCTTGTGACATATATATTAGACCCCTAAAACACCTAAAAGTCATGTTTTAACCTATAGGGGTCCCAACTTGACTTAAAAGTAAAATTTGATCAATAGGCTGTAAGATAAGGAGATCTAAAAGATTAATTATAGAAGGGAAAGTAACTAAAAGCAACATTCATAATCTTAGTAAAGTGAATGGTAATAACTGGCTGATAGGAAAGATTGATGAGAGTTGGTTATGGTATAGAATAATGGGCCATATCAATTTTGACAACATAGTAAATTTGAGTTCAAATAAGTTTGTTAGACACATTCTTAAGGTAACCAAACCTATATACATTACTTATAAGGAATGTTAACAAGGTAAGTAGACAAAGTTTAGATTTTAAACAAAGGAGTATGCAACTACAAAGCCTCTATAATTAGTTCATATTGATCTTTGTGGTCTTAATAAGACAAGAGGACCTAAAGGAGAAAGATACTTCATGTTATTTATACATAATTATTCAAGAATGACATGGGTAACCTTCTTGAATGATAAGTCTCAAGGATTTGAAAGATTCAATATCTTTAGGGCCATGGTAGAGAATGAGATTGGACAAAAAATCAAATTCTTAAGATCTGATAGAGGTAGAGAATTCACATCAAATGAGTTCATATATTACTATGAGAATCATGGAGTCAAAAGGCATTACTCTACAACAAGGACTCCATTGTAGAATGGAGTTGTTGAATAAAAGAATAAGACCATCAAAGAGATGGCCAGAACAATGCTAAAAGAGGCCAAGTTACCTAATGGATATTGGAGAGAATCAATCCAAACAATAGTATATATATTATATAGAGTTCAACTAAGGGTAAACAATGATTAAAATCTCTATGAACTATGGTATGGAAAACTTGCATCTATTAATTATTTTAGAGTATTTAGAAGTAAATGCTACATCAGGAAAAAAGAAGACAAATTGAGAAGCTTTGAATCAAGATGTGATGAAAGAATATTTGTTGGTTATTCCACCTAAATCAAAGACTACATATGTTACAAAAAAATACTGCACAATATTGTAGATAACATCAACGTCAAGGTTGAAAAAATATTGAAACATGTTAAACCTAACAGAGAAATCTATAATGAAGAATTAGATTATGAAAATAAAATATCTAATGAAGATAATGAGGAATTAAATGAAAAGGCACCCACAAAATTTGTTCAAAAGGATCATCCTATAGATTAGATCATTGGCAATAAAAATTGAGTTTAGACAAGGAGAAGAGTTACAATGAATAAAGAGCAAGTAAGTTTTGCTCTAATGTCTGAAATTAAGCCTAAGAGCTATGTTGAAGCTACCAAGGATGATAATTGGATAAACACCATGGAAGAAGAACTAATCCAACTTAAAAAGAATAAAAATTGGGAATTAGTTCCAAGACCTTGAAATAATAATGTAATAGGTACAAAATGGGTCTTTAGAAACAAGCTCAATGAATTTGGAACTATTATAAGGAATAAGGCAAGATTGGTGTGCAAAGGATATGCACAAGTTGAGGGCATAGATTTAGAGGAAAATTTTTTCCAGTTGCTAGATTGAAAGTCATAAGAATGTTTCTATAATTCTCTATTTATAATAAGTTCAAAGTCTATAAAATTCATGTTAAGTGTACTTTATTGAATGGGAACCTAGAAGATGAAGTCTACATAGAACAACTTGAAGGTTTTTATCTACCAGAGGAAGAAGATTATGTGTTTATAATTAAGAAAGATTTATATGATCTAAAATGGGCACCTAAAGCATGGTATTCAATATTATACAAGTATCTACAACAATAAGGATTCAATAAAGGATGTGTAGACAATAATCTATACTTTAAATTAGAAGATAAGAATATGTTGATTATTGTTGTTTATGTAGATGATATCATTTTTGGTGGAAACAATAATAGAATATGCAAATAATTTGCTACTCAAATGTAAAATGAGTTTGATATGTCTATGCTTAGATAAATTTATTTCTTCCTTGGACTATAGATAACACAAACTATTAAGGGATATTTATATATCAAACCAAGTATGCTAAGGAAATGCTCAAGAAGTTTGAAATGAAAGATAGTAAACTAGTTAGTACTCCCATGATAAATGGATGTAAGTTGAGTAAAGATGACGAGTCACTTAATGAAAATCATACTATATGCATATCAATGATAGGTATTTTATTATACCTAACTAAATTAAGAGTTGATATCATGCAAGAAGTGTGCATGGTTGAAAGATTTCTAGCCGATCCTAAAGAATCACATGTAAATGTGGTTAAAATAATCTATATATATATATATATATATATATATATATATATATATATATATATATATATATATATCAAGATCACAATTGACTATGGCCTATGATATCCTAAAAGTGAACATTTCACTTTGATATCATATATAGATGTTGATTTGGTAGGAATTGTAGATGATAAAAGAAGCACTGGTGGTGGTACATTTTTCCTTATAAATAGATTTATTTCATGGACGAGCAAAAAGCAAGAGTTAGTTACTCATTCTACAATAGAAGCAGAGTATGTTGTAGTAGTGGCATGTTGCACTCAAATATTGTAGATGAAGTAAACACTTAAAGACATCAAGGTAAACTACACATCACCTATCTTTATTCTTTGTGATAATTATAGTTATATTGAAATATTAAAGAATATCATGATGCATTCTAGAACCAAGCACATATCAATCAAGTATCACTTCTTAAGAGAAAATGTTGTAGATCAGGAGGTCAGAATGAAGTATGTGCCAAATCAAGATCAATTTTTAGACATATTCCCCAAACCTCTTCCAAAGGAAAATTTTTAGTATCTGAGACACAAATTTGGAGTGGTGGCTCCTACATCACATCACTAGATCATAGTGATAGGGCATGAGTCCAGGGGGAGTATCATAGAAGTCTTGTTAATCACTAGAAGAAGAGGGAAAAGGCAACTCAGGTATGCATATTTTTTCAAAATTTTAATGAGTTGATGGTTGTAGATTCTTGGACAAACTCTTTTATCTAATAGAGGGGGAGAAAATTTTGGAAATTTTTTGAGAAAGTTGGAGTCCCTTTGCCATTGATGTCAAATTTGGAGAAAAATTGAAAATGCTTTTTGTGAAAGGAGTAGAATAGGTGTCCAAGTTGAGTTTTGAAAAAAGTTCCATTGAATAAGGGGGATAAATTTGGTATTAATGGCTTAAAATCACATTAATTAGTAGCCAATATAATCAATTCCATATAAGGATCATAATTTTCCATCATTGAAGGAGATCAAAGAATTTAATTTGCCATCAATGCCAAAGGGGGATATTTTTGGACATATGATTGTCATTGATGTCAAAATGGGAATTATGATTCTCATTGAAGTTAAAAGGAACATTATGGATGTCATTCACGTAAGAGGATTAGGCAGGATTGATGGAAAGAAGATCATGTTTTAATGTTGAATAGTGCAAAGTTGTCATGCTTTTACAAAGACCATTTCTAGACCACTTGAAGAGAAATTAATATAAGATTTGTTATTGTTTTTTTAAGATCATCTTAAAAATATGTTTTTCATGTTTAGTTGATAATAAATGACCTTAGAATTGATCTATCTTTACTCGATAACATTACAAGGGTTTCACAGTAAAACCCTATGAGATTTATTAATGGCTTTCACAGACATGTTTTATTTTAATGTTGATTGGTTATAGGAAAGAACCAATTACTTAAGTTATATCTAAAGTCCTTGTCATCATTTTTAAACCAACCCCTTCAACTTAGTAGCTATTGGTTTGGGCAATGTTTTAAGACTTTATATTTCCTAAGTCCTCTACTTAAGGTTTTTCCTAGCTTGATCAATGGTTAGAGCTTAATCGTATATTAAAGATCTAATGAGGAGTAGTAAAGTCAATTTATCAAAGGAACCTATGAGTAAATGTGCTAGTGACAAGTGTCACAATCATGGAGCTTGAAAAATAAATCTATAGAGTAGTTTAAATTCAAATAGTCAAGGATTAATATGATAATGCCAAGTTTCATAAAAGAAAGAATTGATAGTAAATGTGTAAAAGCAAGGATACAAAATGTCACATTCATGGGAACTTGTCAAAGATAAAGTTTGAGATTGTTATAAGATTGAATGGTGATCATGTGATCATGTAATGAAGATCTAATGAAGTGAGTAGACTCAATTCGATCAAGTGCTTGATGTTTAATGACACAAAGGTAAGTTAAATACTGAGTTAATTTGATGAGATTTATGGAGTGTCTTAATTTCAAAGACTCAAGAAGCATTAAGATGAGATTAAGATCTTGATGTTTAATGACAAGGAGAGATAAATGTTTTGCTACTTTGAAGATCTAATAGCATGTGAGAGATCAGATCATAAGATCTAATGGATGAATTTAAAATTTGAAAATTTAAAGTTTGAAAGCATACAAGGATACAATAGAGCATGTGAGTCTATTAGAACTTGATCTAATGGATGCATTTTAAAGTTAAGTAAATTAAATGAGGATAATCAAATCATGGTCCAAAACTTAAGATCAATGGTCAATATTTAAATATGTGTTTTTCCCTATTATCACTTCAATTTTCACCCTTTAAGGAGATGCTTAGGCTTTCCTCATCCAAGTGGTACAATGGAAACACCTCTAGGATTATCGGTAGCCTAAGGTTGAGGTGAATCTCTATATAGGGATAACTCCCTTGATGTACCACTTTAGATTAGAGCTACACCTAAAATTTAGGAGGGGAAAATGGAGAGAGATAAAAAAAATAAAACTATTATAAGGGAGGTGATATACCAAATAATATTATTACTTCCAACTAGCTGCATGTTACACATGAAATCAAGGGAAAAAATAAACATACACTTCTCTAATCTACATCTTCTCACATCAATGTTACATTATGAGGTTATGGATGAATGTGAAAATATAGGAGGACTAGGAAAAATGTCTTTAATGGAACTAATAAATATAATAACTCACTCAATCCTTGACATTTCCTAGAACACTTCACATGCCCTGCAAGAAGAAGCTTTCCAACTATAAATAGGGTGAAATAATGAGACAACATGCTAAGGAATCCATAGTCTTCACTAGGAAAGATTCATCATCCAAGTAAAACACACTTATGAGCAATCATGAAGAAGTAAAAATTAGTAGTCTTATTGATAAAATGGTTTTCAAATGAGCACGATTTTTCCATACTTAGGTGGAGCATAAGTAACAATGGCCAAAATGGTTAGTTCTTATAGAACTTGAGAGAGAAAGGAGAAAAGAGAAGTATAAAGGTCACAAGGGAACTTGTTAAGATGATAAAATCAATTAATTGTGTATTATAAGAAGATGTGGGATGAACCACGAAATTTCAAGAAACACAATTGTCCATATAAGTCATAAACCTCATGAAAAGTTGCATGAAACTCCTCATTTTGGCTGAAAAAACTACCTTCATGATTTGGACCTATTTGAAAATCCCAAAATTGATTAGGGACACATCTTATGATTTGAATGAATGTTAAGGATTGTATACATTCCTCTGAATGCATTGGTTATATCCCTGGTCATCTAGAATCATCTATAAAGGAGTTATAATCATCTATAGTCCAAAAAACTCTTCCTTCATGTACCTTGCACACTTGACCTCAAAATTGGCTTAATTTTCATAATAAAATAAATGTAATGGAGTTTATTACACCTTTAAAGCCCTCCACGGCCTTAGAATCATTAGTGACACCTTAAAATCACCTCACTTGAATATTTCCACCCCTCTTACTAGCTTGTCCACTATGCCAGTTTTGACTGGTTGAGATAAGGGCTCTGGTTTGGAAACTTTGGAGTTATATTTTGGAATTAAATTACCATAATGAGTTATTAAAAGTTATAATATTTCCCCAAAACTTTATTACATTTCTTGAAATATCTTGTATCCTATAAAACACTCAAAATATTTAAAAGTACCCTATTTGTATAATTTTGTATATTCAAAAATCATGGGAAGTATATTTAGGGAGTCCTTTGTAATTTAAAACAACTTTAATGAGTAAGCTAGTCCATTAGAACAACTATCTAACTCCATTTCTCCAAATTGGTCATTAGTAAGGGTTTATACTTGTTTTAACCTCTTAAAGTTCATTCATAAAGTTTTGATGTTGGAGTTATAGAAAAAATCCACTAATTTTATCTTCATGGACCATATTAACTTCCCTAAACTCCATTGGTGTCCATTCAAAGCATCAAGAGAGAAATGAGCCTTTGAAATTACCTTATCAAGCTTGTTTTCTTGTTCCTTGTAGGTTTGAGTTGGTTTTGGGATCAAAAAAGGACTTATTGTGCTTTGTATACAAACCAAAATAATTAAAAACTTTTTTTAATACCCTATGAACATTCCCAAATGCATTGGAATGTTCTGCCAAGGTTAGAAAAGGAAGTTGATCCCTCATTGGATTATAGGCCTAAACTTGCCCAATAGGCCTACCTACAAATTTTATATTCTAGGCCATATAATTGGGATCATCTGAATTCCATAATATATATCACCTCTTTTTTTAATATAAAAACATTTTCTAATCAATTTGAAATCTTCCTTAGATCTAGAAGAGAAAATGAACTCTTGTTTGGAATCTAGTCATACCCTTGCCTCATGAGCATGTCTGCAACCTTAAGAGTGTAGGGTAACCTATTGAATTAAATTATTTATTTAATGTTATAAAATATTTCCTTATAATTTTTCCAACTCTCCACACTTATTTTAAAGTTTTAAACATCACTTAGTTTATCTATTTGCCTATATTCCTCAAAATTGTCAATTAGTGCACCTAGGGAAGTGCCCTCTATCTGAGATAAAATAAAGGGAAATCCCATACCTCCTAAAATAATTTTGGATGTTTTATGATATTATCCAAGTATTATATATTACTTATACATAATTTTATCCATTTTTATTAATCCTAGAACCTCCAAAATCCACAAATTCCTAGATAGACTTCTTGAAGGCAGATTATGCACACTTTTAACTATGTTTGGATTATTTAGGATTCTTTTAGGTTTTATATAAAATATTTAGGAATTAAATATAAATTTTAAACATTAATTAAACCGTAAAATATTAATTACATCCATTTATTTTCATGCCTTCACATTTTGGGGTTTAAGAACCTTCAATACCAGTCATAGATAATTAACTATGTTTCTTGGGTTTTCTCTTCAACAGTGGCTCTTGTAGATGTGCATACATGTTTTTAGCCTAGGTATATTATTGAAATTATTTTATAGGTTATTTTTACCATAAAAATTAATATTAATACTCACACAATTCATGCTCTAGCTTATTGTCTACCTACAGTCAATTATAACTGACTATGTTGAAGCTATTTAAACACTGCATGTAGGTACAAATTAGACATTTATCATGATATTTTAAGATTATAATTGAATAATTTCAGGTAAAAAAAACATATTTTTATAAATTCATTCACTTTTTATTCCCTAAAAAATTTCCAAAATATCAATTCTAGTTCACTATCTGCATACCTTGTTGTAGGTGAACATTTTTCATCAGAGAGACCCCTGTAGGTGTATATAGAGATTGGAATACCATCATCAACATCATAATAATGATATTTATGCAATTTTTACACACTTAAATACATGTAATCATATTAAACATGAGATAATTCTTTATTTTTAACCTTAGGGTTCAACAATCACTAAAAACTCCAAACATGTAGATGAGAATGCAAGGTTTTAGTGTTTTTAGGCAACTTTAAGGTTGCAAAATTCCATCTTCTCCTCAATTTTTGACCATAATATTTGGAATGTATAATATATATATATGATATGTGACACAATTTTCACCTATATATATTCTTTATTAATATTTCAAACATGTTATTATATATTTCCAACATGCCCCTAAATCTCTATTTTGCATTTTCAAGGAAAAGGGACCTAAACTTAGTCATCTCATCCTTGAAATTGATTTATATTTCCATTTTTAATATTAAAACTTATAAAATGGTTTCTTATGTTCTATTAGATATAATTTTATCCCAAAAAGGTTTGGACACTTTCTTAAAAACTCTTCTATGACATCCTAACTCTTTGTATCATTAGCAGATGCACATTTCCTATCTGCAGGTAGTGAATGTAAACTTAGATAGTCAGCAATATATTGTGTTATTATTTTAAATTTATGCCTTATCCAAGTTTTAAAATTCAATTATAATAATACAATATATTTGGATCAATTGTTACATCTCTTCCTCCATCATGATGTTATAAAAAAGAGACCCTTATAGGTGGACTTAGGCTATATGCAAGCAATGAACCTAAAATGATTCATGCACCAAAAGGACTAGCTTCATGTTAAATTGATAATTTAACCAAAATATCAACATGAAACATCATTATACTTAAAAATAACCTCCATGGACATTCTAAGAGGTTCCACATGTGCTCCAACATGAATACAAGTGAAATTGAGTAAAGAATTGGATGTGAGCTTAACAAGACTAAAAAATTGATCCAAACATAGTGTTATGAGACTATACATGATGTTAGGATGATAAATATGGAATTAATATATGGAAAAAATAACATTAAATTCTTATTAAGCTTCTTTTGAGAGCCAAATACTCTGCAAACAAAGATCTTTGACGGAAACCTCATATGGTGAAACCTTCCTAAAAAGTGAGTTATTTGGACTATGAAATAAACATTAAACATGAAACCAACAATATATAGAGTTATATAAGTAGGAAAACATCATCTAGAATCATTCTCATAAATTTTTTCATACATACCAAAAATGAAGCAAAACCTAT
Organism: Torreya grandis; assembly: GCA_037957365.1. Taxonomy (NCBI): domain Eukaryota; kingdom Viridiplantae; phylum Streptophyta; class Pinopsida; order Cupressales; family Taxaceae; genus Torreya; species Torreya grandis. The sequence continues at coordinate 2,343,241 of JARHVA010002398.1, forward strand.
AGGGTGTATGAAATAACAAATAGAAAAGTATAGTCAACTTCATGAGGATGATTCATGAATCACATTCCACCATTATTCAAAATATTTATACTTAAATAAATATATTTGATTTCAGTTTCACCTCCCCAAGGTTTTTGATATGAACCCTCCTCTGTTGGCCATACCAAGTACAAAGTTGAAGATGTTTTTGCTTGCCAAGTAGGGTGAAAAAGGAGTAGAATGATTTTGGAACAAAAATGGAAATTATAGAGAAATTAAAATTTATAACTTATGTTTATTAATATTAATGTACATTCTATGATCTTCTCCCATGTGGAACACTTCCCCATGGACCGTACAAGAGCCAAAATCACCTTTTTTTCCAAGAAAAATAATCTTTCTTATGAAGTACCTACCACTTTAAGTTACCAATAGTTTATTAAGAAATTTGAGGACACATGTAATATGTAATAATATTTTATAACATTTACACTTCCCAAGGAATCCATACAACTCATTAAATGCTCCTTTTTAACCTCAGAATGACTAAAAGGGCTAAAATGTCTAAGGACCAAGGCTATTATGACATTAAATGACATTAATTAACATATAAAACCCCTTTTAACATATTTATTTGACCCCTAAAACACCTAAAATCCAAGTTTTTACTTATAAGTGTCCCAATTTGACCTAAAAGTCAAATTTGGTCAGTAAATTTATGACTCATAGGGGTAGTATGCCTGCTATACTAAATAGACCAGTAACCTTATCATTCCATTGGGATTAGGGAGTCATATAATTTATAAGACAAATAGAAATACCTTGACAACAAGTTTTTATCAAGACAATAGCACTTGATTACCTCAACCACACAGAGCATAGACACACACAAAATAAGAAAAAAAACTAACAAGACACATATACACACACATGTGCTCAAGGAAATTAGGGGAATTGGAAAATAAAATATTATGCACAACTAGAAAATGAGCATACCTCATATCTAGGATTAAATGGAAAAATTATTAAATCATCTTCATGGTGAGATGAAACATAGTGCCAAGCATGTTTCTCCATGGATTGAATGCTTTGTGGATCAAACATATTCCTTCAAACTTCACTTGATCTAATCTCAATTATATCACACTTAAATAGGTATCCAATGTATATATATTCCTATTTAAATTTTTCACATATCTCATACTACTACCCACTCTTCATCTCATGGTCAACTTACATCTTCTTTGTAGGCATGGCTTCAAGAGGATTGGTTTCTTGTTCCTTAGAAGATTGAGACCATTAGGAGATTGATCCATCCTTGAAGATCTGATGTGTTTCTAAAAAATAATTGAGAGGATGATATCCAATATTTATGACTTCAAACATGTCATCATGAAATGTATATACTTCTTTAAAGGGTAGATTTGAAAGGTTGCTTTTCCTTTGCATACTTATTTGAGTGCCAAAGTTGCCTTCTCCATATTTGACTAGATCATAGTCTCATTGAAGAGGAGTATAGCCTAATAAAATTATTTCAAATAATTCATAAAAATGTTGTTTAATAAATTTTCCTTTCCCATCCAAGACATCTTGAAAAGTGATGAAAGAATCAATGAAGGTTTCCTCTTCTTTGGCAAAAGGAAAACATGCTTCCTCATCAACCCAATAAAAAATATCCACACAAGAATTCACCTATTATTCATCATTTATGCTCCTTTGAGGTATTTAAACTTTAATATCAACTACCATATCATGACTTTGATTCTCAAGGGATGCAAGATCCTCCATTTCTTTCTCCTTCTTGGTGATGCCAAGACTAGGCATCTTGTAATCATGTGACTTAGTCTAATGAGGCTGCCAATGATTTAGGCTTTATTCAAGAAATATTTATAATTTTTTTCCAACCAAATTATCATATTTATGTTCCCATACCATAGGTACATCAAGGAAAAGGGTGATGGGGTGAGGACAAGATGAACTAGTTATTGGAGGTGGCACATAAAACTCAAAAATAATATTGGGAGTGAAATGTAGGGGATTATTTTTGAACCTCTCGAGGAAGGGGAGGCATACCTTGGGATAAAAAAACTTTATTTTATTACTTAAAATTTATAATCACTTAATTCACATCAAATTTATCTTGAGGACTCTCTTGAGGAAGGGTATATGGGGCATGTTTAGGCACACGATCTTCTTTTGAGTCTAAATCTTCCAACACACCTTGACTTAGCAATTTCATCTTTGCCTATAAATATTAAATATGCTTGGATAAATTATCTTTAAAAATTATTTCTTGAAGTAAATAATAATAATCATGATGAGGAGGATTACAAGAGGGATGACATGGATAATAAGAGGCCTCTTGCGGAAGGGTGAGAGGGACTTACATAGGATCAAGTTTCTCTTCAACTTCACACTCTTTATCTAGGATTTTCTCCTCCTTATTTCCACATGTTTCCACTATATTACTCCATATTAGGATGTTTTAATTATGGATATTTTATTGAGGGGTGATACAACCTGATGAGTGGATTAATTATTCAAGAAACTTAGAATTCCTTAAGCTTGGAATCTCCACCTTGTCTCTAGCTTGGAATGGAATATCTAGAGGTCTCTTCTTGAGGTGAGGATGTAATGGGAGAGGGAAATGAGGGATTGAATTCCAATTCATTTATTTATAACATGGATTATTTCATCTATATACTATCCAACTAAATTTTCCTATCAAGGTTTGATTCAAACACAAGGCTAGTTTTTTCAACTCTCTCTTCTACTTGATTTGGAAAAATATGAATTTAGAAATTTTGATTGGGGTTCAAGAGTAGGGATCAAATATGAATAATATAAAACTTGTGGAAGTGGAAATTAAGGCTGATATGTTTGGTGAGGCTGCCTTTCATGAATTCTTAGCCTATGCTATAAAGATGAAACTTGGCCACCCATATCGAGAATCACACTTGTGAGCCTTTGCCATTTGGCTCTCTCAATATCTGACCATTCTCTTTTGAATAGATCTAATGCATCTCAAACCTTATGGATAAGATGGATATGAACCTCTAGACCATATCACCTTTGTGTGTCAATATCTAACATATACCTCTCATAGCCCAAAAGTGTTTGCTTAAATGTGGAAATGTATTGACTTAAGAAGAGGCTAGGTTGAATAATAGAAGTAAGACATTGAGAAGGCTAGTTATAAGACTGATACACTTCATTAATGGGCTGATACACTTCATGTTGAAGCTGGTATACTTCATGATAGGTTTGATTAAGAAATTGCTCTTTTTAATAGGGAATGACACAAGTTTTATAGGTCTCACCAACTTGTTTAAAATATAATTCAACATGAAAATTAGCCATCAAACCTCATTAAAAGTAAGAACACAAAGAAATATATTACCAAAAATCTTCAAAAGGAAACCTAGGATTCTTGATCGGCTGATGTATCTTCAGAGTCACCATTGATGCTTTGATAGATGCCTCTAAAGTCTAATTGTTGAAAGACAACAACAAAAATATTTCAACCTCTTAGATTAAGAGTCCCACCAATCATGCCAAAATATATTTTCACTTGGATTTTTACCCTTTGAGGAGATGCCTAAGATATCCTCATCCAAGTGGCACAATGGAAACACCTCTAGGCTTGTGGGTATCTTAAGGATGAGGTGAATCTCTAGATAAGGATAGCTCCCCTGATGTACCACTTTAGATCAAAACTACACCTAAAATTTTGGGGGGAAAGGGAGAGAGGTAAATGAAAGAAAACTATTCTAATGGAAGTGATACACTAAATAATATGATGATTTATAACCAACTTCATGTTACACATGAAATTAAGGGATAAACTAAACATACACTTCTCTAATCTGCATCTTATCACATCAATGTTACATCATGAGGTTATGAAAAAATGTTCAAAGATATGAGGACTAGTAAAGAGGAATTTAATGGAACTAATGAATATAATAACTCACTTAATTCTTGAAATTTCATAGAACAATTCACATGCCTTGCAAGAAGAAACTTTCCAATTGAAAATAGGGTGAAAGAATGAGACAACATGCTAAGGAATCCATAGTCTTCACTAAGAAAGATTCATCATCCAATAAAAAACACTTATGAAAATTCATGAATAGGTATAAATAATTTGTGTTATTGATAAAATGGTATGTAAATGATTAGGGATTTTCCATACTCAGGTGGATCATAAGTTACACTAGCCAAAATGACTAGTTCCTATAGAAATTGAGAGAGAGAGAGAGGAGAGGAGATAAGTCCAAGGCTCATAATGAAACTTTTAAAGATGATAAAATAAGTTATTTTTGAATGAAAATAGGATGTGGGATGAACCATGTAAGGTTAAGAAGAAGAAGTGTCCATCCAAGTCATAAAACTCATGAAAAGTGGCATGAAACTCCTCATTCTAACTCAAAAAACTACCTTCATGATCTGGACCTATTTGAACATCCCAAAAATTAATAGGGATAGGTATAATGATTTTAATGAGTGTTAAGGATTAGTTGTATTCTTGGTCATTTGGAATCATCTAGAAAGGAACTATCATCATCTATAGTCCAAAAACCTCTTCCTTCATGCACCCTGCACACTTAGCCTCAAAATTGGATTTATTTTCCCATTAAAATACATGGAGGGAGTGGATGAAACATATAGATAACCTACATGGAATTATAAACAGCATGGATGCCTTAAAATCACCTCACTTGAATATCTCCACCCTTTTCAGTAGCATGGCTACTATGTTAGTTTTGACTAGCTAAGACGAGAGTTATGGTTTTGAATCTTAAGATTTGTTTTATTGGAATTAAATTCACATAGTCAGTTATTAAAAATCATAATATTTCCCCCAAAATTTATTTCATCTCTTGAAACCTCTTGTAGCCTTAAAAACACACAAAATAGTCAAAAGTACCTTATTTTGTACCTTGTCTATACAATTCCATATAGTCAAAAATCATGGGAAGTATATTGAGAGAGTCATTTTAAATTTAAAATAACTTTCATGATAAAAATATTCCATTAGAATATACATCTAACTCAATTTGTCCAAATTGGTCACTAGTAAGGGTTTAGGCCTATTTCAACCTCTTAAGGTTCATTCATAAAGTTATGATGTTGGAGTTGTATAAAAATTCCACTAATTTGATCTTCAAGGACACTATTAAACTAAATAAAATCCATTGGCCTCCATGAAAGGCATCAAGAGATAAATGAGCATTTGAAATCACCTTATCGAGTTTGCTTTCTTGTTCCTTATAGGTCTAAGTTGGTTTTGGGATCAAAAAAGTATTTATTATGATTTGAATACAAACAAAAATCCTTAAAAACTCTATTAATACCCTATTAACATTACCAAATGCATTTTAATGCTTTTCCAAGGTTAGAAAAGGAAGTTGATCCCTCATTAGATTATAGGCCTAAACTTGCCCAATAGGCTTACCTATAAATTTTGTATTCTAGGCCATATAATTTGGATAATTTGAATTAAATAATATATATCACCTCTATTTTTCCCCTACAAACATTTTCCATTTTTGGGTTTATTAACTTTCAATACCAGTCATAGATAGTTGACTGTGTTTCTTGGGTTTTCTCTTCAATAGTGGATCCTATAGATGTTCATACATGTTTAGAGCCTAGGTGTAGTGTTTAAAGTATTTTATAGGTTATTATAAACAAAAAAAATTAATATTCATACCCACAAAAGTCATATTCATACCCACACAAGTCATGTTCTAGCTTACTTTCTACCTATAATCAATTATAACTAATTATGTTGAAGCTATCTAAACCCTACCTGTAGGTATAAATTAGACCTTTATCATTTTGTTTTAAGATTATCCTTAAATAATTTGAGGTCAAAAAACATATTTTTCTACCTTAAATCACTTTTGATTCCATAAAACACTACCAAAACACCAATGCTAGTTCACTGTCTACATACCCTACTATAGGTGAACATTTTCCATTAGAGAGACCCTTGTAAGTGTATATAGAGCTTGGAATACCATAATAAAAATCATACTAATGATATTTATTACATTTTTACACCCTTAAATCCATGGAATCATCTTAACCATGATATAATTCTTGATTATTAACCTTAAGGTTTAACATTCACTCAAAACTCCAAACTTGTATACGAGAATGCAAGGTTTCAATGTTTTTAAAACAACTTTGAAGTTTAAAAATTCCATATTATCCTTAATTTATGACCCTCATATTTGGAATGGATATTTTATATTCTATAAAATAAAATATTCACCTAGCTATATGTTTTAACACCATTAAAAAAATGTTATAAGTTATTCCCAACATGCCCCTGGATCTCTATTTTGCATTTTCAAGGAAAAGGGTCTTAAACTTAGTCATCACATCATTGAAATTGATTTATATTTCCATTTTTCATATTAAAACTTCAAACATGGTATGTTATGGTCTCTTCAATCTACTAGGATCCCAAAAAGGTTTGGACACTTGCTGTAAAAGTCCTCTATGACATCCTAACTCTTTGTATCATCACCTATAGATTCACATTTCTTGTCTATAGGTAATGAATGCAAACTTATATGCCAGCAAGATATTATTCTATTATGTTTATTTTAGGCATTATACAGGTTTTAAAATGCACTTATAAGACTCTAAAATATTTGTATCAATTTTTAAATCTCCTCCTCCATCATGATGTTATCAAAGAGAGACCCCTGTAGGTGGACTTAGTCTATATGCAAGCAATGAACCTGAAATGATTCATGAACCAAAGGGACTATATTCATGTAAAATTGATATTTTAACCAAAATATCAACATGAAACATCATGATAATTCAAAATAACCTCCATAGACATGCTAAATATGTCCCACACGTGCTCCAACATTGATACAAGTGAAATTGAGCAAAGAATTGGCTATGAGCTTAGCAAGACTAAAAAATTGATCCAAACATGGTGTTATGAGAATATAAATGAGGAGAGGATGATAAATATGTAATTAATATATGGTAAACATCACATCACATTCCTATGAAGCTTCTTTTAAGAACCAAACACTTTCCAAATAAAGATATTTGACTAAAACCTCATATGGTGACACCTTCCTAAAAAGTAAGATATTTGGACTATGAAATCAAATTAAAAAATAAAAAAAAAAACTATAGAGATAATTATATAATTATTCCAACATAATTTGGAATAATCCTTAGCAACTGGTTCTTATGAACTTGCCCAAAATAGAGCAAAACGTATAGGGTACATGAAATAACAAGTAGAAAAGTACAATCACCTTCATGAGGATGGTTCATGAATCAAAATACATTATTTTTAAAACACTTTATCTATAAATTAATTTATATAAGTTAAATTTCACCTCCCTAAGGTGTTTGATCTAAAACCTCCTTTGCTAGCCATACTGAGTACAATCCCGAAGACTACTTTTACTTGACAAAAAGGGTGAAAAAGGATTAAAATGGTTTTGGGATAAAAATGCCACTTAAAAAGCACTTGAAACTTGGAATTGAGATTTATTAAGGTGAAGGGACATTTTATGATCTTTTCCTATGTGGCACACTTCTCCATGGGTCATATAAGTGCCAAACTCACATTTTTTCCTAAGAAAACTGCTCTTTCTTCTTAAGTACCTATCACTATTAGTTACAAAAAATTTATTAAGACATGTGAGGACACATTCCATGTGACATAACCTTTTATAACCTTCACACTTCCCAAGGAATCCATACAACTCATTAAAGTCTCCTTTTTTACTTGAAAATGACTTAACATGACTAAAAGAATTAAAATGTCTAAGGACCAAGACTAGTATGACATTAAATGACATTAATTAACCTATAAAACCCCTTATAAAATATGAATTAAACCCATTAAACACCTAAAATTTAAATTTTTACCTATAGGGGTCCCAATTTGACCTAAAAGTCAAATTTGGTCAATAATCCCAATGGTTAAGTGATAGAACATGTAGGTAAGCTATAAAATATGACACATACCATGAAATAGATTATTGTGATTGATAAAATTGTGTAATATGGCATGTGAATCAAAACCAAAGACTGGTATATGCTAAAAGTAGTAATAAGACAAAGAATCATGGTAATGGAGCATGAATTCAAGAAGCATGAAACCTATCGATTGAACTAAGTCTAGAATTGGCATGATGTGTTAGCAACCAAGTGTGAGCATAGTGAAGATGTGATACCTAGATCAATATATTATATATGTGTCATCTAGGATATAGGCAAAAGATATTGAAGTGGATGAATTGTGTCAAATATAAAATATACAAACATAAAGGAAGAGGGGTAAAATGGAAGAGAAGAGAGAGATGTGTAAAACATCAATAGTTACAGACTAGACCTATAATAGATAATTGGAATTGGATTCATTTATGGAATCAATCTTGTAACCTATAGTTTTAGATCCATATTTTGAATATAGATTTGATTGGTGGGTGCAATCAGATAAGCTGAGTTGGTGCTTAGTTAGGGAGTTAGTACTTCTTTAGAGTAAGTGCTCTTAAACTAGGGGATTGGTATCTCCTTAGGGTTAGTGCCCTTAAATTTTGTAACTAGTGAGGTTTTGATTATGAGGTTAGATTAGAATTGTAGATTCTAGCAATTGTTTCTCATCATGGTTTTTCCCATATTGGATTTTCCACATATACATATGGTGTTGTGTCTATTTGTGTATATGTGATCTCTGCATATATTTTTAATCTACATTAAAAGTATTAAAAATGATGAATTTAGTCAATCTAATTATTCACCCACACCCCTCAATGGAAATTTGTGTTCCAATTATGGAAGGCTATGTTCTATGTGAACTTGCCTGTGTACTAGGAATATTTTCTTATGTACTAGGAGAGTCTGTTTGTGAACTCTATTTTTATATATTTTTTACTTTTATATACTTAGTTTCAATGAATCCTATGGCCTTAAAATACTTAAAAATTGAGGCTATTTCAATTTTAGTACCCCATCAATGCACTTATTCTAAAAATGGGCCATCCCACCTACTATCTACCTATCCAGATGCTTATTTTGAATCTTCTTCCCTCGTGTCTCCATTTTGTATTCAGGTCCAATACTTATCTTATCATCTAATCATCATTCACTATTATGTCACACACACCCTCATGTACTAGAAGTGACTATTCCATATTGGCTGAAGTAGGCACAGTGGCCTTGTCCATAACCAACATTTTCACTAGGATAGGTAGTCACTACAAACATTTCCCTCGAATTCCTCTAACAAATAATTCCTTTATAGATTTTAAAGCTATGTATCCTTAAATTTTAAACTTATTTATATATCTATCTATTTTATTAATAATATAATGCTCTATGGATCTTGTTCAATCAGTTTCTAATCTCTACAACCAGACTATCTTCTCTTCAATCTAGATTATATTTTCTTCCCTCCTTGGGTTAACTAAAGAAATAATATTCCAATTATGATAACCAATGAGCTAGCAAATCAGATAACTCATAGCAAAACATTTCATAAATTTATCTATAAAAATGATCTGAAGTGATCTCTTATAAAGTAAGACCAGTCTTTTTTTCTTCTTCTTTTACAAAATTATATATCTTTTGGTCCAACCATGTCTCAATATCTCTCTACCTTTGTAACTATGTTAGCACAATTTCTTCTGAATAGAGGTTCTATGCTCACTATACCATTATTATCAAAGGTTCTTGAATCATTAGAACACATTAAGGATGAGGATAGATAAGATGTACTTCATGTGCATAAGATAATTTATCATAAAAGATAAGAATTTGGATGAAAAAAAAAAGAACCATTAACTATTCTTCATTATTGAGTAATATAAGAACAACCAATTTTTACATAAAATAAAATAATGCATTCAAAATAATTTAGAAATAAATTAACCAAAAAATTACACATGAGAATGCATGTAAGGAAAATAATAAAAAATCACATAGGTAACCATAACTAGATAATCTTTATTTATCTCTTGTAAAAGTAGAACCCCTTCTTACAAAAAAGTTATATATAGACATTTCTAGTATATGATTACTCATCTTCTTCTCGTACTTGGTGCCAAAAGTGGAGTCTCTTAAAATTATATCCTATTACAAGTCATTAGGATAATACAAAATAGATTATACAATGATAAAATGAGTGCATAATGTATGATTATTAGACAAATATCCTATGCAACTTTACAATTCACATTCTTCTACCAACACTTATAAAATTTTACTCAATTGAGCTTAGACACACTACATGAGAGAAATCACCTCATCTGTATACAAATGTGTAAAGTTTACCCATAATGGATGTGCATAAGATAATTTATCATAAAAGATAATAATTTGGATGAAAAAAACATAAGAAACATTAACTATTCTTCATTATTGATTAATACAAGAACAACCAATATTTACATAAAATAAAATAATGCATTCAAAATAATTTAGAAATAAATTAACCAAAAAATTACACATGAGAATGCATGCAATGAAAATAATAAAAAATCACATAGGTAACCATAACTAGATAATCTTTATTTATCTCTTGTAAAAGTAGAACCCCTTCTTAAAAAAAAGTTATAAATAGACATTTCTAGTATATGATTACTCATCTTCTTCTCGTACTTGGTGCCAAAAGTGGAGTCTCTTCAAATTATATCCTATTACAAGTCATTAGGATAATACAAAATAGATTATACAATGATAAAATGAGTGCATAATGTATGATTATTAGATAAATATCCTATGCAACTTTACAATTCACATTTTTCTACCAACACTTATAAAATTTTACTTGATTGACATTAGACACACTACATGAGAGCAATCACCCATAATGGTGAAATATAAAATATTCAAGAGTATACCAATCCCTATAATTTTGAATATTTCCAAGAATGAGGTGTATTTAAAATACATACCCTTGAAAATTTACCCAACATACCATTCTACAAAACACAATTTTTTAATTATCTCATCAACTATTCTAGAGGGTATAATAATCACCCTAAATTAATAGGAAACATACTACCGAATATTTTAGATTCATATGATTATTGAATTAATTATATCATTTTGAAAATCAAAAATTTTGATCTCTCTCCTCACATAATCTCTCAATTACATCCTCTACAACCTTAGTCTCGTCAAAAACCATTAGACAAAATTCTAGTCACACTGACAAAAACCAAACTCTCCATTCACCATGCCTCTTTGATAGATAAAATCATTGATTCATGTACCATTGACCTTCACACTTCTGATTATGATTATGTATATTACTTAGATGATCACTTTTTAATTGGCTTTGATCAAGATAAAAATGTAGAGATAGTTATATATAATTCTTCTTTACAATATTCTCGTAGTTATATTCATATAGTTCCTTCTCCTTATATAGTACCTAATATTAGTTCTTCTTATTCTGATGTTCATAGGTTTGAGATGGATCACACACACACACTACTCCTCCTCTAGTCACTACTTAGCCTCTTTAGAGTATGATTCTTAACCATATTATGGTAGGACCTTTCCAATACTCTAGATACTCCAATCCTTATAGCTTACTTACTCTAGAGAGGTTGGATACACACTAGCAACCCATTTTGAGCTCAAATATTTAAGAATTCTAGCCTAGTACTAATTTTATTTTGATTTATCCTTCTATCAGTGATGGCATACTAACTTTTCCTAAGCTTTATCCTCTACCGACATGATAAGTAGATGAGCCATATTGTGAGATACATAGAGATGTCAGTCATTGGGCCAAGTATTATTGTGTACATCAATAAAAAAAACATCAAGCTCTACTTATACCATGTAAATATGGCCTTCATATCCTAATCCTATATGTATTTATTAATTTCATGGAAACTTACAAATTCATCTACTCATTACCGATAAATTTGATAGTTTATTGATACACTTCATTAAGAGAAAGCATGGCCTATAGACAAGAGCGTAACTCATCATAAGATACTTATATAATACATCCCTAAATATGGGGAGGTTTTTTACCTTTGGTATTACACACACACACACACACACACACACACACACACACACACACACACACACACACACACACACACACACACACACACACATGTTGACTACTATAAAAACATTGTCATGATTTTCCATTACCTAAAACTTCACCAGTTCAATCGAATACTCTAGGACATTTAAAAACAAAGGCTGAACCTTCTTTATAGCCTAAATTTATTGATATATATCATGATTTTCATCATAGGTCAACATTAATTCCTTATTTTGAGTATCCATCATATTAAATAACCCATGATCATCAATCTTATTCTAGTATATTCATTTTATTAGTCAAGATAATGCACCAAGAAGTATTTTCATGACTCTCTACAAATATTGATGAGACTTTGATTAAATTTAGAGAACAATTAGACAAGGACATATTGGATGTTATGGATGATGTTTTCCATGAAATTTATCAATAATTTTGAACACATCATGGTATTTATTTAAATTATTTATTATAATGTCATATTATTTGGATTTTGTTTATGAGCATATATTGATATTATGTTTTACTTATCACTTGGAAATCTTTCTTCAATTAATTTCATTTTCATTTTTTTCCCCTATTTTTATTAGGATGAATTATTTTTATGATTTTTATGTCATTAATTTGATTAAGATAGTTATTATTGTGAAATGGTTATAAATCCACACATATTTAATATCCTATCTTTACCATATGATCAATTAGTAACCATGTTTATCATTGTATCACTACATACATAGATCTATTTGATATCTATTTTCACCTTATTTTATTTTTATACTAAGTACACATATGGTTAGTATTGATATCATGTAATTTTTTATGGGAAAGCCTAATTATTTAGCAAGCTAAAAAAATTTCCAAGTATTTTGTATCTTATAACTAAAGCCTAAATCTTATCTGTGTTTGTCACTTTTATCACTCATCTTTAGTTATTTTGAATCCATATGGAGGAGGAATTAAAAAAAACCATAAAATTTTAAATTCCATATCATTTAAATAAAATGAAATGATAAAAAGGTAAAAATATGTGGTTCATATCTTAGCACATCTATTATTCCTAGTCAAATATTAAACTCCATAGTTAGCTTCATGATAGAGCTGAGGTTCATTGGGGGTGTGATAGTCTAGTAGACTAGGATAGGAGGTTTAAAAATTATCTATAGTGCTACATACTTTCTTAAAAAGTACCTAATATTCACAGTATTTTATAACTCTATAAGGGGTCCTAAGGAATAGGAAACACATTGTTGGAAGGTATGCATGTTTTAATTTTATAGTATATATAACCTTCATGATATGATCTTAGTAATACATTTATTCACTTAAAAAGTTTTATTTATATTATGAACAAATATATTTTGAGTTTGGATTCGAATATATTATTATCACCTACCTATTTACTTAGTATGTCTCATGCCTACTTAGGTTTATTACAAACAACTATGCCATGTTTTTTCCATTCCCTCTTTCAATACAACATTCCTAGTATTCCTCATTGATTAAATTATTTGTTAACTTATCATAACCCTTTTATTTTCCTTTTTTTGAGTTGCAATGTAAGACCTTAGATATGACCAGGCCTTCCTCAAAAACATTCCCTTACCATCCATAGGTTTTTTTTGTTATTTTCATTTACCTCATTGGTTCCCCTTTTGTGAGATATAGTGTAAGACCTTAGATATGACTATTATTTATTAAAAAATTGTCCTCAAGCCTCATACCATGATTATTCAACAAATAACTATACTTTTTCTAAATAAGTAATTAACACAAACATACTAGTCATTTTACTTGCTATTTTTACTAATATCTCACATTTTCCATCAATGAATTTATATTTTACATGATTCCCACCTTGATTTTGTGTGTTTTACCTATTTTTAATTATTTAATTTAAATTAATTCATGTTTCACATGTTTTCCATTTGATTTAGTGTATTTTACATTTTATTCCATTATTGTCCTTTATTTTTTACACGCTTACAACATCTCCACTAGGATCTATTTAAAATATTTTTTTATTTGAACAACATTATTTAATTAATATTTATCATGAGAACCTAATTAGAGACCCAATAATAACACACTAAGTATGATAACTATAAACATGTAACATCTACCAGTTACTAATCACTATCAATATGAAACAAAACATAACTGAATATAGAAAGTAATTATCAATTTCTAGCCATGGTTGATACAATAATAAAACCAATACTATCAATTTATAATGAGTAATTAATTAAATTTCATTATTAATAATGTTTTAATAATAATATATGCAATAAAAGATACAAGATGCAAGGTTCCATGGAGCATAAGTTTTTAAACTCTAGTATCTATGGTAATCTCAAGTGTAGTCTCCAAATAAGTACTATTGTGGGGAGGGAGAACATCATACAATAAATTTTAAACACAAACCATAGACCATATATCCCATTCATAATACAAAAAACAATGAATGACCCTTCATTTATGGATGGATATATAGTGATGGTGCAGGAATCTAGAGAGACAAGTTAATACTTGTGTGATGTAAGATTTATAAAACATGATGTGTACCATAAATAAATATGTGATATAATGATATTTAAAAAACATGAAAATTATGTTGAGGTATGTTCCAATTATTTTTGTTAAGGAATTATTATTTTCAATTATGTCAAATTTAGAATTGAGGCCATGCATGGTGAAATGGTATGTTATAAATATGTCTTATGACAGGAGAGAATTTGAAGGAAAACTTTTGTCTCTCTATTGAGAAATAATTTGAATACAATTGGGTAAATATTATTACGTTGATAACATCTAAAGGTCAAGTTCAAGATACAAGGGAATAATATAGTTGAGCACTAGTCCTGAGGAGCATACAAGGTAAGAATACATGTTTAATAGTTTTTGAGTTTTGTATGAGGTCTTGGCACAATGTTGTGATGTGAAAAGATAATAAAAATATTAATAATATAATTTTATTCATATAATCATGTTTTAATAATATTATTCAATGACATTATTGAGAGCTACCTTATTTAAGTCCAAAACATTGAGTACTAGGTGTCTTGAGAAGCCTAGTCTATCTGTGAGAGAAGGTGTATGCATGAATCAAAGTAAAGCTTGGTTAATTATGTCATTATAGGCATGATATATGTTATAAATATGTGTAAACATGATTAAGATGAAAATAATCCTTCAGATGAATTCCAAGGTCAAGTTTAAGGCTTAGTCCTTACATGAAGAGACCTGGTGAGAAGGTACATGCCTGGTATCATAATGAGATAAGTAGTATGAGACTTGTGAGATGATGGGTGTTAATTTGTGAGAAAGTTATTATGTTTTATGATATGAGGGTGAGGTTTTGAGACTAGTACAAGAGGTTTCAAGGTGTGATCAATGTCTAAGTATGACTGATAATTCAAGACTTAAGGTACAAAGAGACTTAATGTGGCCTAATGAGGAGTAAATTTCATTTCCCAAGGTGCCAAATATCTTGAGAGAATTTATATAGGTTTTATAGGTTGTGTTAAGTTTTTTAAATAAGTTTGATGTCATAACATAAAGGAAAAATCATGAAAATTGGTGTTGAGGTCTTCTATGTGCATAAAATGGGGTGTTGCAGACCCAAGAAGGATTTTCTTATGCTCATTAGTAGGATAAAAATTTACATGAGATTTAATGATTGCTAAGAATGGAAGGTAGTCTAAACCCTCTTAAAACCCTCAATATGACTTGATAGGAATGATCTTGTTTAAAATGGATTAGAATTGAATTTTTTACCTAGTTTGATGTTTGTAACATTTATATGACTCTTCCAAGTTTATCTAGGTGGAATTAGTCTATCAATGACTATAAGTTACCAAAAACCCCCTATTAATTGAAATTTTGATATAGCAAGTAGGCTTGACTGGTTCCAAGCATATAAATGGATGGAGGATGATGTGTGAGATTTTAATTATTTGAATATTTAAGTTTTATATCAGGTTTTAGACCTTAAATAGTCTAAATTAGTCATGAAAGATTAATTATCGCTAAATACGTGTAATGAGGAAGATAGTGAGAAAATTAGGTAGAAGTGAGAACGAGATTAAGAATGGGTTGAAATGGATTAAGGATGGATCCAAATTAATGGGGTAATTTTTAAATAAATATATATCATATCAAATTTTATTATAAGTTTTTATTATTTTCTTATATAATCAAAAAGTTTTTCTCAAAGTGACCAACCTAACATAGTGAAGTTTGTGTAGGGTGAAGACATGAGATTAGTCTATAAGATCAATATTGATATTAAAAATTGTAATATATATATATATATATATATATATATATATATGTTATAAATATTATTAATTATAATTAAAACCAATTTTACTTTTATAAAAAATTTCATATAGGTGTTCTAAATCTTGATCTTCATAACTATGTTTTTGGAGCTATAGGCAGTTTTCAATGTGTAAGTGAGAATGATGTTCTTGAGTCTTTTTTCATAGATTTTAAGAATATAATTCACATTAATATTATATATATATATATCATAGGTTAATTTTAACACATTTTTATCCATGATAAAATCCTATTAACGTGTGTAAATTCAAAGGTTTTTTACTGGGTTCTTAAGGCCTATGTGTAGTTCTAAGTGAGCATATGAAGTTGAATAGTTTGAGGTATTTTGACCTGTATTGTAAAATATAATGGAATTGGTGATAAAAATAAGGTCATTTAGGTTATATAAATTTAGTTTTTTTATTTTTTTATATGTCAAAGTTGAGTGTATTCATTAGATTTGCAAGATGGACTTTATAATAGTGAGATGGCCTAATTGTAAGTAGACCTAATTATGTGGTTCAAGGAATGAAATTAGATAAACGATATTGGGTAACTAAATTAAGATTATTAAGAGTATAATTTAATAATTTTTTAGGTTTTTCATATATTTTTTAAGGCTCATGGTGTTCCAAGGTGGTCAAGGTGAAACATGTGCTTTGAGAAGGCCTAATTGCATTAGGTCTCTATTAGGCCTATTGGTGGTTTTGTCCCTTAAGGATAATGACTAACCTATGTAGTGGTTGTTTTACTTATAATTTTTTTTTTAAAATATATTACAGAGGTTTTAAAATTATATATAGTTTCTTGTATGACCAATATGGGTGAGATCAAGAGTCAAGTATAAAGAGAAGGTCTAATAGGCATAATTTGACTAGTTAGAATATTGAGGATATGAGAAAATGACATAAAGTTTTAGAAAATAGGTAGATAGATAGGTTTTTTTAATATTTCATGAATATATAAAATATTTTTATAGGTGATAAGCAAGGTCATATCACCTAATTCTTCCAAAAAAAGGGCTAGTTGAGCAAGAAAGCCTAATAGGCTATTGGAGAGAGATAAAAGAGTAAGAAGAGAAAAATAAGGTGGTAATATTTATCTAAGTGAGAAAAACATTTCAAAAAATTATTATATGTTCAAGTTATTTGATTTGTTGCTGACTTACCTAGTGGGTTGGAGCCTCTTTGGAAGTTGGTGCTTGTTAAAGGACTAGTTGAGTTGGAGCTTGACTAGTGACAAGTTGGCACTCTTTATGGGGTTGGTGCCTCACTAAATGTTTTATATATTAATTATATAAATGTATTAATTTTTTTTATCAATGGGTTTTACCCCCCATGAGGGTTTCCCACATATCTCATGTGTTATTTTATTATTTGCTTTCATAGATGCTTATTTATGTATTGTTTAATGTATGTATGTGAATGAATGCTTTATGAATGATAAGTGAAATTGAATGATTATTTTAAGGAAAATGATTCACCCCAAAATTATATGTAATTAAATTTTTTTTATATCATATCAGGTCCTTTTAATTAGGCCTGATAGCCTAAAGGAGATCTTAAGAAAGTGAAGATGGTTAGTCAAATGCAAGGTGGTTTTTATACAAGCAAGGCTCCATTTTTTAATGGATGTAATTATGATTTTTGGAGTGTTATGATGAGGAAATATTTGATGTCTTAAGGTCATGATATTTTTAAATTAATATTTTATGGATATACTATAATCCCTATTCCTCTTACAGATGCACTAGGTAAGAAGGCTAGTGACAATAATTTAAGAGCAATGAATGGTATTATGTGTGGTTATCAAAGGCAGAACTTATGAAGGTGATGAAATGTATGTCTACTAAGAAATGTGGGAAAAGTTGAATAATATTCATGAGGGAGACTCCAAGATCAATTTTATTAAGTTTCAAACTCATATAATATAATTTGAAAGCCTAAGTATGAATGAAGATGAGACCATTATAGCATACTGGGTTGATGAAGTAGTCAACATCATAAGAGGCCTAAGTGAATGATTTAAAGAGTATACCATTGTTCAAATTTTTTTGAGATCTCTAAATCCCAAATTTTACTCTAAGGTACCTAATGTTGAATAGATACAAGATCTAGAAAATCTAGAGATGGATGGACTTAATGGCACCCTAACAGCCTATGAGATGGGGACAAGTGAAGGAAGAATTACAAATAAGGAATCTACATTTAAAGAAAAAAAGAAACCAAAGGAGAATAAGATATGAGGTAATAAATTAAATTATAATGATGAATATTATATTAATGATAATTTTTTGATAACTATGTTTACAAGAAAGTTGAATACATGCTCAGGTAAATACAAGGGTAAGCTACCCTTTAAATGCTTCAATTATAGACATATTGGAAAGTTTGTTAAAAATTTACCTCATAAGCATAAGGAAAAGGATGATGAAGATCATGATGATGATAAAAGTTATTATATGTTTGATAAGAGCAAGAAAAGCCTCATAAAGTATGATGATAAGAAAAAGTTTTTCAAGAACAAAAGAAGCCTTTACACCAAATAAGATTGTAGATCATTTTATGAGAGTGAGAGAAGTAATTATAAGAGTGACCATGAAGGTGATGGTCTTGATGTCAATGAAGTTATCTTCATGGTTGAGTAAGCAATTTATTCAAATAAATAAGAGTCCATATGAATTGGAGATGTTATTGGTGATTCAGATGAAGAAGGAGATAAGGTGTACTTTGAGGCTAAGTTGATGAATACTCTAAAATAACTCAAGATGGTGAAGAAGAAAAATAGGGTGATGATATCTATTGTAAAATACTATGAGGATAAAATAAACTTGTTTGAATCTAGACTAAGAAATAACTCCAAGGAATAAAAGAAAATAGTCAAACAAGTGGAGACTAAACTTGAGATTGTGACTACAAGAATAAAGGATAAATAAGAAGAATGTGAAAGCTATGTAACTATTGTAAATTCCTTGAGAGATGATCTAGATTAGGCATCACGTAAGATGAAGTATTTTGTGAAGTTTGAAAAGAGTACCAATTATCTAGATAACATCCTAAGTAATCAAAAGACTATTAATGATAAAATAGGCCTTGGTTTTAATGGAGAGCAAAATAAGAACAATAATGTTATCAAGAAGGACAATGATCAATCAAATAATTATGGTGCTAACAAAATGAAGGATAATACTATTAGACATCCTAATACTATAAGGTATGCTAACCCTTTCAATGGTTATTATTATTATTATTCATGTAACTAATCTAATCATAGAGCAAGGCATTATAGAAGGCACTCTAAGAACGAATATGTATAGAACTATGAGGAGAGTCATCAATCAAGAGGTATGGGTCACGGTGTGTTTCTATTAATAGGAATAGTGTGTTTCAATTTTCAAAATGTTGGTCATATTTGAAAGTAATGTAAGCATGGATTCTCAAGCCAAAACAAGAAAGTTGAGACTCTTATAATTCAAGAAAGAAGACATAGTAGTGAGTGGAAACTAAAGGGAGATAAGGTTGATGATAAATATGCAAATCTAAGATGATTATTTTACATGGTGGAGCATAGTCTAGATGCAAAGGAGTGAAAATAATTATTTTTATCAGATTAGTTTGTGGATAAAGGATTCAAGACCAATAGACCAAGTTATAATGTTTTTCAAATGGAGATTGAAGAAGTCAAGCCAAAAGGACTATTAAAGTCTATGAGGATCATGAAGGTAGCGTAGTCTAGTAAGAACATGGAGATCTAGGAATCTCCTAAGTTTGTGTGGTTTTAGTACTCAAGAGAGAAGAGGTGAATCTATTAGGCTTTATAGAGGCACTTATATAATGAGAAAAATAATGAAGGATGCTTGGTCTTAGGTGGAATTTTGTGTTCTTTATTGTCATTCAGATCTAAGTTTCAGTCAAGAGTCTATTGTAGGTGTGATCACAAGAGTTTTTTCATAAAGAGTTTGTATGATGACTTGATAAAACCAAGTCATAACATTAATAATGTTTGAAAATATCATGGAGATAAGGGGATCCAATCACGCTTCAAGAGTAGGTATGTGAGCCTAATATATGTTGAGTTTTATCTCAAAGAGAGATAATGAATTTGTTTAGAAATAAAAAGTGTGTTGTTATATGTATAAGTATTAGATAGTTGCCAAGAATATGACCCTTTTTCATTAATGTCAAAGAGGGAGAAATTTTTATTTTGGGAGAATGGTCATTTTGAAGAAGATCCAACTTAGGGAGTTGTGAATGATCAGTTTCATAAATGTTTGACATCAATGACAAAGGGGGAGATTGTTGAGATATGTTACTATTATTGGTTTTGAGGCATTTTTGTTCTCATTGATGTCAAAATCAAGTTAGATGTCATTAATGTCAAATTTATAATTAAGACCATGTATGGTGAAATGGTATGGGACAAAGAAGTATTATGACAAGAGAAAAGTTGAAGGAAAACTTTTGTATCTCTATTAAGATAGAATTTTAAGGTAACTAGGTAAATATCCTAAGGTTATAACATGTTAATGTCAATTTCAAGTTACAAAATAAATATATGGTTGAGCACTAGTCCTAAGGATACAAGGTAAACATACATGGCTTAACAATCTTTGAGTTCTATATGAGGTCTTGTCATAATGTTGTGATGTGACAAGATCATAAAATTGTTAACATTATCCTTTTATTTAGAGAATCATGTTTGAATAACTCTCTTGCGTGATATCATTGAGATCTAGCTTGTTTGAGTCCAAAACTTTGAGTAGTAAGTGTCTTGAGAAGCCTAGTATATCCCTGAGAGAAGGTGTATGCATGAATCATAGTAAATCTTGGTTAGTTTTGTAATCATATGTATGATATAGTATATAATTATTTTTAAAAATTAAAAAGAGGGAAATAATCATTCATATTAATTCTAATGTCAAGTTTAAGGCTTAGTTCTTGCATGAAGAGACCTAGTGAGAGGGCACATGCCTGGTATCATAATGAGATAAGCAGTATGAGACTTGTGAGATGATGGGTGGAAGTGTGTGATCAAGGTATGAGGTTTTATGAAAATATTTTGAGGTTTATTTAATTTTAAAATAGGTTTGAAAGTGTGATCACGCTCTAAGTATGACTCACAATTCAAGAACTAAGGTGCAAAGAGACCTAGTGTGGCCTAATGAGGGATAAAATTCATTTCCCAAGGTGAAAAAGATATTTATATAATTCAAAAAAATTTATAGGTTTTTTTAAGTGTTTTTACCAAGTGTGAGGTCATATCCTAAATTAAAAATCATGAAAATTGGTGTTGAGGTCTTCTATGTGCACAAAATGGGGTGTTGTAGACCTGAGAAGGATTTGCTTATGATATTTGTCATGTGAAAAAAAATTATTAGATATTGATAATTTCATGGAAGTTTTTTAAGGTTACTATCTTGAATTTATTATCATTTGTTTTATATTTGATTGGAAATCCTTTATGAATGATTGATAAGAATGAAAGGCAATCTAAACCCTCTTAAAACCCTCATTATAACTTGATAGGAAAGATCTTGTTGGAAATAGATAAGAATGGATTTTTTGAAATATTTTTATGTTTATAACATGTATATGACTATTCCAAGTTTGTCTATGCATCATTATTTTGTCATAAGGGTGAGTGGAAGCTACATGAAACCCTTGTTTCTTGGAATTTTTATATAATAGGTAGGGTTGACCAAGTCAAATCATTAAAATGGATGAAGGATGATATGTGAGACTTGAATTTTGTGCCAGTGTAATTTTATGATCATTTTTATAACCCTAAATATTCTAAATTGGTCATGAAAGTTGACCTATCACTAAATAGGCCTAATGAGGAAGATAGTGTGAAAATCAAGCAAAAGTGAGAATGGGATTAGGGATGGGTTCTAATGGGTTAAGGATGTATAAAAATGTATAGGTTAATTTTTAAATACCTATATTTCAGATCACATTTGATTATAACTTTTTATCATACTCATATACAAGAAAAAATTTATTCTCAAATTGACCAGTCTAACATAGTAAAATCTGTATAGGGTAGAGACATGAGATTAGTTTGTAAGAAAATATTCATATTAAAAAATGTAATAAATTTATTAAAAGATGTTATAAATATTATAAATTATTATGATTTTATTTTATTTTATTTTATTTTATTTTAGTTTTTATTTTTTTTAATAAAATTATTCACATAGGTGTTCTAAATCTTGATGTTCAAGATTGTGTTTTTGGAGCTACATGTAGTTTCCTCTATGTAAGTGAGAATGATGTTCTTGAGTCTTTTTGCTTAGAGATGAAGAATAAAATGAACATTAAGTTTTTATATAGGTATAATATATTAATTTTAATTTTTTTTATCATTATAAACTCCTATTAAGGTGTGAAAATTCAATTTTTTTTACTAGGTTCTTAAGGCCTATGTATAGTGTAGAGTGAGCATATGAAGTTTATCAGTTTGAGATCTTTTGCACTGTATTGTCAAATATAATGGAATATATGATTAAAAAAAATTCATTTAGGTTATATACATGTAATTTTTTTTATAATGGGTAAAATTTGAGTGTATTAATCAGATTTTAAAGACAAACTTTCTGGCAGTGAGAAGGCCTAATTACGAGTAGACCTAATTTTGTGGTTCAAGGAGTGAAATGAGATAAATGGTGTTGGGAACATAAGTTGAGATTAGAATGGGCCTGATGGAATGTTTTTATAAGTTCTTAATAAAATTTTTTAGGGTCATGGTGTTCCAAGGTGGTCAATGTGAAATGTGTTCTTTGAGAAGGCCTAATTGCATTAAGTCTCTATTAGGCTTATTGGTGGTTTTGGCCCTTAAGTGTAATGAATGACATATATAGTGGTTTTCTCACTTATGATACATTTTTTTTTATCTATTTAAAAGGTTATAAAAGTATGTATAGGTTATTTTCCAACTAATATTAGTGAGAGCAAGAGTCAATTATAAAGAGAAGGTCTAATAGGCCTAATTTGACTAGTTAGAATATTGAGGATATGAGCGAAGGACATGGTGTTTTGGAAGCCAGGTAGAGAGATTTAAGAACATGATATAGGTGTGATTAATACTTCATGAATATATAACTATTTTTTTATAGGTGGTAATCAAGGTCATATGACCTAATTCTACCAAAGAAAGGGCTAGTTGAGCGAAGAGGCCTAATAGGCTATTTGAGAGAGATAAAAGAGTAAGAAGAGAAAAAAAAGGTGTTAATTCTTAGTTGAGTAATAAATACATGCCCAAATGTGGTCATATTTTTAAGACATCTAATTTTTTTTTAATTTAACTAGGTGGTTTGAGCTTCCTTATAAGTTGGTTCTTGCTAAATGATTAGTTGAGTTGGTGCTTGACTAGTGAGGGGTTGGTGTTCCTTATGGGTTGGTGCCTCACTAAATGTTTGATCCATTTATTATAAGACTAATTCCAAGTGTTTTATAATTTGGTTTCCCACATATCTCTTATGTTATTTTGTTGTTTACTTTCATATATGCTTGTTTATGCATTGTTAATGTATGTATGTGAATGAATGCTTTATGAATGATAAGTTAAATTGAAAGATTGTTTCAATGTAACTGATTCACCCCCCTCTCTCAGTAGTTATAATTCAAATAAATTATACATATTAAATGACAATGTTTAACAAAACATTATTTTAGCCAAAGTTTTTAAATAGTTATTGATCTCTAAGATCAGACAAATTCATATACACCACTTGATCATATTAGCTTCATCTAGCATTGGTGATGTCAAGTAAGATAGTGAAGTATGTCTCACTACTTAGAACCAAAAATGTGAGATTTTGTTAATATAAATATAAACAATATATTCATATAGATTACTTCCTATTAGATAGCATAAAACATGCTAAACATACAAAAAATCAAAATCCATACATTTAGTCCATCAAATGTATGAATAAATCTCCATGATATTATTTATTACATAAATAATAAGCATAACAAGCAAAATTTATACCTTCTAGGTATAATATATACTTAGACTACACATTTCTAATTTCCATAAGTAGATTCAAATATAATACATTCTATGATGAACAATAATATCATAGTCCATTATTTATAGGTATAACTACTTATTTATAAACAACCAGTCATAACAATTACATATAAATATATAAATCATAAACCAAATTATATCTCACATGAACATAATATTTCATTTATTAATCTTCTTATATTTTTAGGAGACTATTCATATAGTTATAATTTTCTGACCCTCTAGATCATATGACTTATTTTTAAAAGTCAATAAAACTATAGATGTAGACACACCTATAAATTCTATATATGTATATGAGTACCTAAGTCTTCATATTAATATTTTTCATATATATGAACACTTGTAAAAACTAAATATATTCATAATGTGTACCATATATAAGTACTTAGACAGTATATAAATTATGTACATAAATGTCAATAATTATTTGTATTTATAATCAAGAACTTCATATGATTTAAACAACCATTATAAATTTTATATTCACAAATACACTCATGAACCATCATAATATATTAATATTCCTATATTATCAATAAATTGGGTACTATAGTCAATAAACTATTTATAACTACATTTTGATCTCTTTATTTACTATATGTTCTCATAAGTATCAATTAAATCAAATCAACATCTAATTCAAGTTAATTGTGAACTACACATCACACAATCCTTACATAGTCTATACAAGCATTTAAAATTCCTACACTCAGTTTAATACATATCATAATTGTCAAACCAATTTCAACCCTTTTAACTTATTGACTATATATTAAAACTTATATACATTAATAGTTTTTGTTGACGCAGAAGATTGTAGCCTTGGTAGGAGGCCGAGCTCCTACCTTCTTCATGCAACTATGGAAACTCCCCTCTTGCCTATGGGACCGGTGAAGCTGGAGGGGAGAGTCTCAAGGTAAGGGCTAGCTCCCTTTGATGCATCTGATTTGTTTCAGTAAGTGCTAACATATATATATATATATATATATATATATATAATGGGGGGGATGAAAAGGGAGAAAGATTGTAGGAAAACAAATCTACTCTAAAGAGGTGATGCACCAAAATAAAAATGACCTCACATTCACACTTAAAAATAGACAAATACATACATACACTTCAGACGTGGCAGAAGGACCAAGCTGCAAGAAACTCGATAAAAAGGCTTTAATGAAAATACAAAAAAATAGAGTTTTACCAAGGTGTTGTGAAATGTGCACTGTAAGTAATTTATTCTATTTCTACACTTCCAAATATAGCTCTCCTTGTCAGCGACAAAAATGGCACCTTGTAGACAATAGATATGTTGGTGTTGTACTTGTGAAAGCATCAAGAAATAATGACTAAACACAAACTCACACTCAAGACATACATAGAAATATCTATCCAAGATAGAGGTAAAAAATGTGTTTATTGATTTAGGTGAAATTTTGCCAGGGCTACGCCTTACAAATGTGGAAGATAATTTCTCAAATGACATAGGAGAAGAAAGGAGGCCTTTTTGTGCCCCTTTTACAAGTGACCCATGTGCCTTATGAGCACTAGGAAGAGCAGGCTGCTTAAACATAAATGATGTGTCGGCATTGGCTTTGACTTCAAGCATTTTTTGACATGGTCGCATTGTTTCCTCATTAACCGAGACTGCTCCTTAAAGGCACCTACGTAGTTTGTCTACTCATAAATATGAAATGAAGAAAAAGGGTCACATAGTTGGCCATTCGCACCATCTAATGGTCAATTTTTAGGCACTGTGTCATTTGCTAGAGTAATTTTTTGAATCAACGCCTCCCTTCGCCACATAGAATATCTGTCTAATCCTACACCTAGCACTTTTGTCTTTTCCCTATCTTGTCTCTTCTAGCTCCTTTGGCCCTCAGGGCTATCTCTGGGTGGGTCACTGCATTGCTTGGGCTCCTTTCATGGTAGGCACTTGGGCATTTAAAACCAACAGCCTTTTTGCTAGTTTAAATTTGACATCCACGCACCCGTCATTGTTTGAAAAACAATGGCTAGTTCACTTCCTTAAATTTGATGGCTTTCAAGACGTCATCATCCTCGACAAAAGTCCATCGGGTCCTTTCTACAGCCTTTTGTGCTTTACGGTCTTTGTTTCGGGCCTTTCCTTTGCTTCAAACATTATCTATGGACTTTTTGTCTGCAAACATTTTCCTATGGACAAAAGTCTCCAGACATTTTCACTAAGCTTCCCAGTGTGGTTTTCCCTGAATTCCTTCAGACTTTTTGTCCAAAGGAATTCATTCAGACAAAAATTCTAAAGGAATTTGGGACTTAAACAAAATCTAAACTTCCCCTTCAGCTGCCTTTTCTTTGAAGTGCCTGCCCTCTGCAAGGCCATTTGAACTTTGAGCTGCCCTTCGACCATCTGGGCATACCCTTGAACCAAGCCATTGAACCAAAAATGGTTCAATAGTTCAAATAATTCAACCATTACATGCCAATGCCAAGTGAATCAAAGCCGATGAACTTAAAGCTACTGAACCAACCAGTTGAACCAAATGATGGAACCATCCAGATGAACCAAAGCTTGAAACAAGGCTGTTTGAACTGCAGATGGGTGAACCAAGCACCGATTGAACCAGTAATTGAACTAGGAGTGATGGTCTTGAAGATTAAACTAAGGCTTAAACTTGGGCCAAATTCATTAGATAAGATCCTAAAAAGTCTTGAAAATCCCAACATTCTTTGAACTGATCCTGCTTGCACCAAAAGACTAACCACCTGAGTCTGTAGAAACATGAAGTCTGTAGAGAACCACTGAATCCTTAGAAAGTATCCCTATAGAGTCCATAAATTTTATAGGACCTATGCAAAATCAAAATAAATGGCCTAAAATAGCAAGGGGTAGAAGGGGACCAAATTTTTTGCCTATTGGGCCAAAAAAATGGTCAACAAATTGGTGACTCCCAAGGGAAGCATGCCTACTATGCTTAGAGACTAGTTACCTTGTAGTCCATTGGGTCTGGAGTTAGATGGTAACTTGAAAACTAGCAATAGCTCTGATAAATTTAGAACCAGTCATGCAGATTTACCCCCAAGGAAATGAAAACACACATAAGGCTAGGAAAACTACTAACATGTGCAGAAAGCACTTAGGAAAAACATGGAAAGAAAATTGAAAGCAACCTACTATATACAACTAACCAGGTATTTTTGATTTCCTCCTAGATCAAAGGGAAAGTTTCTTAAGTCCCCTTCCTGGAAAGAAGACTTATGGTGGCAGGCAAGTAACTGAAAGAAAAGGAGATTTGGTGACCTGCTCTTCTTGCCTATCACCTGCATCAACTCATATCTGAGTGGATCAGATTCAAACATGCTTCCAACATATGCATACTCTACTTGTTCCTAGAAGCTTTTTGAATGTTGGTCCCTCATACTGGTGATCTTCACCAAGAAATCAATGGTTGTTGGCTCATCGCCATAAGCCCTTTGATGGGTATAGCTCCTCTACAATGTATCACGGTCAAACTTGTTTCCCTCTGCCTCATTGAAGACTCTGTCAGACTCATCCTCTACTTCCTTTTGGCCTTCTTGAAGAAGGGTGACTATGGTGATGTCTAAAATGGACTCACAAAATGATTTCTCATCCCATAGAACATCACCTCTCTATTCAAAGCTCTTTTCTTCCAGGCATTCCTCCAAGAAGACAGACCTCTCCTTTTCCTCCTCAAAGGTTAGGACCTCTAGATGTTCAAAGGTATCCTCCTGATCCTCCTCCAACTCAGGTTCTTCAGTGTAGTCATCCTCCTCATCAAAGTAGCAAGGAAGTTTATCAAATAGAGGGGAAGAGAGCTCACCATGCATTTGTTCCTCCTCATATTGTTGGAACATCTGCATATATGCAAGACCTGCATCTTCTCCATTGTTTATGGTGTCTTCACAAGAAGCATTAATGATGATTTCACCTTCGTTGTCGCTCATGAAAACCTCTTGAAGAACTATGGATTGGATCTTCTACTCCTCACTCACCTCCTGCAGAACATGTTCCTCCTTGAGAAGGGGTGAAGTGGAGAAAACATGTGGAAGAGGAGGTAGTCCTTGAGATAGAATCGAATGATTCTCCTCCTTCTACTTGGTCAACACTTCATATATATTAGGTATGACTTGATAGATCTCTTGGGAGTGTGTATATGGGGTGTGTTTAGACATAGAATGTGCTATTTGGTCTAAACCATCCATCACACACTGGTTGAGGAATCTCTCTCTGGATTCCAACTCTGTAATTCTCCTGGCTAGATCCTCTTGGAAGAGCTTTTCCTAGAGGTCATTAGCATTATCATGAGTAGGAGCAGCTTCAGATTCTTCAAGGTTTTGAGAAAAACCTTGCTTCTCCTCCTTCCTACCCCATGATTCTACTATTTTCCCCTAGTTTAGGATCTCAGAATTGAAATTTTGCTCCTGTGGATAGGTATCAACTTTGTCTTCTCCAAGGTCCTGGGGCTCCTCCACGAGGTCTAGAAGTTTGATCTCTCTTTCAAGAAGCAGTCTCATCCTAGCCTCTAAATCTTCAATTTGCTTGGCTAGATTATCTTAAAAGAGTCTTTCTTGGAGGTCACCAGCATCATCCTCTTCATGGCTCTGGGCTGGTTCCTAGCATTCCTTCCTCCAACTTGGAATCTACACATCATGTTGAAAGACTTGGGGAGGTTGAAGAATGCAAGGAAGAGACCGTTGATGCACTGGAAGAGTCTCTAGAAGAGGGACATGCTAGTTGGTGGTATCCCCCCAATGGAAGATTCATGATCTAAGGAGTTTAGAAGGTTCATCTCCATGGGGGGTTAATCTAATGCCCTTTGATGTTAGAAAGCTAGGTACACGGGATTGAGATCAGATGCATCAGATGAGCTGGAGTGGGTGAGTGCTATCTGATAGAAAGGATTTAGTGCAAAAGGGGGGATTTCTTTAGAATAAGAAGGGGCACACAAGGCTGACTGCCTTAAATCAATGGATTTCTCCATTTTGCTACCTCTTCCTCCATGGATTGCAAGGCTTGTGCTTGCCTAAACAAACACTCCTTTTTATACATTAGCTCCTGTGGATATCTGTACTGCTCCTCTAGTCTATCAATCTCCATCATCTACTTCTCAAATTCTAGGGCCATTTCCCTTATCATTGTAGGGCAACTAGGAGAGTTGCTTGAGGTGATTCTCTAAAAATCTTAAGTCTGATCATAGTCATATGAAGGAATACAAGGTCCATGATTCTGTGCACAAGAATTACACATATAAAAGTAAGATTTTTGATGGCACCAGGTTGATTAACCAGTAGATTCAACTCAGAGTTGCCATTGGTGTTAATGCAAAAGCCTCCAAAAGCTGGTTAGTTGAAGAACACACCAAAAATTCTTTACCTCTTTGGACACAACTTGTCCTAATTAGTCCCACCAAGCGTGCCAAAATTGTTGACTCAGAAGATTACACCCTTGGTAGGAGGCCGAGCTCCTGCCTTCTTCACGCAACTATGGAAACTCCCCTCTCACCTATGGGGCCTGTGAAACTAGAGGGGAGAGTCTCTAGGTAAGGGCTAGCTCCCTTTGATGCATCTAATGTGTTCCAGTAAGTGCTAACATATATATATATATATATATATATATATATATATATATATATATATATATGTATATATGTATATATATATATAATGGGGTGGATGAAATGGGAGAAAGATTGCAGGAAAAAAAATCTACTCTAAAGAAGTGATGCATCAAAATAAAAAAGACCTTCTCACATTCACACTTAAAATCAGACAAATACATACATACACTTCAGACCTGGCAGAAGGACCAGGCTACAAGAAACTCGACAAAGAGGCTTCAATGAAAATACAGAAAATAGAGATTTACCAACGTGCTATGAAACACACACTGTAAGTAATTTCTTCTATTTTTGCACTTCCAAATACAACTCTCCTTGTCAACTACAAAAATGGCACCTTGTAGACAATAGATATGTTGGTGTTGGACCTGTGAAAGCATCAAAAAATAATGACTAAACACAAACTAACACTCAAGACATACACAAAAATATCTATCCAAGATAGAGGTAAAAAATGCATTTATTGATTCAGGTGAAATTTTTCTAGGGCTACACCTTACAAATGTGGAAGATAATTTCTCAAATGACAAGTCCTCAATATATAAGAGAAGAAAGGAGGCCTTTTGGTGCCCCTTTTACAAGTGACCCATGTGCCTTACGAGCATTGGGAAGAGTAGGCGGCTTAAACATAAATGTTGTGTTAGCCTTGGCTTTGACTTCAGGCATTTTTTGACATGGCTATGCTATTTCCTCATTAACTGAGACTACTCCTTCAAGGCACCTACGTATTTTGTCTACTCATAAATATGAAATGAAGAAAAAGGGTCACACAATTGGCTGTTCGTGCCTTCTAATGGTCTATTTGTAGGCATTGTGTCATCTGCTAGAGTAATTTGTTGAATCGACACCTCCCTTCACCACTTAGACTATCTGTTTGCTCCTACACCTATCACTTTTGTCTTTTCCCTATCTTGTCTCTTCTAGCTCCTTCAGCCCTCAGGGCTATCTCTGGGTGGGTCACTACATTGCTTGGGCTCCTTTCATGGATGGAGCTTGGGCATTTAAAAACCAATGGCATTTTTTCTAGTTTAAATTTGACATCTGCGCACCCATCATTATTTGAAAAACAATGGTTAGTTCACTTCCTTAAATTTGATGACTTTCAGGACGTCATCATCCTTGACAAAAGTCCATCGGGTCCTTTCTATAGGCTTTTGTGCTTTATGGCCTTTGTTTTAGGCCTTTCCTTTGCTTCAGACATTTTTTGTGGGCTTTTTGTCTGTGGACATTTTCCCATAGATAAAATTCCGTGGACATTTTCCCATGGACAAAAGTCCATAGACATTTTCACTGAGCTTCCTGGCGTGGTTTTCCCTGAATTCCTTCAAACTTTTTGTCTAAAGGAATTCCTTTAGACAAAAAGTCTGAAGGAATTTGGGACTTAAACAAAATCTAAACTTACCCTTCGGCTACCTTTTATTGAAGTGCCTTCCCTCTGCAAGGGTATTTGAACTTTGAGCTGCCCTTTGGCCATTTGGGCATACCCTTGAACCAGGCCGTTGAACCAAAAATGGTTCAACGGTTCAAGTGGTTCAACCATTGGGCACCAATGCCAAGTGAATCAAAGCCAATGAACTTGAAGCTGCTGAACCACCCAGTTGAACCAAATGACTGAACCATCTAGATGAACCAAAGCTTGAAATAAGGCCATTTGAACTATAGATGGGTGAACCAAGCACTGATTGAACCAGTGATTGAACCAAGAGTGATGGTATTGAAGATTGAATTAAGGCTTGAACCAGGGCTGAATTCATTAGATAAGAGCTTGAAAAGTCTTGAAAACCCCAACATTCTTTGAACTGATCCTCCTTGCCCCAAAAGACTAACCAACTAAGTCTGTAGAAGCATGAAGTCTATAGGGAACCACTGAATCCTCAGAAAATATCCCTATAGAGTCCATAGATTTTATAGGACCTGTGCAAAATCAAAATAAATGGCTTGGAATATCAAGGGGTAGAAGGGGACTAAATTTTTTACCTGTTGGGCAAAAAAAATGGTCAATAGTTTCCACACAAGTCTCAGGATCATAATAATATGAATACAAGCTTCAATTAATATATTTACCAAGTTGATAATAACAACCACTATTGGTATATTCTATTGAATACCTCTATTTAATAACTAATTAATTTAGACTTAGTTTATCAAACTAGGTTATATAGAAATATGCACACAGTCCTAGTATTTAAGATCAGGGATTCAGAAACAATCATATATATATATATATATATATATATATATATATATATATATATATCCTCAATTTTAAATATAATTACACATAGTCTTGATTTATTTTTGTTCATGGTTTGGACAATAAGTTACATTTTTCACACTCATATGTTCTCACTATTTGACAATCAAAAGTATGCTATCCACATGTCTAAAATTTCATGGTTTTTTATAATAATAACACACAGTCCATTCTTATTCAACTACATGATTTCATATAACATATTAATTTATAGTTAATACATATATTCTCATATTTTAGAACAACAAACATATACTCATTCCTTACATATATACATTATCATAGTTTCTAGAACAAAAATATACATAATGTATAAATATGTTCATTCATTGATTTAACATAGGTCTTATATTTTAATATTTTTAAATGGAAAATGTGTACATATAGTTTACTATTTTTAAATAACATTATACACATATATATCTATTTGAATAATCTAATAGTTTTATGAAATAATTACAATCACAATCCTTATAGTGTTTTGGTTAAATATACATGGTCCATATAAAACTCTCATGGTTTTGTGAAATAAATATACATAGTCATCTTAATAGGTATTTCAAATTATAAATGAATTTTGGTAGTCAAACAATAAATAGACACTTTTAATTTGATCCTATACATAGAATGTTTTTTCCAAATTTCATACAAATTTTAAACATTACCTACCTTGTAAAATATCCCAAATTAGAACCGTACGATCTAAATAATATTTCTCCCTTCACTACATTAATTATTCTCCCATTTGAATTGTCCCATTATCTTCTCCAATACTCCTCTTATCCTTATTTCTCCAATATATTTTTCCTTTTCTAGGCAATGCATACAAAAGCTCATAGATTCCATCGTTGTAAAAGCTTCCACTAGCCACTAAGCTTTTTGCTTTACCCTAATTCAACCCAAAGAAATAAATTCAAAAATATTCAAACGTTACCAAAGCATTAATCATTATTTTAATCTTTTATTTCCTTCATGATGCTTTTTGATGTCACATGGCTGATTATCAATTTCATAAAAGTCTACCATTTACATTATTTCTCAACAATAATTAAAGCTTCGAATCATCACCATAATCCAATAACTATAATATTTGACTTGGTTTAGTTCCTAGGTTAGTTTAGGATAATAATATAATTTTTTTACTAACTTAGTATAGATAAACAATCATCACTACTTAATAACAATATGATTAATGTAAGCCAATGATATTATTTTAATCTAAAATGGTAAATCAAAAACTATTATATCAAAACACAATGGTTATTATACTAAAATAATTATTATTATTACTACATCACACACACACACACACACACACACACACACACACACACAATCCAATGTCTTTTGTTATATTTATATATTAAGGCATTAAGCCATATAATGGTATTTCTCAATATCATAAAGATAACTAGCTAATGTTCTCAAACATTACAAAGACATGATGGTTAGTCTATATATGGTAGTAATCAGATACTATTCATGCTAATTTACATTCTCAAAAAACATTAATAATAATGAATACAATAACATGACATAAACACATAGTAAAATTCTACACTAAATCTACGTATAATATCCACAATGCAATCACATGATATTAATTCCACATAGTCATAAAATTCAACTAAATCACAACTAACACACATAATCAACTATCTAAATGTAGATAACATAAAAAATGTACTAACACTAATTATTCAAAAAATGTATATAATGTGTACTATAAAATGTGGTGTGTGAATGGGTTTTATCCATTTCTCTCTCATCCCCCAAGACCTCCATCTATGTCATCCTCTCTGATGATGCGCTCCCTCCATCATGTTCTAAGGGATGAATATCTCTTACATCAAAATCACGTCAAGAAGGTAGTTAGTCAATAACATCATGATATATATCATAAAATAATAGTATAAAAATAACTCAACATGCTCATAATGTAAGTAATATATGATAAAACTAATTCATAACAATGTAATCATGTAATCAAAGCCACATACAACTGTCCCATAATAGCATATGTCTTACAACTTAGTTAAATAATTAATCTACGAACCATAATAATCTATAGATAATCAAGTAAATTTGATTAGTGATAGATTGGGAAGTAACATACTTACCCCCTATAGTTGATCATCATCTTGATGATACTTATTCAAACATTATTTTTGAATTAAAACATTATTGAATAGAAAAATAACATAGTATGAATCAAAAAATCAAGAAAACAAATATGAAAATTGCCTATAGAACTCATCATAATCCTCACATGTGGCACTATCCTTAGATTATTGGTCCCATAATACCTTACACTGTGACACCTCTCTATTACACAAATGAAGTTTATGAGTGTTAATTATATTGATTGGTTCTACCATGACCACCCTAGGATCCAAAACCTACAAAGCATTCCAATCCAACACATGTGAAGGATCAACTATATAATTTTTAAGATAAAATACATAAAATCTATTATGAAATAGAGTTATGGATGGTGGAAATGTAAGCCTATACACTACATGATTGACTACTTCTAAAACATTGAAGGGTCCCACATATCTCAGTGAAAGTTTTTCTAACTTCTCAAATTTAATCAAGCTCTTCTATGGCTTAACCCACAAGAACACTTTATCATCTACTAAAAAATACCTAACTATTCTCTTTAGATCAACATAACTCTTATACCTATGATTATCCTTGGATAATCTCTTCTTGATTGATCTGACTTGATATTCCATTTCTAAAAGCATCTCAAGTTCAAAGATTACCCTATCTTCCAACCTATCCCAACTAATTGTTGTCCCTCATCTTCTTCTATATAATGCTTTAAATGGTGCCATCTTTAAAGTTGATTGGTATGAGTTATTCTAAATAAAACTAACCAATAAAATATACTCTTCTAACTTATTTTGTTGATCCATGAAATACATATAAATAATATCCTCTAACACCTGAATGACTCAGTTAGTTTGACCATCAGTTTGTGGGTGATATGTAGTGCTGAAGTTTAGTTGTGTACACAAAGCTAAATTTAGAGTTGACCAAAACTTAGAAGTGATATTTAGATCATGATCCAAAATTATCTTCTCTATAAATACCTACAAATGATAAAATTCCTTTACAAACCTCTTCACAAGAGTAGGTGCATCATTTATCAATTTTGTTGGTATAAAATGAGCTAATTTTGTTAGTTTATCCACTATAACCAAGATCATGTCATGCTTGTTTTATGAAAATGATAATTCTTATTACCACTTCCATTTTGGTATGTCATGTGGATATAACACTCTAGTCAGATGTACATGTTTAGATTTCACTTGCTCATATTCCAAATAATGTGACACAAAGTATGCTACATATTTATTAATTCCCTTCCAAAAATAAAGTGGTCTAAGACCTAACATAAGCTTGGTTTCTCCTGGGTGTCCTCAAAATGGGGAATTTTTTAGATCTTTTAGTACTATGGTCCTCATATTCTCTCGATCTGGCACATACATCCCTAGATTATATCACAAAATACCATCATTCTCTAATTTG
Organism: Torreya grandis; assembly: GCA_037957365.1. Classification (NCBI taxonomy): domain Eukaryota; kingdom Viridiplantae; phylum Streptophyta; class Pinopsida; order Cupressales; family Taxaceae; genus Torreya; species Torreya grandis. Next base: position 2,379,050 of record JARHVA010002398.1, read on the forward strand.
AATCATGTATACTTTGAATATTGAGCACTCTTAGATAACACTTTCTTGACATAATCATAGAATTCATCTCTTGGAAATAATTTGAAAACTCAATCCCTAATAGTATCCATGGCTATTATGTACCTCTTATAACTTAAGGCATTAGCTACTATGTTATCGTTACATTTTATATAGTTGATATAAAAATCATAATCAGAAAACAACTCTAATTAGCACCTTTGACAAGCATTCAAATTTAGTTGGGTGAATATATATTTGAGTCCCAAGTTATTAGTTTTGAGCTCAAATGGTTTTCTCAATAAGTAATGCTTTTAAAACTACAAAGTATGCAAAATTACTATAATTTATAGGTCATGATGGTCATAATTCACCTCATAAGGCTTAAAATTCCTTGATTTATGGGCTATCACTACACCATTCTACATAACGAATCCTCCTAGTCTATCCCCTGATACATCTATGATCACATGAAAATTAACCATTGGGGTCAATAAATATTAACACTAGTGATGAAGTAATATTTATTTTTAATTATTAAAACTATAATTCACACTTATCTAAATAGATAAAACTTTGGTTATTATGTTTTAGAGAGGTAATCAAATTAACTATCTTAGAAAAAATTAGAATAAACTTCCTATAATATCCTGCTAGCCCCTTGAAACTTGTGCTTCTATAATTGTTTCAAAACTAGTTAAAGATGTTGAAGATGTTCCTCTTCTTTCTTAGAGTATATAAGAATGTCATGAAGAAAAACCAAAATAAAATGATCTAGATAATCTTTAAACACACTATTCATGAGACTCATAAATGTTACTAGAGCATTTGTTAACCAAATGGTAACACTATGAACTCATAGTGTTGATATCAAGTTTTAAATGCTATTTTTGGAATATCTTCATCCTTTATTCTCAAATGATGATATCCTACTCTAAGTTCAATTTTATAAAATACCATTACCCCCCATATTTTATCAAAAATTTCATCTATATGAGGTAATGGATACCTATTTTTGATATTTTCTTTATTCAACATTCTATAATCTATGCAAAGCTAAAGAGTACCATCCTTATTATTGACAAAGACAACTAGTGTACCCATAGTGACACATTTTCCTTGATCATTACTTTGGACAACAAATCTTGGATTTGACCCTTCAATTCAATCAATTTAGTAGTTCTCATCTTATATGATGCTTTAGACTAAGGTTTTGATCTTGGGATTATATCAATTGAGAAATCAAACTCATGTTTAGGAGGCAATCCTAGTAATTCCTCTAGAAACACATCATGATAATTCCTAAGGAAAGGTTAATATTCAAGGGATGGTTCCATATATTCATGTATTTCATTTATATTGACAATAAATACTTGGCCCCCTTTTCCTTGAGCCTTCTTGATATGCATAGCATAAATATCCCTAAGCCTTAACTCTCTTTTTTCACCCTGAATTTGTGTCTAATTTACAAAATCATCTTGATACTAAACCTTATTTAGATAGCAGTAAACCTTGGCTTTTTGATTCATAATATAGTTGACCCCTAGGATCACATTGTATGACCCTAGTGGCGTTACATAAAGATCCACTAATGTTATTAATTTAGGCAACTTAATCTTTGATTTAAATAAACACTTGTCAACTTTAACTTTTGAATCACTCTTATATTATACCAACCATGAATTTTCCATTACTTCAACTTTTTTATATAACTTATTTATAATTATAGGATCTATAAACCCTTCTATATCCCCTATATCTATCAAAATGGAAACTATATGTTCAAACAAAATACCTAATAGTTATGTGGGTGAAGCTTGGAATTTAGCTTGGTGATTATCAACTACCACATGAATATGTTGTTGAAATGATCCTTGTTGAGAAGCAAAACCTTCATTATTTGTCTTAACCTAGGTACACTCATGATTAAAATGGTCAGATCCACAAATGAAACAACCTCTAGGAGGTCCCTTCTTGTTAGACTATTGGTTTCCCTTGAAACCACATTTGAAACCATTACTCAATTTCTTATTACCTGAACCATTATTGAATTTAGCACTTTTATTTTTGAATTGACTCTTGGAATCTACAACTCTTTGATTCCATTTCTTATTTTTAAAAGTTGGTTTAGAAATTTTAATTTTTTCTTAAACTTGTCCCTGACCTGAGAAATAGATTCCAACTTTTGTTCTTACTTAACTACCTTATCAAAGACATGGTCCATGGTATATGATCCATGAATGTCCACCTCTTCACCAATCTAGATTTTTAATCCCATGGTGAACTTTATAATTTTGAACCTCTCATCTACTTTGTATTGAGGTATATACTTGAAAAGTTTGGTGAATTGTTCCAAGTACTCATTCATCGATAAGTCTCCTGGTTTTAGATTATATATATATATATATATATATATATATATAATGTTTTTATCAAAGTATAACATTAGAAGTTATTGAGATCTGAACAATGTTATAAACTACCCCCATATGGTGTTACTCAAGTTGAGATTCATTTCCAACTTTTTTTAACCCACTATGTAGCTACTTCACTAGCCAACTGGTAAGCTCCCCAAACTATTTTAGTTACTTTAGAGTAGTTTTGAATCTTAAAATAATTCTCCATCTTAGTCATCCATGTTTCAACTCCATCACCTAAAACAATTCCATTGAGCTTAGGTGGATTCACCTTTTTCATATCACTAGCCAATTCTATAACTACCTATATTCTCACATCTTAAGGGATTTTCTACTCAAAATTATTCTCTTTAGGTACATCCTAGTGTAATTCCTCTTCATGGCCATGAACTTACTATTCTAGGGATAAAAATTGGTCCCTGATTTCATTCTTGGCTACAAGAATTTGATCTAAATTTGTTGCTTACTCAATGACAACTTGATTAGGATCAAATAAAGGGTTATTTTAATTTAAATTAGAAGGAACCTCAGTAAATAATATAACTCACATCTCTTTTATAGTAAATAGAAGGATATTAAATAATTTGTGGACTCATTAAGTCCTAGAGTTCAAGCCATAACTCTGATATCACATGCAAAATCCCCATTGGGATCTGCTTAGAATAATGCAATAATTTATTTATTTATTTAAAAAACATATTATTTCATTATATTTCATCATGATAATCTAATTATTGATCCAATAATAACACACAAATTATGTTAAATATAAACATGTAACATCTGCCAATTATTGATCGATATCAATATGAAACAAAACATAAATAAACATATAAAGTAATTATAGATTTTCAGCCATGGTTGGTACAAAATAAAGCCATTGTAGTCAATTTAAAATGAGTAATTAATTATGTTTCATTAAAAATAATCTTTCAATAATAATATATAGAATACAAGATACAAGCCTCCATGGAGCATGAGTTCCTGAACTCCAGTATCTATGGTAATCTCAAGTGTAGTCTCCAAATAAGTACTCTTATGGGAAGGGAAACATTATCTAATTAATTTTACATACCAACCAAATACCATTTATCTCCCACATAATCCTTCAATTTGGTAATGACCCTCCCTTCACATAGGGCTATATAGTGATGATACATAAATACAAAGAGACAAGCTAGTATTTGTGTGATGTAAGATTTCTAAAACATGATGTGTACCATAAATAAATATGTTATAACATGATATTAGATAAACATGTAGATCATACACATGAAATGATACTATTAAAATAAAAATTACTTTGGCCATAGATTTCAAATAGTTATTGATCTCTAGGATTAATCAAATTCATACATACCAGTTAATTGGATTACCTTCATTTAGAATTGGTGATGCTAAGTAAGTTAGTGAAGTCTGTCTCACTACTTAGTTAGTAAAAACAATGAAATATTTGGTTAATATAAATATAACCAATCAATTCATAAATATTACTTCATATTAGTTGGCATAAAACATGCTAAACATAAGAATAATCAAAATGCATATATTTAGTTCATCAAATGTATAAATGAATCTCCACTATATTATTTATCACATAAATAATAATAATAATAATAATAGTAATAATAATAATAATAATAATAATAATAGTTGTGTATAATATATACTTAGACTACATATTTCTAATTTGTATAAGTAAATTCAAATATATTACATTCTATGATGAACAAGAATATCATAGTCCATTATTATAGGTACAACTACTCATTTACAAACAACTAGTCATAATAATTTTAGATAAATAAATTACTCATAAACCAAATTATATCTCACATGAACATAATATTTCATATAGAACATTATATCTTGGTATGTTTTTAGAAGACTGCATTCATATAGTTATAGTTTCCTAACCCTCCAGATCTTATAACATATTTTAAAAGTAAATAAAACTATAGATATAGGTAGACCTCTAAATTATATATATGTATATGAGTACCCAAGTCCTCATATCAATATTTTACTTATATATGAGCACTTGTACATAATAAATATATTCATAATGTGTATCATATATAAGTACTCAGACAATATATAAATTTTGTATAGAAATGCCAATAGTCATTTGCATTTATAATAAGAAATTCATAAGATTTCAACAACCCTTATAAATTTTATATTCACAAATACATTCATGAACCTGTTTCTATGCAAAATTGCTTTCTACATTCAAAAGAAGAAATAAGAAACTAAGGAAATGGTCAAGGCTAGAAGTACCTGATAAAGTCGTGTGCACCGAAATCAGACATTGAAAGATTCTCCTCTTTTGCTGTGGAGGAATGACACCTGCGAAGAAAAGGCTAAACACAGAAAAACGTTAGTAAGAGATATGGTGGGCTGTCAGGCGAACGCCCGATCCCGGAAGTACGAAGACTCCCTAGAAGGATATCAACCCACTGATAAAAAAGAGCAGAATATTGGACGAAAGTAGATGATAATGACAGAAATAAATGACAAAAAAATAAAGAGCGTACCTGATATGCGGCACTGTTCTGCATAGTCACCGGCGTCGGTCTCTGTGGTGCCGGTGTCGGTTAAGAAGGTGCCGACGTCGGTTAAGATGCCGTCGTCGGTCGGGGTAGTGACCGGCGTCGGTAGGGGCAGGTTCTGGGAAAAGGTTTGGGACAGGGTCTGAGAGAGTTGGGACAGGTTCAGGGAGAGTCTGGGGGGTTTGAACAGTCGGGACAGGGTCTAGGAGAGTCGGGACAAGGTCTGATAAGGTCAGGGTAGGGTTTTAGATAGAGTCGGGACAGGTTCTGAGAGAGTCTGGGGGAGTCGGGACAGAGGCAGGGATAACAGAACTAATAAATAATAAATGAGAAAGAAATGAAATAAATAGAATAATACTTACCTGGCAAAAGATGCGATGAAAGCCATGGTTGGAGTCGGATTGGTTGATGCCGAGAGTGTTGATGTCGTAGTGTTGATGATTGCTCGGGGTTCGCAGGTTGATGGAGGAATTCGCAGGTTGGTTGCTCAACGTTTCGAATAGCGTTCGGGGATCTGGTTCGAATGGCTGGCAGAGGTTGATGAAGGCGGGGGATGGGGACGGTTCCAGAGATGGTTCATCAACCGTTTCAGGAAATCGAATGGTAACTGATAACGGACAAGGGGAAGGTGACCGACGTCGGCAGGATTGCCGACGTCGGTCGATAGGTGACCGATGTCGGCGACATCGGTCGGGTAAAGACCGACGTCGGCAGATGCATAATGGGGATAGAGTCTACCTTTAGCTCTGTGCTCATTTTTACATGCTGCCAGGGTCAAGGTTGGTGGAACAAGTGATCGGTAAGGGTTCAATAGGTGAAGAAGAATAAGATGGGGAATGACTAGGGGAGTCGACATGATTTTGGTGTCTACATTTGCCCCTTTTTGTCTTGTTGGTTATTCTGGATGAACTGCAAGACAAAAATAGGAGTGATTGCCCCAGGTGAGGGATAAGGTTGATTTCGTCTTGTTGGTTGTTCGAATGAACTGCAAGACAAAATAGGAAGCGAAATGCCCTGAGTAATCCCCCTCAAAGCAGGAGTCGAGGGAAGGGAACCGGGAATCAGGTGCTGATTTGACAAAGAGTGGATGAAAAAGGGGTGAGGGTGAACGCTACAAAGGTCGTGATTGCGCGCATACCACTGCATGAGATGGTCAGGCCAAAGTGTCGCAGGTCAAGGGTCGAGGAGTGCCAAAATTGAAGTAACCGGGCCCCAGCATTTAGTCATCTACTGATCGGGTCACCCAATCTAAGCTGAAGCTCCAAATGGGTCATCGCGTTCCAGGTATCCCAGGCTCAGGAAGTGCTCCTAGAAATGCGAAAAAGTCACAAGTAGTGTGGATCAACCGGCTTGCGATCCTATACTTGTGAGGGTCCAAAAAGGTCTGCGCACAATTCTGCTAACCAGTCATGAGGTAGCATACATGCAAAAACAACCAAGGCAACAACGTCTTGGAAGTGGTAGAGGTCGGAGGAGATAGGCATGATCTCCAATGGTTGGTGGTCGATGGATGGATGAATGGACGAAAGGATGCGGCTGAGCTAACCCCAGAAGACCCCATGTCAACTGAGTGCTGCCTACATAGCCCTGGTGATAGGGCCTCAGGCCGATGTAGTTCTCCCTAGAAGGGAGGAAGGGTCAAATGGATGGTGAGGAAAAAAAGATGTTGCAGTCTTTTCCAAATGGTGTATTCTGCAACATTGGTTGAGGGGTTTTTCATCCCTAGCAATATCCCATATGCGTGATGGATGAATGCTAAAAAATGAATTGAGGTCTATTTATGCTTCAGCAAGTATTGGTTTATGCTTAACACAAATTGGGGCGGGTCGATAGTTTCCGTGTGTATTGGTGTCCATAGAAACTAGGGGGAACAGGGTAGGTCATGTTTATGGTCTGAAAAGAGAGTTGAGCGAAGTTGATTGACAAGTGATAAAGGTGAATGTGACCAAAGTGCAGAAGAAGTGAAAAGCATATTGCTCTTTCATTGACAAGGACCAAAAATATAGCATAGATAGGGGTTATGAGAACCAAGAGCCCCATTCATGCGTGACGTCGTTGACCATAGTTATGTTAGAGCGATAATCGAATCACTTAGACATTAAAGTGAGCTCGAAGTCCCTTGAGCAGGTAATAGGAGGAGGGAAGAGGGTAACCCGTTTTAAGAGCAGAGATAACTTTGCCCCTTGTTATAGGAGACCCTGAGACAACTACAAGCCAAGTCCGTGACTCGTTTGTTTTTTTTTTTTTTTTGGCGCAGACTGATCAATGCGGGAAGCCTGCATAGAGATGTCATTTGCTTGGTGGTCAGGTTGTGAAGCTGATCAATGCAAGAAGCTTCTAAAATAAGTTGTTGTTTATTGCCAGAGTAGTCATAGCCATCCTTCGAGGGAGTGGTCTAGATTTTTGTTTAATATAAAGGCTTTTGAATAGCTGTCCTTCGAGGGAGCAGTCTATTTATTACAACAATGATAGTACAGCTGTCCTTCGAGGGATCAGTCTGTCTTTTTGATTTTGATATTGATATAGTGACCATGGATATGTTTTGACATCTTGATTTGTTTTTATAGAAGTTGAGTCATGGACAAGACTGTAGAAGGTCAAGGGCTCCCTTATATTAGGACAAAGCATCCATGTATCATAAAAGGGTTATAGGAGTTGTTAAGAGGAATAGGGTTGAAAGGAAGTAGGATGAAGAGGACGGGGATTGCTCAAGGGACGAGCTCAAGTTAAGTGTCAAGTGGATGAATACTCGACTAGCAGTAGAACGGTCGCAGATGCAACGCATTAAGAGGCTCAGGTTCTGGGCGTCCATCAAGAGAAGACAGACGGTAAGTCCCTGATCCATACTTGTGCGTGATAATAAAAGGTCTGAGCTAATTAGGAGCAAACTTGCCTCGTTTGCCTCTTTCCAGATTGGTCGGGTGTTGATTAATGAGTGAATGTGAAGTTGGTTGATATGGTTGTTGATTGATCGAGGCTGGTTGAATGTTTTGATAAAAGGATTGGTCATTGTTTGGTTGAGATTTGGTCATTTGATAATTGGTCAATGGTTGGTCGAGGGTTGATTGGTTGGCATTTGATCTTTGGTTGGGTCGAATGTTTGGTTGAGGTCGGGTTAAATGTTTGGTTGCTGGTCTGGTTGAGGTTAAGTTGAAAGAGTGATTGATATGTGGTTGAGACTGTGTTGAAAAATTGGTTGAGGTTTGGATGAAGGTTGAATTCCCCCAGCAGCTAGGGAGAATGTTTGACGGATTAGTTAAGGTCGATTGAGGTTTAGTGGTCAGATGGACTATGTTGATGTCAAATAAAGGGGTTAAAGGCAGCGAAGGGACCCTAGTCTGGTGTGGGGAACCTGATTTAGATGACGAGGTTAGAGAGGTATGGGTTGGTGTTGATAATTTTTCAAAGGGGTGGTCAAGAGGATCCTTGATAAGAAAGGAATCCTTTTTCCGGTGGTGACGAATGACAGCTTTAAGAGCGCGACAACGCTCGGTGTCATGTCCCGGAGTGTGATGATAATGACAGAATGTAGAGTTATCGAACCAAAACGGTTTTGATCCGAGAGTTGATGAGTGGGGTGGTGTTGAAGGTTTGTGGATAACGTGGTCGAGAAGAGAGGTGTCATTCCCCAGACATTGGTGAACGACGACCTTGAGGGCATGACAATGCTCCGTGTCATGCCCAGGCGTACGATGATACGCACAAATGCGAGTGTCATCGAACCATGGTGGTTTTGGTCCGAGAGAGTGATATGGTCTAAGAGGTGGGAGATTGAGACGAGAGGACTGCAACAATTGCCGTAAGAGCAAGGCATATGAACCTGCTAACGGGTCGGGATGTTTTATTGCAGAGAGGGTTCGTGACATTGGTTTGGGAGGTGTAAGAGGCGTTAGTTGATGGTTTGAAGGAGGTATAAGTCTGACGGGTTGATAGAATAATGGAGGTGACTTACCTCTGTGAAGTATGGGAGTGGGAAGCACTCCGAGTAAAGTAGACGGATGTGGGCCCAAGATTGAAGGTAATGACGAAGATAGGGGAGGAGGCCTCCGATGTGGTTTAGTAGCCTTCTTTGGTTTGGGTTGAGGGCCACCTTTATGCAAGGCGAGATTAGATGTGGGGCGAACACCAAGAGGTTTAGTCTCTTTGGGCATGATGGATGCCTGCGCGGGTTTGGATTTAGATGTGGACGGTTTTTCTCTCGATGGAGAAGAGATTAAAGGTGTGGGCTCTTTAAGTGGAAAGAGCTCTGGAGTAGTCATGGCTTCTGTGTGTGGTTGGGGAGTCAAAAAGGTATGATCATCTATGGATGATAATAAGGATGAAGGCGAGGCAGCTGGTGTTGATGTGGTCAAAGCGTCCTCCGATATGGGAGAAGTCGCTGGAGGACAAGTGGGAGAAGAAAGTTCTTCGCCATGTGGAGGAGGTATAGGGGAAGAAAGGTCTTCTACCTGTGAAAAGGGTTGGTTAGGGATAAGAGAAAAGATAGTGTCGACCGTGTGTACATCATGGTCTTGAGGGTCATTGGTTATGGTTTGGACGTTGTCTTGAGTAGGCGGGTGATTAGAAAAGGGTTGCTTGAAGATGTCAAGGTTTTGGTTGGGCGGTGCATTCGGGTTATCCAAGATGAGATCCCCCTTGTCGAGTTTATCCAAGACAGAGGCATATGACTCCCTAATTGGAGTGAATTGACGCTGTATGGATTGACATTGAAAATGTTTATTGATGTAGTCTAATGTTGAAGATGTTGAGCGGTTGGTTATTGTTGAAGATGATGGTTTAAAGATGACAGTGTTTGCCGACTCCTTGGATTGAGAGTGGGCAGAAGAAGGTCTGGAAGAAGAATGGTCATTGGTAGTGTTACACAATTTGACCTTATCTTCTTCAATGGCGCGGAGTTCAAGCTTTCGGGCCATGGTGAAGGCCTCGTCGAAAGTGTGGAATGTTTGAATCCGCAAGGTGGACGAGATGTGACTGACACATGCTCGGGAAAAGAGCTCAATGAGCTCAGGTTGAGGCAAGGAGAAGGAGAGCTGATTAATCAAGCTTCTCCAACGGGCGACAAAATCGGTTATTGATTCGTCGTCAAATTGCCTGATAGAGTAAAGGTCTGTGATCGAAACTTGTTTAGTGATATTGATAGAAAAATGGTCAACGAATAGTTGGGTGAGTTGGATGAATGAAAAGATAGAATGTCTGGCAAGAGAACTATACCAGTCAAGGGCAGGGCCAGAAAGCGACATAGGAAACGTGCGTAAAAGTAACGCATCATCATGGGCAATAAGGTAACAGGCATGTCTAAATGCCTTTAGATGTTGTTGTGGGTCTTCCTTACTCTAAAAGTGAGTAAATTTAGGAAGCTCCCAATGGTTAGGGTATGGTCGGATAGGGACAGAAGGGTGGATGGGCTCACTGCAAACTTGTTCATATGACAAAGTATTGCTTGAACCAGAGATAGAAGCTTTGAGACTGGACATTTTATCCATCAGCATCTTGATAAGATCTGCTGACGGATTGGCGGGTTGAGCACCCCCTAAGTTGTAAGGCGCTTGGAAGAGGCTAGAGGAGGCGTGCGACATAGTCAGTTGTACAATGTACGGATGGCTAGTCACAGGGGCGGAAGTAGAGGTTAAGGGTGGTTGCGTTATGAAGGTAGAAGGCATAGGCTGACTAGATACCACCAAAGGAGGTTGTGTGACGGCATTGACAAAGGGCGAGGTAGGCACTCCTGCATATATAGGTGCAAGAGTGTGAGGGGTCGAGGCAATCAAGTTCTGGTATGATGTAGAACTTGGTTGAATTGCAGGTGGTTGAGGGGGTAACGAAACCCCGGTGGAGGTTGGTCTAAAAATAGATGAGGAGGCCAAACTTTGCGTATAGGCCATGGTCGGGTTAATGGTTGAGGCGAAAGGTTGAGTCAAAAAAGGTTGGGTGGCGAACGATGTGGATGTCGTCGCCACGTCGCCCAAAAGGTCCCGCATTGGTTTTCTTGCGAGATAGTTTTGGAGGGCTGCGGTATTGAGGTCCAAGAATCTTGCAAAGTCTTGGTCCCCTTCTGGGATGATAGGCGTTTGGGTTGGCGATAGTCTAGTAGGAATTCTTTCGGTCTTCGAGTAGAACTCCATTATATGATTGTTTATAGACGGGGTAGGCGAAAGCGATAGATGGCTAGCGTGGTCAAGAAGAGCCTTGGTTTGACTACGTGTCAGAACCATTCAAGGCAAGAAAGAACGTCCTCACAAGCTCAAACAAGCAGATAAGAACTAAAAAAAAGAAGATGAAGACACAAGCAGATCCTAAAACCCTAGAAGTAAATTTTTAGGATTATAGTGGCTTATGCCTTAGAATATGTGTAGTGGAAGATTGGCTTTGTGAGTCAGGTCCTAGAAGAAGCAGTCTATGGATGGTTTTGGGTTTTGTTATGGCGCTCAAGAAGTCTGTGTTAGGGTCTGGTACACGGCCTGGTGCTAAGGAGCAAGCTCCCCTCACTTCACGATTCTAGTAGTTAGCTGGTTTCGCTTAGCCAAGATATACCTCGCCTAGAGATTAGACTCCGCCAGAGAACGGAGTGGGCTTCCCCCTTGGTGATGAAATCCAAGTAGGGTCACCGGGACGGGTAAGGTATCCGCTGGGGGATGAAATCCCAGTCGGGCCTTGTCTCAAGTAAGTTTTATGTTTGTTTTGTGCAGGTGGTTTGGTCGTGTAACATCAAGTGATCTAGATTAATTCAATATGTGGTTTAATTACTATGTGTGGTCTAAAAGATGCAGGCAAACAGAAATGAATGCAAAGTGTTTTTAATGCCCAAGTCGAAATGTTTGTTCATATGAAGACGAATGGAGAAAGAGTTGAAGGATATGAGTTTTAGCTAGTCTAGAAGTGCAAGAAAGAAAGAAATGTTCGTTTTAGTTCTGCTTATGATGTCGTTTAAGAAGAGACGAAAGGAGGTGAAAAGGAAGAAACCTAATGCACCTAAATGAACGAAAGAAAGAAAGAACCCAAGGAGGACCTAGGGTCCCACCGGGCGTGCCAGAATGTTTCTATGCAAAATTGCTTTCTACATTCAAAAGAAGAAATAAGAAACTAAGGAAATGGTCAAGGCTAGAAGTACCTGATAAAGTCATGCGCACTGAAATCAGACGTTGAAATATTCTCCTCTTTTGCTGTGGAGGAATGACACCTGCGAAGAAAAGGCTAAACACGGAAAAATGTTAGTAAGAGATATGGTGGGCTGTCAGGCGAACGCCCGATCCCGGAAGTATGAAGACTTCCTAGAAGGATATCAACCCACTGATAAAAAAGAGCAGAATATTGGATGAAAGTAGATGATAATGACAGAAATAAATGATAGAAAAATAAAGAGCGTACCTGATATGCGGCACTGTTCTGCACAGTCGCCGGCGTCGGTCTCTGTGGTGCCGGCGTCGGTTAAGAAGGTGCCGACGTCGGTTAAGATGCCGTCGTCGGTCAGGGTAGTGACCAGCATCAGTAGGGGCAGGTTCTGGGAAAAGGTTCGGGACAGGGTCTGAGAGAGTTGGGACAGGTTCAGGGAGAGTCTGGGGGGTTTGAACAGTCGGGACAGGGTCTGGGAGAGTCGGGACAAGGTCTGATAAGGTCAGGGTAGGGTTTTGGATAGAGTCGAGACAGGTTTTGAGAGAGTCTAGGGGAGTCGGGACAGAGGCAGGGATAACAGAACTAATAAATAATAAATGAGAAAGAAATGAAATAAATAGAATAATACTTACCTGGCAGAAGACGCGATGAAAGCCATGGTTGGAGTCGGATTGGTTGATGCCGAGAGTGTTGATGTCGTAGTGTTGATGATTGCTCAGGGTTCGCAGGTTGATGGAGGAATTCGCAGGTTGGTTGCTCAGTGTTTCGAATAGCGTTCAGGGATCTAGTTCGAATGGCTGGCAGAGGTTGATGAAGGTGGGGGACGGGGACGGTTCCAGAGACGGTTCGTCAACCGTTTCGGGAAACCGAATGGTAACTGATAACGGACAAGGGGAAGGTGACCGACGTCGGTAGGATTGCCGACGTCGGCTGATAGGTGACCGACGTCGGCGACATCGGTCGGGTAAAGACCGACATCGGCAGATGCATAATGGGGATAGAGTCTACCTTTAGCTCTGTGCTCATTTTTACATGCTGCCAGGGTCAAGGTTGGTGGAACAAGTGATCGGCAAGGGTTCAATAGGCGAAGAAGAATAAGACGGGGAATGACCAGGGGAGTCGACACGATTTCGGTGTCTACAGAACCATCATAATATATTAATATCCCTATATGGTTAATAAACTAGGTACTATAGTCAGTAGATTATTTATAAATACATTATACTATCTCTATTTTCTATAGTTTCTCATAAGTATCAATTAGATCAAATCAACATCTAGTTCAAGTTCATTATGAGTTGTACATCACATAATACTTACATAGTCTATACAAGCATTTAAACTTCCTACATTCAGTTCTATATATATCATAAGTGTCAAACCAAGTTTGACCCTATCAACTTACTGAATATGTATTAAAAATTATATACATTATTGGTTTCCACACAAATCTCATGATAAAAATAATATGAATACAAGATTCCATTAACATAATTACCAAGTTGATACTAACAACCTCTATTGGTTATATGTTATTGAATACCTCTGTTTAATAGATAATTTATTTAGACTTAGTTTATCAAGCCAGGTGACATATGAATATGCACACAATCCTAATATTTAAGATCAGAGCTTTGAAAATAATTATATTCAAATATATATACTTGATTTGAAAGATAATTATGGACAATATTACTTTACATTTTTTCATATTTTAGACAAGATATTTTTTTCATAGTCATATGTTCTCACTATTTGACAATAAAAATTATGTCATCCACATGTCTAAAATTTCATGGTTTTGTATAATAATAACACACAGTCCATTCTTATTCAACTACACAATTATATATAAAAAAATCATATATTGTCAATACATATATATTCTCATAATTTAGAACAACAAATATATACTTAGTCCTTACATACATACATTATCATGATTTGTAGAACAAAAATATACATAATCTATAAATTTTTTCATTCATTGATTTAGAACTAATAGTATATTTTCATTATTTTTAAATGACAAATGTGTACACATAGTTTACTATTTTTTAATAATAGTATACACACAATTTACTATTTGAATAATATCATAGTTTTTTGAAATAATTACATACATAGTCCTTTTATAGTGCTTCGATTAAATATACACAGTCTATATAAAAATATCATAGTGTTGTGAAATAAATATACACAGTCCTCTTAATAGGTATTTCAAATGCTAAATGAAATTCAGTAGCCAAGTAATACATAAACACTTTTAATTTGATCCTATACATAATTTTTTTTCTAGATTTTGCATAAAATTTAAAAAACATTGCCTACCTTCTAAAATATCCCAAACTAAAAATGTATAATCTAGAGAATCTTTCTCCATTCACTCTAATCCCTTCTCCCCTTTACACTGTCCCATTATATAATCTAATCCTCCTCTTATCCTTATTTTTCCATCAACTTTTTTCTTTTCCAGGCAATTATGAAAAAAACTCGTAGTTTCCATTCTTGTAAAAGCTTCCATTAGCTGCTAAGATTTTTAATTTACCATAATTTAACCCAAATCAAGAAATCCAAAAATATTTAAACCTTCCCAAAGCATTAATCATTGTTTTAATCTTTTATTTATGTCATGATGCTTTTTGATGTCACATGGATGAATATCCATTTCATAAAAGTCTACCATTTACATTATTTCTTAATAATAATTATTGCTTTGAATCATCACCATAGTCCAAGCACTAGAATATTTAACTAGGTTTAGTTCCTAGTTTAGTTTAGGATAATAAAATAATTTTGTTACTAAGTTATTATATATAAACAATCATGACTTAACAACAATATTATTAATGTAAGTTGATGATATTCTTTTAATTTGAAATGTTAAATCAACAACTATTACATCAAAACATAATGGTTATAATAAAAATGTAATCATTATTATTACCACATTATATATATATAAAATCCAATGTCTTATGTTATCTTTATATATTGAGGTGTGAATACATATAATGATATTTCCCAATATCATAAAGATAACCAACTAATGTTCTCAAACATTATAAAGACATGATGGTTAGTCTATAAATGGTAGTAACCAGATACTATTCATGAAAATTTACATTCTCAAGAAACATTAATAATCATGAATACAATAAAATGACATAAACACATAATAACATTATACACTAAGTCTACATATAATATACACAATGAAATCACATGAGATTAATTCCACATAGGCATAAAACTTAACTAAATCACTACTAACACACATAATCAACTATCTAAATTTAGATAACATCAAAAAGATACTAATGCTAACAATTCAAACAATGCATATAATGTGTACTATCTAATATGGTATGTGCATGGATTCTATCCATTCCTTTATCATCCCCCAACACCTTCATCTATGTCATCCTCTCTAATGATCCTCTCTTTTTGTCATACTCAGAGGGATGAATCTTTCCTACATCAAACTCATGTCAAAAAGGTAGTTAGTCCATAACATCATGATATATCATAATATACTGATGTAACAACAACTTAACATGATCATAATGTAAATAATATACAATATAACTAATTTATAGTAATGCAACAATTTAATCAAATTAAAATATAATTATCCTATAATAGCACATTTCTTATAGCTTAGTTAAATAATCAATCTACCAACCATAATAATCCATGGATAATCATGAAAAAATTCTTAGTGAGAAATTGGGATGTAACAATGCTTCTCAACTTGATTTAATATGTTTTACATTTCATTCCATTTTTGTCATTTATTTATGTTTTACATGTTTTTCAATTTGTTTTAGTGTGTTATACATCTTTTATTAACATTTCACATGCTTCCCAACATGATTTAGTGTGTTTTACATTTTATTTTTCTATGAGATCTAATATATTTTACTTCACATTTTTACATTTTACATTTTTATATCATTTATTTTTAACCATGCATTTATTTATAATTACTAGAAAATAATGAAAAATACATCATACATTTTATCATATAATATATCAAAAATTAAACACATGCTAAACATAAAATATATACATCCATAACATCCATGAGTCATAATGGCTTAAATATAGCTATACATACATATAAATATATACATATACATAGATATATATCAATATCTCCAATGTTTGATAAATAAAAAAAAAACTATAAACAAAATACAATAGTAACTCTATAAATGTGGTCGACCTTAACTATTTAGTGGACAGGCTATACTACCCGTCGACCCCTAAGATTTCCCCTTCTAAATAGTGCATTAAAATGACTTTGTCTATGTAAAAATCCCCTAAATCTATTCTTATAAATTATCCACCTAACCCTGTACAAGTGATAACTCTCTAGACGTAGCCAAAAGAGTATCCCATTCCTCAGTTAGTGTCTTCTATGTGCATATCTCCCCATCTCCCACTCCTTGTGGAAACTCTACCTATGTTTTATC
This sequence comes from Torreya grandis, assembly GCA_037957365.1. Taxonomy (NCBI): domain Eukaryota; kingdom Viridiplantae; phylum Streptophyta; class Pinopsida; order Cupressales; family Taxaceae; genus Torreya; species Torreya grandis. The sequence goes on from JARHVA010002398.1 coordinate 2,395,604, forward strand.
TCCTCATCTATATAACTCTTACACTACCTTACCAACTAGTTACAACCAACTAGCATAAGATGGGGTATAGGCTAAAATAAGATCAATCATATCAATAATATCATGATGTAACAACACCTCATCCAAAATAACATGATGTTTTGCTTGCACTACCATAGACAAAATAAACTCATCCCCAAAAGTATCTACAAAAAAAACCAAATATACATTATATTTCACATGTATATATCAAAAATCATCTATCTAAAATATATATCTAACTATCCAAACATAATATACATCAACTACATATCAAAACAAATGCAATAAATACACACACATATAAGATTTAGGATAGTGCTATAAAACTATAGGATGAACCCAAATAAGGTTAATTATCCAAAAAATAACGTCAATTTTTTTTTTAATATTTATATTCTAAATTTTCCAAAGAGATTTATGGGTTGCTTGAAAAGTTTTTTAAGGTTTCCAATTGTTTGTAAGTGTGTGTATTAAAATATTATATTAGACACTTTTCAATTTCATGCATGACCTTCCTTCACATTACATGACTAATGAATAAACATATGGATATTACCACATTTATCTTATATCCACATTATGGGTATGGACTTATCAAATTTTTATCATTCACCTAAAGGAATTAGCTAGTTTATGCCTAACTTATTAGTTATAAAATGTAGGTAGTCTTTGTTGATGTGGTTTTAATGTAGAATAATAATTTAAATGAGGTAACCTATAACATTTTAGGATCTATATGAAGATGAAATCCACTCTAGGGCATGAGTTACATGTATAGGTTGAACACTCAGGTGGTGGAATAATTGGATGAGCATGCAAGTTATTAACTAGGTGTGAATGGATGAGTGAAACCTAGAAAAAAATTTAAAACCTAGTTGAGTTATATGGATAATTTGTATTATAAATCAGGTAGATATAAAAAAACTCCAAAAAATGGGAAAGTTAGAATAGGGAAAGAGAAGGAAAGGAGGTTCTATGAAATTAAGGAGGATTACTTCTATGCTAGTTTTATTATGGATAATTGTGTAAAACTAATGCTTGCAGCTAGTAGTAATTCCACACATACATGAAAACATAATTAAGGAGTCAAAGAAAAGGTGATATAAGAAACTTATAGATATCAATTGAATGTTTCTTCTATTTATATTTTTTATTTCAAATCATTATTTAGGAGATTATAACTCAGATCAAAGATGTATCTAAGGCAATTTTTTCTTACTCCTAAAAAAATGTCATATAAGACACTTCTACACACTCAAAGAAATGAAATAGTCAACCTAATTGCATAAAATCAATGATATTTTCTAGTCATATGATATTTATTATACATCTTATACAAACATATATCCTTAATAATAGGAAGGATTTATTTGTAGATTTTTCACAATTTAAATTATTGAAACCAATAAAATAATCACAACTAATTACATATTGAAAAAGAAATACACCAACACAACTACATGATGATCAAAATATTTTATTTTTATATAGTTAAAATTTCCAATCATCCCCCTCTCCCATTTTAAAATGAGAGGATTACAATATAAATAGATTTGGGGATGGGTCACATCACCCTCTAAATCCATGCGAAAAATCTAAAATTACATGTAAATGATAATTATAATGAGATTTATAATTAATTCAAATTGTGCATGCATATTTAAACATAGTCAAAATTGAGTCTTTTGAAATTAGACATGCTCTTATAAAACCATGCAACATGTGCATGTCTAAAAAAATGTTCAATAAATTATTACACATCTTAATTACATTGCTAATTCAAATGAAAAATACATATAAAAATAATCAAATAAAACTAAGGTTTTCTAAATGCTAGGGCATACATGGCTGAACTAATAATAATTGGGGGGAATGTAGTGGAAGGTGTTGTAGACACCAAAAATTTACACACTATGATTTCAAAGGTCATAATCCTCTTTACCATCTTAGGGCCCCATTAGGAGTATCCACCTTTTAACCCATAATCAAACCCAACCTATAGTTAGTTTGACCTAAATAACCTAGACTAGCCACATTTTTACCTTTAGCCATGATTGATGATGGTCAAGGAGAATGGTGATGGTCAACCTAACCAGGAATGGTTATGTTACACCACTTGGACTTTTAGCATGCAAACCACCACCTTGATTTTCTAGAAAAATCTCATCTAAATCTTGTTATAACCCCTTTTTATGGTTGAATTATAATTAGAAGCTCTCTCCAAGCCCCAGTTAGAACCTTCACTTCAACCTCTTGCCTTGCCTATAAAAAGAGAATATCTATAGGAGAAATGCCATCTACAATTGTAATCAAGAGATTTGTGTATCTAGAATCTCTTTTTGTAGTTCAATCATCTTTAAGAACTTCAATAATGCAACAACCATACTATGGATCCAACTTGCTACCATCTCTCCATAGAGTTCTCTAAATACCGTTACTCTACCAGAATCATGACTAACTTCTACAAAGAGTAATATATCTCAACTATCCACCCAACTGACTTTTGTAACACAAACCCAATTCTAGTGACAAATAATTGGTGATGGTTAGCCTTAATCAGTGATGGTTAGTCTTAATTAGTGATGGTTAGTCTCAACTAGTGATAGTTCCCCCAACTGATGATGGTCACCTTGATCACTTCTTGTATAATCAGTATTAGTAATATTATTTAATTGATGTAAGTAATTTTTAATTTATTTTATAAACTTATTTATTTCATAATGGTGGATTGACATCCCTTAAGGAATTTCCCACTTTTAGGATCTAGCTACTGCTAAGCAATCCACCTAGCTACTTGTCTGAAAAACAAATCTTCTTAGTGCTATCTTATATGTAGGTCATTCCTCCCAAAACAAAGAGGATCTCTTCACAATATTATGATACAACACATGCACAACCATAAATAGGTATTCCTACCATAACTCATATTTTTAGTTTTACTACCTTCTTCTAGATAATAGCAAAATTTGAGTTAAACATTTTGGCACACTCGGTGGGACCTGGAGTCTTTACTCATGTTTTTATTTGCATTTGTATTCTCTTCTCTCTATTTATGATCATAATTGAAACTAAAATTTATTTTGGGCTTAAAATCAACTGCATCTATTACTTACTTTTAACATTAGTTCACTTTGAATTAAAACATAGTAATCTTATCGTAGCATCACTTTTGTTTTACACACTAGCCAAACCACTTTCATCAATCAAACATCAAAATAACTTGAGACAAGGCCTGAATGGTATTTCATTACCTAGTAGTCACCTTACCCTTTCTTGGCAATCCTACTTGAAGGTCATTACCAAGGGGAGAACCAACTTAGTTTTCTGGTTGAGTATAAACTATAGATATAAATATATATTGGCTAAGCACCTAACACCCTTATTGCTATAGTGTGTGAAGTGAGGGGCTAAGCCCTAATACCAAGCCATATATTTATTCAAATATATATTATTTTGATCACCTAAACAAATCCAAATAAACCATAGACTATTTCTTTAGTACCTGATCTACAACCCAACTTTTATCACACATTCTCATAAATTAAGGCATAAGCGAAAAGTGATATTAACTTAACCTCTAGGCTTAATTTAATTTATAGTGTGTGTCTTGATTACCTTGATCATTTTCTTGTCTTCTTCCTATTTTAGTGGTGATTTTATTCTTGTTATCTCTCCCCCTTTCTTATATGGTTCTTACTAACCAACAATGAAGAGACCTAGTAGAGTAGAATCTTTCACTCAGATCAACCTCTTCAACTCTTCATCTATGGAGTATGTTTCTAAGGTAGAATATTCATCCATTAAGAGTCCATAATTTTCATTGATTATTTTCCCAAGGAGACATGGACTTTACCAATTATTTAGATAACAATCTAGTTGCCCTCCAACATTACCTTAACACCTCCACTCACCATGTCCTAGTTCCAATTCCACCTCATGATCCTCTTTATGGCATGTCATCCCACCTTATGAGGGATATCCCTATTGCCATGATCATCACCCAACCTTTAACTACCCAAGCATATTTTTATAATAACCCTTTTTATTCCACAAATGAAAACCAACTTATCCAACCAACCACTACCCTTACACCTTCCACCCCTACCAATGACTCTAACTTAGGAATAACCCTACCATTAACCCATCATGATCCACTTATTATTGGAGATCCACCATGAACGCTACCAACCTTCCCTCTATCAACCCCAACCCCTTAGTGAATACCCCATTACCAAGATTAGGGGTATTTATCCCTTCTACTTCACCACCTACTAGCATGAGGGTCACTACCTCTACTTTCATTATCAACCCAACTACCTTTCATGCCCAATACATAGGGAATCCTTAGAAGTCACCCATTGCACCCAATCTAGGATACATCCCTAGCCCATAAGGGTATGTACCCACTAATCCACCACTATCATCCACCTATTCTTACATACCACTTACCCAACCTTTAGCATCTACATTCTAAAATATGATAACCTCTTAACCACCAAACAATTACCAATATGTTACCCAATCTCAACCACAATATCCACATTATAACCCTTTTTGTCCACCACTTCAAACGAACCTAATAAAGGTGTTTATATACAATATGACAAACCTCAAGTCATCCATTTTAAGAGCTCATAACATCCTATCATATGAGCATATATGTAACAAACCTATTCATCCCTCTATCCCTATCAAACCTTACCCTCCTCAATGGGACCTTCTAAAATTTATCAAATATTATAGAAAAGAGGACCCCAAACAACACCTTAAGGATTTTAGGCATGCATGTTACATGATTGTTTATGATGATACCTGTCTCCTTTGAACCTTCCCCATGTCTTTATCTAGCCTGACACTTGACTAGTATAATGCTCTTACTAGGCATTCAATCTTTTCTTTCACCTAAATAACTCTTGTATTCTTAGATCAATTTTCCATTAACATTTCCAAGAAGGTCTCTATCATAAATCTTTATTCTATCAGACAATTCGATGATGAGTCCATTACCAATGTTGTTTCCCATTAAATAAGCTTGATTAATCAACTTTCATTTTTCTTGCCACAACCTGAACTTATAGAGTTTTTTGTTCAAGCCTATACAAAACATATATCTTCTATAATGCATGTATATATCTTTAGAAATTTTGATGAAGCTTTTACCATGGCATGTAAGCTATAAAAAAAATCCATAGATGAGGGAAACTTGAAGTCATGAAATAAAAACTCTACCTTCAAGACCAACAAAACCTCTTCCTCCAAACTATGCAACCAAGCCAACACCAGAACTAAGAGTAAGGTAACTACAAATGAAATTATCCTTACAACTACCCCTACACCCAATGCCAATCAAAAAAATTCTCCCATTACCTTCAACCAAAACACAAATAACCCAAACCAAAGCAACCAAAAACTTTTCACTCTGCTTGGAGAATCTTATGCCTCAATTTTGGAGAAACTACTTAAAGATAACCACATATAGCTTCCTCCCATAAAACCTTCTCAATAGTTTGATTCTTCTTATCCAACACCTAATTAGTATAATTAGAATGACCTTTGTGCTTTTCATCAATTAATTAGACATGACATAAGTTGATGTAATACTTTCAATAATATTTTTTAGAGCCTTATCGATAAGGGGGAACTCATGTTGGATAATCCCAATGCCCCTCAAAATCAAGATCTTGATATCTTCAAGAAGCCTTTTCCTAATCATGCCCTACCAAAAATAAGGACACACAAGATAAATTTTCTCATGATTCCCACATCGTTAATATGGTCCTTAATATGCTTATCAATGTGGAACCTACCATCCAACCTACTTGCTTCTCCCCCACTTCACCCATCAAGGTGGTGGAGTCACTTTCCCTTCCTTCAAAGGCCCAAACTAAGGAGGTTCATTTTTCCTTAGCTTCAATCATAGAGGATTTGGAATAATCAAACACCCCTTTGAATAACCTATCCAAACAAACAACCATTCTTAACCGACCATCTTCCCTAATCATAAGATAAACCACAACTATGGACATCATGCCTAAGGGAACAACTTTCTCAAAAACACCCCTCACAAAGTAGCCACCTAGTCCAAACTTACATCTCTTTCTTGAGGAAATATGTGAGGTTACTAATCATCCTCCTTAACCCATAGGTGTATCCTTGACATCCACTACCTAAGAGGCTAGACCAATATACAAACCTTTTTCCAAACTCATTCAAAAGTTAGGTATGGTCATAAAGCTATAAATGGATCAATCCACTTTTTGGTACCAATTAGGGCTTCCTTACATCAACAAACCTAAACCTTATATCATGCCCTTAATAAACTAATTCATAATTTTTACACCACATCTTAAACTAATCAGAACCTCAACCAGCCCCTCACCTTCTCACTCAATCAAAAGAGCCACCTCTCCAATGACTGCACCACCAACCAAACCTTTCGAAACTCTTGGTGCCTTCCCTACATGAAGCTTGGTTCACCCATTATTTAAACTAGAATTAACCTCATCCAAGCCTATACCCAAACCTTGATCCAAACTAATTAAGGGGGTGAAACCATTAAAGATATACATGGTAAGGATTCTACCCCACTCTACCTTGCCTTCTATCTTGGGGACCCATCCCTCAACTTCACTTTAAAATCAAGATCCATTTAACATATGTCACCCACCATCATTAGTTACACCAACCCACCTACTATCTGATGCATTGGTCCTTCTTATATTACCAATAGCTATAATATCAACCTTGAACACCCCAATAACTAGCATACCCAAACCAAAACCATTGACTAGAAACACCACCTTACCTAAACCCTATCTCACCAAACCCATTTCTACCAACACCCCAACCAACATCACAACCTCTAGACCTTCCTTACCTCTAGTTGAATCCTATACAACCATTTTATAAAGGTTAATATAATCCTTTTACCTCACTTTACCCCCTATCAGTCCCTTCAATCCTCTTGGTTTGAAACCAATTTGGTATAATGACTGTCAAATCTATTCCTACCACAGGACACCTAGGCATGACATGGATAATTGTAAAGATCTCTAGGCTATTATGAATTAACTCTATGATGAGGATGATATTTTATTAGATGAAATTACCCCAACTACTCTACTAATTCACCCAATACCCATCTATGAGTAAATCCCTAATCCTCTACTCTAACCTTAGAGTGATAGAGAATCTACCCAACCTCCTATCATACCTTTCCACTCTATCCATACCATTAATATGTCACATGATCACAACAAAAGGATAAATGAAAGACCAAAGTTTATATTCCATGGACATACCCCCCAACTCACCCTAAACCAAACCTAATTAAAACCTTTACATCTTTAGCTAAGCCCAAAGTTACCATCTTCGGCACCTCTGAGACTAACCCCTCTAAATTCATCAAGAGGGTAATTTTTAAGCAACTTCACCAAATTCAAGCTAATATGAGCCTATAAAATCTCATTTCCACCTCACCTCACCATCATCAAGCCATCATAGACGCTATACAAGCTATTGAATTTAGACTAGGTGACTCCCCACCTATAGAGGCCTTCATAAGTGCTATCCAACTCTCCACCCTTGTTACTTTCAGGACTCAGAGATACCCTCTATCCACCTTGAGGATCTAGATCATCCTCTCTTCATTACTACCCACATCAAATAAACCCACATCAAATAGGTTATGATCAATTGTGGGGTTAACATCAACATCATCTCCTCCCATGCCTATGAACAACTCAAATTAATAGATAATGCAATGTCCCAAACTTCAGTTGTCCTTAGATCCTTTAATGATACCATGACCACTACCTTGGGAACCATTATCTATGACATTCAACTTAGACCATGCAAACTCACCAAATTATTTAATGTGGTTAAAGGTGAATTCTAGTACAATGTTCTACTAGGGTGACCTTGGATCTATGATATAGGATACGTACCTTCTACCCTTCACCATTGTGTTAAATTTGAGCATGAGGGTTAGGTTGTTACCATACAAGCTGACCTGAGCCCTTTTACAACATGTAACATGACCTACTAACCTAATGACATCCTCCTACCTCTAAAAACAATACCCCAAGCATCCATTTCATAGTCCTCCACCACAAAAAATTAATCCATTACTTCTCCTTCCATAATGGAATCTACCAATTCATCTATTCTTATAGACCAAATACCCACCAATGATCCCTTAAAATCTACCTTCCATCACCTTACCCTAAAGTAATACTGACCCCTTACCCTCAATGCTTTCATTAATCCCCAAGAGTAGGGGAAACTCAACCACCAACTAGGTTATGACCCTAACATTGGAGCCATTACTCCCTTGGGGTCTCTAAGCTATCAAAAATAATTTATCTATGGGGGAATTGGCAATATGCTCAATGTTTCCATGACCCCTTCTTCCCAAAAACTATCCACCTCTACATTCTCTCACTCAGACAACCCAAAACTCACCAAAATATACATTTAAAAGTGTGCCTAGAAAGGATTTGGCTTATGATGATATGATCATGGACCACACACATTGATCTAAATTGAGATCTAAAAGCCTCATGATAATCATGGCCTTGGCTTCATTCTACCCAATAATAATAAATCCAAACAACCTACCACTACCACTGTTGCATAAGAGACCCCTTCCTCACTATCACCCTCTCCACCTGAGTGTGAGGATGAGGACATCATCTCACCTAACTTTTTTTTTGTCAACATGATTACCCTCAACCCCCTAACTTATCCAAAGGAAGTGGCACCAATATCCATCCCTTTGATCCATCATAAATTGGTGGGAGAATACTCTGCTACCATTAACATTGTCTAATGACAAGATAATGATTCTTTTCTCACCTACCTTGGTGTACCTGATTCCTCCATCCAAAAATATTACCTTCAGAGATTTCAACCATGTTAAATTAATCCACTATAGATATTTACATAGGAACTTTGAGCAGCCCTCATATTGTAAAATTGGCCCAATCTCTCACCCCTGAGGAACTTTAGAACTTTTCTTCCTTCTTCTAGGACCGCAACATTACATTCACCTGGTCATATGCTGATATGCCTAGTATTGACCTAACCATTGCCACCCAAAACATTGTAACCAATCATGATGCCAATCCTATTAGACAAAAACTTTTATGAATGCATCCTTGCATCACCCTTCTTGTCAAATAAGAGCTTCAATGCCTCCTCTTTATCAACTTCATTCAAGCCATTGATTATCCCTAGTGGGATTTGAACATCATGATTGTCACTAAAGCCATAGGGGGACTACACATCTATGTGGAATTTCATGAGATCAACCTCATCTATCTAAAGGATGACTCTCCTCTACTTGGACATTAAACAACTTGTTGATCTTATAGTAAGCCATTAGATGTTATCTCTCATGTATGGATTCTTAAGTTATAATCAAATTTTTATTTCCCCTAAAGATCAATACAAAACTGCATTTATCACCCCATAGGGGACTTTATATTATAGTTTCATGCCCTTCAATCTTAATAATGCTAGTATAGCCTGCCAAAATGTTGTGACCTACATATTCCATGATATTATCCAGACAATCATCAAGGAATATGTGGATAACCTCCTCAAAAAATCCAAACTTCATAAGGACTACTTGTTGTCAAGATTATCTTTGAGAGACTTATATGTTCCATGTCTACCTCAATCCCAAGAAATGTATTTTTGGGGTCTTGTCAAGAAAAATATTTGGATTAATTATTTATCTTTAGGTAATTGAGGTTGATCTATAATAGATCAAATCCATCCTCAAGATGTGACCTATGACCAATCTTAAGCAACTCTATAGTTTATAGGGGAAGCTCTAATCCATTTTCTACTTCATTTCTTAGCTTTCAGATCGATGTCAACCATTCCATCACCTATTGAAAAAGTACATCTCTTTCAAGTGGAATGTTGATTGTCAAAATGCCTTGATGCACTAAAAGATTACCTTTTATCTCCACCTATCCTCACACCTCCAAAAGATGAATAACCTTTATACCTTTATATCTTTTCCACTGATCATTCCCTAGGAGAAATGCTTACCCATTGAGATTAACAACACAAAGATTAAGCTATCTATTACATAAGTTATACCCTTATAGGCTATAAAACTTGGTATAATCACATCGAGAGATTGTGCTTGGCCTTAGTCTTCATGGCCACTGAACTCCACCACTACCTTCTTAACCATAAAACATTTTTCATAACCAATACTGACCCGCTTAACTACATGCTCTCCAAGCCATACCAAAACAAACAAATGGCCAAGTGGCTCATGATTTTAGCTAAGTCTAACCTTCAATTCCTCCATTAAAAGTACATTAGGGGGAAAGTTATTGCTGACCAATTAACCAATACATCCCTTCCAAGCAACCAACCTCCTCCTCTTGAATTTTTAGACAAGTCCATTATAAGCCTATCCCAAGTAGATTTCACCAATCATGTAACCATGTTATTCAATGTTTCCAAATGTAAATGTGGTGAGGGAGCCAGTATCATCCTTATCCCCCTTATCAATGAACCAATTCCTTTATCTTTTAAACTCAACTTTAAATGTAAAAACAATGTGGCCAAATATGAAACCCTAGTAATAGGTCTCCAAACCACATTATCATTAGGAGTTAGAGTAATCAATATCTTTGGAAACTCCCAACTTGTGTTCAATCAAGTAAATGGCATCTACCAATGTAAGAATGAGATTTTTATACTATAAAAACATTTAGTCATGTAACTGTTGACATCATTTGAACATTACCATATCCAAACCACCCCATGATCTACCAAAAAGTTTGCCAACAACATAACTTCTCTTGCTTCCTATATCCCATCAAACTCTAAGCTATCAGTCATTATTCATCACCTCACTGAACCTTCCTACATTAAGTCAGACACTCCAACCATATTTAATGTAAAGGAGATCAAACCTACCCTTTGGTATCAATGCACCTTTGACTAACTAAACCTTAGCATAGTTCCATTTAGCCTCTCTCAAAATGATTGTTAAGAATTTATTCAAAGCACCTCCCATTATACCATTATGGGAGGCATCCTCTATAAACATGGTTTTAATGGCCTCCTATTTTGTTGCCTCTATAGTCTAGAAGCCTCTCATGCTATCAACGAAATGCATGATTATATTTATGGGGGTCACTTTAGTGAAGTCATTGTGCCTAAGCACATATTCCACCTAAGCTATTACTAACCTACCCCTAACCAATACTATTGTGATTATGTGAAAAAGTGTGTCAAGTGTCAATAATATGTTAATTTGTATCACACACCCAGCCATATCCTTCAAGTTTCTACTGACTTCTATCCTTTTTCACAATGGGGTCTAGACCTTATTATTGAATTTAACCCCCACTCTTCAAAATTAAATCACTCTATAAATCACCCAATGGGTGGAGGATATTCCTCTTATCTCAACAAAAGTTCAAAATATTATTGAATTTATCACCCATCATATCATCTGCCACTTTGGTGTTCCCCATAAGATCATCACTGACAATGGAAAATCCTTTAAAAATAAACAATTTCAAGGCCTTTGTGTTATATTTGGTATAAAACTTATATTTTCATCACCCTATCATCCACAAAAAAAAAGACAAGTAGAGGCCTCTAACAAAACCCTTAATAACACACTTACCAAAATGATTAATGCCTTAAGTTGGGATTGACACCTGCACATCCCTTTCACCTTATGGGCATATCATACTAGAATTCAAACCCCTATAGGTGATACACCTTTTTCCCTCATGTTTGGATCTAAATATATGTTTCCTCTTGAGGTCTAAACACCCTCTCTTCACATATATTTGAGTAACCTTATTTAAGAAGATGATTACCATCAAGGACATTTAGCCCAACTTGAGCTACTTGATGAGCATCATTTGGATGCTCTTTCCCATATTTGTGTCTACAAAAAAAGAATCAAGTGTGCTTATAAAAAACACCTAAAAGTATGAGAATTCAATATTACAGATCTCATCCTTAAGGAAAATCAACATGTAACTAATATGGAGAAAAGGAAAAGGGGAAAATTTGTTTTTAATTATCTTGGACCTTACATCATAACCCATAAGTATGGATCAAGAGCTTATCATTTTTCCTCTCTCAAAGGCAAACCAGAACTTGATCCTTTCAATGATTCACATCTACATCCTTTCTATTATTAAAGAAGAATCACAATCACCACTAGTATAACTTAAGCTCATCCCCTGCAATCACATTCATTTCCATCTTTTTTGAGGTAATTGACTATAGCTAAATCATGTGATTATCCATTAAAGTCATAGTGTAATCTTGAACTATGGGTACCATGGCTCTACCAATGGCATGATTTTCATGGTACTTCCCATCTCCTCAAGATCATTTCCCATGGTCATTATCACCTATACCTCTTTTCAACTACTAAACTTTCTTGTACCTCTAGATTTTCCTTCATAAAGGTAACCCCTTGAGCATGTATAATCAAGTTTATGTCAATTAAAATCAAACAATATAAAAATCAATATCAAAGTCACAACCAAATAATGGGTCATTCTTAGCATTCATAGACTAATCCCTTAAAGGATAGATGTTGAAAACCCATTTGAAATTGAAAAATGTATGGTGGATTTCTCCCTTAGAGGATAGCTATCATAAGAATTTAAAATAGGCACATAACCTTAGACCACTCCCTTAAAGGATGGATAAGTAAATAAATTATCAAAATCTAGCAATTTCTCAAAAGATTCCTACATCGATCAGCTTCCCTAACCCCAAGCAAAATCGAAATCAATAAGAAGTGCCACAATCAGCTTTCCTAAAAATAATAATCTTAGAAAGCTATAATTATCTCTCCTAAGTAGACTTCCCACATCAATCAGTCTATACTTTATATATGAGGATAGACTTGTTTATACTATCCTCTTGGAAGCCTACAAAAGAGGCATGATAGTCTCATAAAAGGATCTAGTTACACCCACCCTCCCTCTATATATCATATGCACAGGATTATGAACTTACTTGATGAAATGTGGTCAAGATACCCATTTACCAACCAAAGCACACTAATGTAAAGAATTTGAAAGGATTATTTTCACTAAGCTGATCCAACTCTGGGTTAAATTTTTGTCCTTACCTATGAAGAGGCATCATGTTTCTTTTCTTATCTTTTATTGGTTTATGTAGATGTACCTCTCATGATTATTCTCACCATCCTCAACATTTAGTTTGTTATCTACTTTATGTATTCTCATCACATCTTCAACCATATCCACATTTTATCTCCATGACCATAAACAAAAAATATCAAATAAAAAACATACCATTATGAACTATGTCTATGGACCACATCACCTACATATCTATGATCAAAACACCCTAAAAGCACATCGTATGACATCATGCCATAAACATAATCTTATCTATCTACCATCAAAAAATCATGTCAATATATATCATATCCTAATTCATTATCATCAGCATAAACAAAATCAATAATCAAACAATCATGAACAATAGCATATGTCATTCACCAATCTATCCATAAAATTACCATAATATATCTCATGAAAACAATAACATCATAACCATAACTGAAGCAATTAATGAGTAAATCATCATATACCATATATCTATCCATAATACATACCATCATATCCATGAATGAAATCAAAGCATCATAACTATCTTTCAAACATCACATGCCTAAGCTATTGCATCAAAATATCATAACGCTTATGTAGGAAACCACAACCATCAACCATAAGTATAAACATAAATGTCCACAACATGGATGTAAACCATAAAAATAAATCATCTATAACATCATAATTATACCATACATTATATACATTGTGTCATCATATATAATACATGTAATAATGTATAACATCTCTCTCAAAACATGTACATCTCACTACATCAACACGTAGATCAGAATCAAAACACTATATATCAGTATCTATCAAAATGAATACATCAATCTCCTAGATCGCTACCATGCACACCAACACTACTAACCCCACTTGTACCTATACCTATACCTATACCCCATATGGTGGTGGTCCTGTTAGGATACCTACTTGGGGACCCACTGTCAAATATCATTTTCCTAGAGTCATAAGAGCTAGACCACCTACCAAGATACCTTGTACTCTCCCCATATTAGCTCTAATAGGAACTAATCTAATACTATGGCCTTATATTACCTCAATTATTAGATGGAAGCCAAGTACCAACTTGAGGAATGAAACTAGCTATTACTGCCACTGCTCCTCTACTCTACCTCAATGCATCTCTCTCAGATGTAACTAAGACAAGGGTGGCCTATGCTTGGTCCCTCTCATCTATAATCACCTAAACCTACCATTTCAAGGTGCCTATTTGACCCTATATCATAGCTATTTATCCCTATACTATGATTATTTGTGCCTATGCCTAGTCCTACTCCACTATCACAACCACCAACTGCCCTTATAGTGTGGTGATCTAGGCCTATGATACAATGAGTGATATTATTACTTGACCATCCCTAAATACCTATACCCCTATCAGATCTATGTCCATGGCCTACTGACCCCCATCACCCCATCCAAAAAATTTATGGTTTATCTACCCTAATACTAGGATATGTATCCATGAATAACACCTACATCATCAATAAGGTATCTCACCAATAACTACTCATAATCAAGCACAACATTCTATAGCTATGGCTCAGGTAACATAAACTCAACCTCTTCTCTCTTGTATCAGGGAAAGTCAAGTGGGATCCATTGCACTAGCCCAAATTATTTCCACACATGATCAAAAGGGATGATCTCATCCTCACCATCTTGATGGTTGTATATCCATCATTAGCTCTAAAACCCACTAATGTGATATCTAAGTCCTGTCCACTAAGGCCACCCAACATATAATATCTATATAATATATTTGACCACCAAATCCTCCAATGCATCTTAGAACCACTAAATATCTTTGGCTCCTCCACCTACCCCTATCATGGCACCACCTCTCCTCTAACATAAGAAGCCCACTATATAATTAGTCAAGAGATAACCCTCCATCGACAGACACAAGGGTCTCAGCATCTAAATATGCTAAAAGGCCTAGTAGTGAAGTACAAAGCCAACACTAATCTTATACCACCTATGTCCTCAAAATCCATATATCTTCTAGTATATTTACACCAATAAAACTAGGGCCCATCTAGATACAGTCCTCCTCAGTAACATCTCAACTAAAACACCAAGTAACAAATATTGAAACCACCCTCCAACTAAATTAGGTAACATGAAACTCATCAAGGCCATCATCATCATCATGAGTAAGCATATGTCCTCACAAGCCCTCTAGTATAATGGATCATAACTGAATCCACCTACATGAAACCATGCATGAACCTAATCCATACGATATGCCAGCTCCATGAAATAGTCTATCTCATCACTCTCTATGTGGTAGACTAGATCTCCTCAAATTAGTAGTCATGTGATCCTATGTACATCCTTTGAGAGGATGGTGATATCTCTAGTTAGTAACCAAAAAAGTGTTCATCATGGGATCCCATCTCTCAATGAGTGTGATGATCATCATAATATCTTAGGGCAAGTGTTGATAGTATCACATCGCACCTAATCCAATAGCCTTTATATGCCTCCACTCATTACCAATCATGGCAGCCCAAACCTCTATAAAGAGAATGAAAACCCAATCCCTCAACCAAATATTCTCTCAAGCATGTATGCACAACATACATCAAACATGCATACTTATTTTTCCACCTAAATCTAAGTACTAACTTACACCTTTATTTTAGCCTATTATGATTCACCCCATTACATTTACCCTACATACATTTTTCCCACACAAAATTATGCATATATTTAACCCTCCCCCCTCATATCCTTTTTTGACAAAACCACACCTATTTCATCTCCCTATACTCCAAAAACTTATCACACATTCATTAACTAAGATTGTAATTAACTCGTTAAACAACTATCCTCATAAAACTTAAAATCTATCCTTATCAACTATAATTTCAAATATTAAAATATTTTAAAAAAACACTTTCAAACCAAATTCCACCCCTTTTTTACCCAATCCATTAACTTTAATAGTTTTTAGAACCATTTTTGGTCCCTTAGGACCCATTTATCTTTAGGTCCAATCAATGCCAATCAACGTGAACCAACACTGGTCTCTATCTGCACCCAATGGTGGAAGGAACTAAACCCATGACCTCTGTACAACCCCACAAAACCTACAAAGCTACCTAATTCCTATTTTTAAAGTGTTTTCTACCCAATAAAAACCTTATACACCTATATTTATCTAATTTCTATACCAATTTATTTGCTTTAGCAAACCCTAGACCTAGGGCAACAAAATCAAAATTCTTAAACAAACCCATTTTCCTACCTCTCTTTCTTACCATTATATGTTATTCAAACCATAAACTCACCTAGCTATCAATTCAAAACAACACCTACCTTATTCAATGATCATTGGCATGGTAAAATCCCTCATCCCACCACTTGATCATATCTTCATCCACCTTCCATTAGCTTGATCCTTACTCAGACAAATAAACCAATCTCAACCTTCCAGCTCAATAACACCAACACATAAATGGCCAAAATGCACTATTCACCTAGAGTAAAACATTAAAAGTAAAATGGTGAAAAAAGTTCACCTTTTCACTTTTAACCTTCTAAATTTTTAGGTTTTACCCTAACTATCGATGGTTAAGGTGATCGACACTAATCAATCTATGGGGCAACCCTCGATTGTCATCGATCAGGGTGACCTTTCCCTTTTCAAAATTTCTAAGTATCCCACTTAGGTGCTCAACCTTTTATCTACTTATATGTGAAGAAATACATTTAGCTAAATTTTTTTGTTGGATATTATGTCCATAGAACTATGTAGGTAGTGTCTACTTTCCCAGTGCACATGGAGTCAGCTCAACCACCCCCTCCAACCAACCCCTCACCTTTGACCATGTCCACATTGATGTTGGTCATTTTTGACCCAACCTATTCACATATTTTACACTAACCATGCTTGGTACTTTTGACCATACAGATCAACCTTGCCTTATTGACTATTCATTTTTACACCACCTAGTACACAACTAGATCATTTGTGTCTTTTTGGAAGCACTTCATACCTCAGATACCCATAACACTTAACCCATTGGTGTTTCCATCAATAGCACTTCCTACCTTGGATACCCATGGAAACATTAACCTTACCTCAAATACTAATACATATATCCAACTACCATGCCTAAATATGGTCATCTGATATATAGGTCACTTGTCTTCTTAGCAATAACCCTTATTTTTACCGACATTGGAAACTTTAGTCTTTATATGATTGTGACTTACAATTAGTCACATAATTTGAATGTTTTTTCATTTTAAATGACCAACCATTATTTTTTCACCTACCTCATGACCCATCATCTACCCATTACCAAAAATTGTCCTAATTCTACTTTACCTCATCAACTCCTAGTTTGAGGGGGAATACTTCCTCCCATACTCAGGGCAAAGAGACCTTTGAGTAGCATTAAGTTTTTTTTATTTTGTAGTTTTTTTATTCAAGCCACATAATAAAAGGAGGAAAATTAGACACTATAAATCTATACACTATGATTCCAAAGGTCATAATCTTCTTCACCATCTTAGGACCCCCTTAGGAGCATCCACCTTCCAACTCCTAACTAAACCCAACCTATAGTTAGTTTGACCTAATTAACCTAGCCTAACCACCGTTTTACCTTAAACCACAACTAGTGATAGTAAGATAGATTGACAATGGTCACCTTAACCAATGATGGCCAGGTTACACCACTTAGACTTTTATCATGGAAACCACCACTTTGCTTTCCTAAAAATAACTCATCTAAATCTTGTTTTGAGCCTTTTATATGGATAAATTATAATTAGGAGCTCTCTTCAATCCATAGTTATAACCTCCACTTAAACCTCTTGCTTTTCCTATAAAAAGAGAATAGTTGTAAGATAAACACCATATATAATTGATATCAAGAGCGTGGTGTATCTAGAATCTCTTTTTATAGGTCAATCATCTTCAAGTACCTCAAAAATCTAGTAACCATACTGGGGATATAGCTTGCCACCATCTCTTAATTTAGTTATTCAAATACCATTACTCTATTGGAATCATGGCCAACTTCTACAATGAGCAATCTGTCTCAAATATCCACCCAACTGACTTCTCCAACACCAACCCAGTTCCACTATTAGGTAACTGGTGATAGTTTTCCTTAACTAGTGAAAATTAGAAAACTAATGATGGTTCCCCCAACTGGTGATGGTCACCTTGACCATCGATGGTTCACTATTAGGCAAATTTATAGTAATCTCCTTTCACCTACCTACACCCAATGCAATATAGTTTTCTATGTCCCTACTTGTTCATAGACCCCTACCTAATTTTTTGGAATAGACCCCAAGCATTTAGCATAGGTATTATCCCAACTTTGTTATATTTAATTTTATATCATACCTTTCTTTAACAAGAAATTCTTTTATAATCAATTTTAGTAATCTTCTTTAATTTTTTCAAGTACTTTTTACTTTGTTTTATAAACTTAATTATTTAAAAATGATGGATTGACAACCCCTAAGGAAGCTTCCTCTTCTAATATCTATCCACTGCTAGGAAATACACCTAGCTACTTATCTAACAAATAAATATTCTTAGTGTTATCTTATATATAGGTAATTCATCCCAAGCCAAAGAGTATCTCTTCATAATCTTCTGATACAACACATACAGAACTGTAACCTAGTATTCCTACCATAACCCATATTTTTAGTTTTACTACCTTATTTCAGATAATATTGAAATTTGAGTGAAATAGGTGTAGTTGAACTAGATGATCCATCGATAATTTGTTTCTTCACTTCCAATTCCTAGTTGTGCTTATATCCAATATTGTTTTATAACCTTTTTGTGTCCATGTTCAAAAGAAAAGGCCTATGTACCATGATGACTTGTGCTAACAAGCATGCATTATATATTTTAGTGGCTTTAAATTCCACCTAAAAAATATCTACTTCAATTACCCTCTTCCTCCAAATCCTAAATCTTATTCAATTTATTCTAGTGTGCATCCTTAGATACTTTATTTATAATTGACTAACACCTATTAGAATAGCTGGTCAAAACTATCAATCTTATTAATTCACCAATGGATCTAGGGCTTTATATAGCTTCAACTCATCCAAAATTTGTAAGACTTATTTTTTATGCTCTATAAATTTCATAATTAAGACTTACAAACTTGATACCCACTCCCTAACTTATGATGTCCTAATGAAGACTAAATTGAGAGCATTGGCTATTTATAATGGTGTCATCAATCCAAATGGACAAAATACTTATTGGTGGTGTATAATACAAGGAACATCAAATTATTCTCATCTTCCTTTAAATAATGAAATAAATTAATAGTTTCAATAATGTGAGGGGATAATTCATACCTCATTGAACTAATAGTTTCAAAAATATTATATAATCTAAGAGAAAAATTGTATACATCACCTTCAATGGCTCTTAAAAATTTCACTATTTGTTATTGCTTCTGAACTTGCTTTATTTCTTGTTGAAGTTATTGCCATGATTTCTTTGTGACCTCATGAAGTTCTAACAAGGCCTTTGTATTCACCCAATGATTGGTTTTGAAATAATCGTTATAAGGAGACTATCCAAGTTTCCTATTGTTTCTCTTTGATAGTGATAAATAATCCTTCCTTTATTATAGTACCAAGCTTATGCTAGAGTTATCTTCTATATTCATCTTCCCAAACCTCTAAATGGTTATTTTTGATTTGTCAAAAATGGAGATCATATTGGGGAGCTCAATTATTGTCAAATTGGTTTTTTTGGATGCTTGGGATTCTAAGTTTTTAGCCCACTATGGGATTATAAACTATGTGGCATCTACTAGCTAAGTGTCCTCAATAGTGGTAATTATAAAAAAAAACCCTCAAGATTACATTAATGTATCTATATGAAGTGGGTTAGGCAATATAGACACATAAATTTCATTTAGTGTTGAAATGCACCTTATTTTATTTAATCACTCTTCCTAAGTTTATTAATAATTCTTCCTAATTAATAATTAACATTTATTCCTCAAATCAATTAATTGATTTATTTAAATACTTTTAAAAAAGTCAATTGTGCACCTTTTATTCTTTATTTCAATTATTTAATTCCTTATTTAACAATTCAAACATTCCCACTTTTCTCTCCCTCATCCTGACCAAACCCATGAAAACCTCCACTTCCTATGACTCCTCCATTGAGTTGTCTCTCCATCTTGACTAAGTATACTAAAAATCCCTAATTTTTCTTCACCTTGTTGAAATGGTTCCTATCCTCATGGATGAGGACTCAACCTCAACCGTTGATCATTTAGAACCTTGAAAAAGTCCAATTGATCCTCCACCATCAGATTATAATCCAAGATTCTATAACTAAGTTTGAAAATTATCATAAAAAAAGTATATAGAGAATCATAATAATAAATATTTAAATCAATCACAACCCTAAGAGATCATAACCAGAATCAAAGTCATCCATTTTTTCATCCAAATGGCTGCCTATTTCACCTTTTCATTAGAAAAGTGAGCACCACATTTTAATAGAGTAAATTGGATTTGAATTAAAATGGAAGATTATTATATCTAATCTGTGAAGGATTTGATTGTTTTTTCTTGCATTTTTAATCTAAATCTTGTAGAATTTAGCTTAGAATAGACTTTTTCTTTGTCTTTGAACTTTTTAATTCATACAGGCAATAATGGGAAGATGATCTTAGAATATTCCACATTACCAAACTAAGGCATTGTGTGGACAATATAAGTAGGTATCTTATTCTTATATTTGATAGAGGGAACAATATAAGTATCTTAGGTTATATTTGATGAAGGCATGGGAAATCCAAATTGAGTGAAAGATACAAGAAATTGAGAAATAGAAAGGGCTCCCCTAGTCTTCTTAAAATGTACATTTTTAGACTTAGGGAGAGTAGGGGAAATTGTAACAAAATTAATATCAAGGGAAGTAGAAATCATATGAGGGATATAAATAATAGGAACAACATAAACCATAGAATTTGAATAAAAAATATCAATAGTATAAATAATATGACTTGTATAAACAAATGGGAACAGTGGGAGCATTAGGCGAAGTAGAAATCATAGGGACTATAGAAGCCATATGACCCAAATTAAATTAAGAAAAAGTGGTTAAAGTAATGGTCACCTCACCTAATTTTTCTACTTCCATTGGTGATTTTAATTTGAACCCTTTGATTCTCAAGATTTTATCCTTTTAAAATTCCTCATCTTCTTCCTCAGGTTCATTTGATGGCACTTATACACTTGGCCTGGTAGGACACTCTATTGATGAAAGAGGGTCCCTAGGGGATATTGACTTTTCATGTAGAATAATGTTGTATTTATATCCATGGGAGGAGTCTCCTATGTGGTGTAAGGTGAAACATCCACACTTGCATTAATAAGATCTAAGGAAGTAATGAGTATACTTGTGTCCTCAGAGTTTGAGGAATTAATGGCAAATCAGTTCTTATTCTCCTCCTAAAGAAGTAATAGCAGGCACTTCCCCTACCTCTTACTTTTGATTTAAAACCTTATTTATAAGTGGTGTTGAATCTTGAGAGGGACCTTACTATGATTAAATTGACATAATAGGTTCCTCCTATATACCTTGATCCTACTTCATGATTTTCATCACAATGGGTGTTGATCTATAGGATATTATTTGGTCTAGTGGATACTAAGTTGGTCAAGAGGTCTATTA